>CM076580.1:32515407-33115407 GCA_034641835.2 Pinus albicaulis | reverse complement strand
ATCACAACTTATGAAAAATAATTAATTCTTAATAGTGCCTCTCTAGGTATTGCTAAATATATCTTCATGAGTAGTTTTCATAATTTAATAAGTCAAGATTACCCTTGAAATAATTTTTTTCGTTGCTAATGTTTGACACAATTTATTTCCTTCAAGAATATTTTGATGATTTTTTTTAATCTATATTTTATTTTTCAAAGTGAAGAAATAATGTATCTTTTAATCTCTTTAACGTTTTTTTTTTATGTGTGACTCTATATAAAAAAACATTACATCGAAATAATTATCACATCTCTTTGAAGAATATTTTGATTTGTTTTGAATTTTTATAACTAGCAATTGCACCATATGTTGCAAAGGAAACGCTATCAAGAAGTAACACATAAAAGAGTAGTATAAAGGAAAACATATGTGATTTAATTGAATATTTAACTTATAAATATAAATTACTTTATTTAATTTTTTAAAAAAATTATAGGTTTCGAGACTTGTTTGGATAAAAAAAATGAATTTTTTATTTTTTTTAGATCCAAGCTCCGTTATATATATCCTTTTGAAATTGGAATACCTCAATTAAAAGTACAAGAGGTCCACAATGATCCATAATTCCAGCCACTTGTAGGTGTTATATATTCTAAAAATTTGATGTGTGTAAACTTGTGAAAGAAAAGAATGACGTACTTGAAACTTTTGTACCTGATATGGAAGAAAGAGTAGTTCTTCCAGAAGAAGAATTAAGTTCGAATGGAACATGATTTATTCCCCTAGTACTATGTATTTCACCTGGTAGTTCAAATCATACACAAACAGAGTTCGTTAAATATGGTAATCCCCATTCACTTGGATGAAGTAAATCCTTCATTACTTTGACTGAGCCAAATATATAATATTTTGTGTGTTGTTATAATTCTACTCTCCATGACCGGGAATAGAGTGGGATAATTTGGAAATATCTAGATGTGTGATGTGATTTTTTTTTCTTATACAAAAAATAAATAACTAAGGTTCGAGGGACTATTTCCCAGGTTGAAAGGATTACTCCCCGAATGATATGGTCCAAAAGATGGAGTGGTGAAGTGTTTGGGGAGTGTCTAAGTCATTGCGTCAAATATTGTCCTTTTTGTGGTATTTCAAATTTGCGACCTATTTATATTACAGATGGTCGGTATTTAGAAATCATATTGAAAAAGATGTGGTCATCAGATCTAAGATGGCTTAGCTGCTATAAGTATCCATACACTTTCCTACCTTCTTGGATACCCATGGAGAGCCTAACTATTCTACAAGTGGAAGGGTACAGGTTGAAAACATTGTGGTAGCATGAATCTCAAGTATATTTTCCTTCTTTTGTAACTGAATTTGATTCCATTTGGGACATGAAAATAATTATTTGAGTCTTCCTGATAACTGAAACAAAAACATTGCAGGCCCCTCTTAAGTTGCGAGAGATAAAAATCGGGGCTTCCTCCTTTTAAAAATTTCCCAAGTCCATAGGGCAGCTCAAACACCTGCAAAACATTTCCATATACAATGATTCATACCTAGAAGGAACCCGCTGAGAATTTTTCCAAAAGAATTTTCCAATTTGAGCTCCTTGAAATAATTGACTTTATATCGAATTTATGTCGTTGTTGCCACATGAGATCACTGCTAGAAAGTTTTAGACTGATCATAAACCTCCAACACATTAAATTGAGTTATGCTTTCAGCCTGTAGATGCTTCCAGAATATTTTGGGAATTTTATTCTACTCAAAACTATAAATATAGGATTTTTTAGAAATCTGACGATCTCCAGCACAACAATTGGAAATATTATGATCCTTGAGTTGTTAGACATTGAATATTGTAGCAATGTGAGAGAAGTGCCTCCCCAGGTGGCACATCAATGCTGCTTGAAATACTTAAAATTTAAGGGAGAAAACATAAAATAATTTCCCAGCTGGATCATAAACCTATGCAATTTAGAAGCTCTATCAATAGGAAACAATTCATTGGAAGTGTTGTCGGGTAACTTTTCACAATTGGCTAAAATGGAAGAGTGAATCACCATCAACTGTGGGATATAATTCTTACCACGCGACTTTCTAAAGATGAACAATCTTTGAAGGTTAATTGTAGAGAGATGTCTGTTATGGGGACTTCCATTTAGAAGGAATAAAGGAGAACTATTTTTTTTAGCTCCATGAGTTAAATCTTACCAAGACAGACATATCAGAGGTATTCTTTGGGGAGTGTGTATGCCCAAACCTTCAGATCGTCAACTTGAGGTCGTGTGAGAAATTGACACAAATAGGAGGGATTTGTGGTCTTTCAAAACTTAAAAGGTTGGACATAAGTGGGTATGTAATGTTAGAGGAGCTGTCGAATATTGGAATGTTGATCTATTTGGAGTATTTGAACGTTTCTAAATGCATAAAGCTCAAGATTATTCCAGGATTGTGTTGAGAATTAATTCCAACTCCAACTGAGCAGAAGGTTAATGAAATTCAATTTTTATGGGAGCTCTTGAAGGACAGAAGCAGCGAAAACTTCTAATTGTGTTTGGCAGGCAACCATGCAATGAATTATGGGTTTAATAATCTGGGAAGTCCAAATTTTGGTTCATAAGGACGTAGCCTCTTTTAAAGTGCAACGTTGTGGTTTAAAACCACACAACCTCCAGAATTTAAACTTCTACACCCTTGAGTTCTTATCCTCACACCTACCTGCCATAAACCCTCCACCAACCACACTTCACTCCTCGCAATTGATTTGAATTAAACAGTCCATGTCGCATGGTTTTATGTTGTAATTATGAGCCAAGAACTCGCATCTATCTCCATTCCATCGGCATTCAACATAAGTTACGAGGATCGAAGTCGACCCACCAAAGGAGGTGATGCCATCCCTCTTCCAGACCAATCACATGAGTTCTGTGGGGCAAATAAACTGACAAGAAGGCTCCTACGCACTTCCTTGAAACTAAAGAGGGTTGGCCATAGTTGAAATTCAGCGAGAGCTTAAACGGATGCGATAGTTTTAATTTAAGACTTAGGTTTAATGTCTTTATAAGCTGCGATATAAGTTTTATTAAGTTTTTTTTTTAACTTAGGATTAAATGTTATATGATATATGTTGTAAATATGAATGTTTACAATATATATATATATAGCCATATGTAATAGACAAAAATATATAAGAATGAGAAGAGTGGGAATGTGTAATACGCCGAGAGTACTAAGACTGCAAAAAATGTGCACGTAGCAGTGAAAGAAATAACCAAAGAGATAGAGAGAAAGAGAATTGTGTGTGTAGCAGCGAACTAAAACATCATTTTGTTGGAAAAACAGAACAACATAAGTTCTGAGGAAATAAATTTCATTTTATAATAGTTAAAGTTTTTAATGAAAGTTGTGTTTTCACTCCATCTATTTGTGTCCACCTTTTGTTAAATCTCTATGTTTGTAGAGGAATTTTATTTTCCTCTATGTTGTTCAGAATAACCAGAAATTCCAACATGTTATCGGAGCTAGTCCAAGCTCTTTGAATTTTCCAAAGAATCTGAAAGAAGGAAGGAGTTGTTCAAGCTTTTGACTAGCAGTGTGAAGGTTCAACAAAGCCAGGTATTTAACAAAACAGAGTTTTTTGTTTATTTTAAAGAGTGTAGTCCAAATAACTGTAAGAATTTTATCTCTCACCAGTGAGAAGGTTTAGTTAAGAAAAACAGTCAAGTTTTTTAGCATATTTCAGTAAGCTAGCTATGGTAGGAGCCAACACAAGCACGAGTATGAGAAATACTGAACTCCCACATTTTAATGGGAAGAACTATGACTATTGGGCTATCATAATGAGAGCCCTATTTGCCACTCAATATCTATGGGAGCTATTTAAATATGGTTTAGAAGAACAAGAAGCTGAACAAGCATTTAATTCCTTAACAAAGGCAAATAAATATTCTCTGTAGAGTAATAGGAAGAAGGACTCAAAATCCCTTTTATATCTCTATAAAGTAGTGCAGTGCATGAAAGTATATTACCAATAATATAAGTAGCAAAGAAGTCCAAGGATGCATGGGATACCCTCCAAAATTCTTACCAAGGTATGGAGAAGGTAAAGACAACAAAGCTTCAGTTAATGAGAAGAGATTTTGATGTCATTTGCATGGAATATTATGATACAATAGAATCATTCTTCACATTGTTGAGTGGGTTAGTTACCCTAATCAGATCTCATGGAGAGACAATAGAAGAAAGAAGAATAGTGGAGAAATTATTAAGGAGCTTACCCATAAGGTTTGATGTAATTGTAACAAGCATTGAAGAGACAAAGAATCTCTCGTTGTTTATTTTTGATTAGCTTCATCTATAATTGATGAAACATGAAAAAAGATTGAGTAGAACATGAAAATCCTATTTGGAACATGCCTTCAAGACCCAAATTTCCTTTGGAAGAGGAAGAGGTAAAGGCAAATCAAATTACAAAGGAAAAGGTAGAGGCATAAGCCAGAACCAAGTAAGAAGAAACAACCCTGCAAATACAAGTGGAAGGGGCAGCAACCAAAGTCAAAATCAAAGCCAAGGCAGCAGCCAACAAGGTGGAAAAAATCAAGCACATGGACAAAGGTATGATAAATCCCAAGTCTAATGTCATTACTGTAAGAAGTATGGGCATTATGCCAATGAATGTAGGAAGAAACAGAGTTGCATGGGTAGTAGAACTAGTGCTAATTTTACTAAAGAAAATCTCAGTGAAGAGAATTTGTTTTTAGCATGTAATTTGGTTGAAGAGAAAAATGAATATATATGGTTTCTAGATTTAGGATGTAGAAACCATATGACTGGAAACATTTCTATGTTTTCCATGTTATATGAAAATGTGAAGTCTCAAGTAACATTGGGCACTGATAGTAGTCTCTGTCATGGGTAAAGGCAGAGTAAGTGTTTTGACAAGGAAATGAGAAAATAAATCCATATCAGAAGTATACTATGTACTTGATATGAAGTGTAACCCTTTTACCATTGGATAGCTCATTAAAAAAGGATACAATGTATTCTTTGAAGATGATGTATGCACCGTCATGGATAAAACACCAAGAAAGCAATGCATTACACAAGTGAAGATGACAAGAAACAAAATGTTTCCTCTCAAGATAAGAGGAGATTTGAAGAAAGGAGCTACAATGGTAGCAATGACATAAGAAACATTCAAGAGAAGCAAAAGATGAAAACTGGTTATGGCATTTGAGATTTGGACATCTCAATGTTGGAGGTCTGAATTTGTTGCGCAGGAAAGGAATGGTAAATGGATTACCATTGATTGAAAATCCAAACAGCCTATATGAAGGCTGCATCTTGGGAAAACAACACAGAGAAAGCTTTCCATCAGGAAAGAGCATAAGGGCAAAGGCACCCTTAGAGATAATCCATTTTAATTTGTGTGGAACAATGCAAACACCATCATTAGTAGACAACCACTATGTGCTGACCTTTATCGATGATTACAAAAGAAAAAAATGCGTTTATTTCTTGAAGTTGAAGAGTGAAGTGTTTTAGAAATTCTAACCCTTTAAGGCTCTTATTGAGAATCAAAGTGGGCATCATATTAAAGTCTAAAGAATAGACAGAGGAGGAGAATATATCTCCAAATAATTTCTGCGTTTTTGCAGAGAAAATGGTATTCATAAATAATTTACAGCAAGGTATACACCATACCAAAATGGAGTTGTTGAAAGGAAAAATAGAACCATCATGCACATGGTAAGAAGAATGTTGAAGACAAAACATTTTCCAAATGAATATTGGGATGATGTTGTACATTGTGCAGGATATGCCTTGAATATATGCCCAATAAAGAGTGTTATAAACAGAGTTCTTGAAGAAGCATGAAGTGGCATAAAACATTTTTTCACCCACATGAGAGCATTTGGTTGTGTGGCTTATGCACACATTCCAAATCAGCTAAGGAAGAAGTTGGATAGTAAGGGGGAGAAGTGCATATTTGTTGGATATAGTGAAGAATCCAAAGCATACAGATTGCATAACCCATCTACCAAGAAGTGTATCATAAGTAGAGAGGTACAATTTATTGAGGAAGAAGCTTGGGATGGAAGCATTGAGAAAACAATGAATGTAAAAATCTATTTGTCTCATGGTGATGATGAGGAAGAAATGGCTGAAAGACATCCCTCATTAGTAGCACCACCTCCACGAACACAAGGATAGCAAGGTACACCACAAGCAGGTATGAGACCACCCCTGAAAAGTGATGACAATGCTTCTACAAGCATATCACAAGGAGAAGATTTGAGTTCTTCTACAAGCACAAGTTTAGAAAGTGAAATAGGAACCAGATTCATAAGTCTGAATGAAATTTATGAGAAAGAAGAAAGTATGAACTCTTTATTTGCATTATATTGTCATTAGAAAATCCTATTCATTTTGAGGAAGTAGTAAAAGGTAAGAAATGGATAGATGCTATGAATGAAGTGATAAAATGCAATAGAGAAAAATAAGACATGGGAATTTGTTGATCTCCCAAAAGGAAAAGAAGTGATAGGAGTAAAATGGGTTTATAAGAACAAAATAAATGTTGAAGATAAGATTGAAAGGCACAAGGCCAGACTTGTTGTCAAAGGCTACAAGCAGCAACAAGGAAAAGACTATGAGGAAACTTTTGCACCAGTTGCAAGAAAGGAAATAGTAAGAGCAGTGTTGTCCATAACAGCACAACATAAGTGGAAATTTTACCAAATGGATGTGAAATAACCATTACTAAATGGAGTATTTATGGAAGAGGTTTACATTGAAAAAATTCTGGGCTATGATAAAGAAAGCCAAAAGCACAAGGTATGCAAATTGAAGAAGGCTCTGTATGGGATGAAACAAGCACCAAGAGCATGGTACATCAGAATAGATGCCTGTCTACTGAATAATGGGTTGGAGAAATGTGAAGTAGAACCCACATTATACATCATATAAAAGGGTGCTAAGATGATCATTGTTGTTTTATATGTTGATGATGTCATATTCACAAGTAATTTTGCTTACCTAATTGAAAATTTTAAGACAGACATGAAAGAAGAATTTGAAATGACTGATATGGGATTGCTGAGATGCCTCTTAGGATTAGAAGTAGAGAAAAATGAAAATATAATTTATATTTCTCAAGCATAATATGTAAAAGAAATTTTGGAAAGATTTAACATGTAGTATTTCAAGGCATCAATTAATCCTACACTGATGGGATTGAAATTAATTAGAGAAGACAACAGCAAGGATTTTGATCCAAGTTTTTATAAGAGCATAGTTGAGAGCCTCATGTATGTGACTCCAACTAGGCATGATATTATGCATGTTGTGAGTTTAATTTCCAGATTCATGGAAAGGCCAAAGGAGGCACATTAGCATGCAGCAAAAATAATTCTAGGGTATGTGAAAGGAACAAAGAGGTATGGTATTTTATACACTACTTTCAAAAAATTTGAATTGATTGGATATACTGACAATGATTGGGCTAGAATTATAGATGATAGGAAAAGCACCTCTGAAAATGTTTTTCATATGGAATCGGGAGCCATTTCATGGGCTTCTAAGAAAAAACCTATTGTGGCTCTATCAATAGCAAAGGTAGAGTATATGGCAGCTACAGAAGTAGCATGTCAAGCAGTATGGATGAGGAGAATGTTGAGGAATTTTTGTCATGAATAGGTAAAAGGCACAACAGTTTATTGTGATGATAGTTCAGCTATAGCTTTATCCAAGAATTCAGTGTTTCATAAGAGAACGAAACACATTGATGCAAATTATCACTACATCAAAGAGCTAGTGAAAAATGGAGAAATTGTTCTAAAGCATTGCAGAACAAAAGAGAAGTTTTCTGATATTTTAACAAAACCATTGGGGCAGAAGGGTTTTAATTACTTAAGAAAGTGTCTGGGTATGCAAAAATGCAGCAGTTGCAATTAAGGGGGGGTGTTGGAAATAAATTCCAACTGCAACTGAGAAAAAGGTCAACGAAATTCAATTTTGATGGGAGCTCTTGAAGAACACCAACAACTATTTTTTTTATTTTTTATTTTGGCATGCAACCGTGCAATGAATTTTGGGTTTAATAACCCTGCAAGTCCAAATTTTGGTTCACAAGGCCATAGCGTCTTTTGAAGTGCATTTGAACTTCTGCACCCTCCCGTTCTTATCCTCACACCTACCCACCATAAACCCTCCACCAACCACACTTAACTCCTCGCATTTGATTTGAATTAAATAGTCCACGTCGCATGGTTTTATGTTGGAATTGTGAGCCAAGAACTTGCCCAGCTCCATTCTGTTGGCATTCAACATAAGTTACAAGGGTCAAAGTTGACCCAGCGGAGGAGGTGACGTCATCCCTCCTCCTGAACAATCACAGGAGTTCCGTGGGGAAAAGAAACTAGCAAGAAGGCTCCTACGCACTCCACCTAAACTAAAGAGGGCTCACCATGGTTGACAGTCAGCGAGAGATTAAATGGATGCGATATTTTAATTTGAGACTTAGGTTTAATGCCTTTATAAACTGCGATATAAGTTTTATTGAGTTTTATTTAACTTAGGATTAAATGTTATATGATATATGTTGAAACATGAATTTTTACAATATATATATAACCATATGTAATATACAAAAATATATAAGAATGAGAAGATTGGGACTATGTCATATGCCGAGAGTAGTAAGACTGCAAAAACTGTGTGCGTAGCAGTGAAGGAAATAACCAGAGAGACAGAGAGCAAGAGCACTGCATGTGTAGCAGCCAACTGAAACATCATCTTTATTGTAAATCCAGAATAACATATGTTTTGAGGAAAAAATTTTCATTTTGTAATGGTTCAAGTTTTTAATGAAAGCAATGTTTTTACTCCATCTCTTTGTCTCCACCTTTTGTTTAATCTCTGTGTTTGTAGAGGAATTTTATTTTCCTCTCTGTTTTACAGAATAACCAGAAATTCCAACAGATTGGCGCAACTTCCAAAGCTAACGTGACTACATGTTAATGTATTCCATGAGATGGTGGAGTTTCCTGGCTCAAAAAATTTAATGTTGTTGAAGCGTCTGTGTGCCAGTGACTGTCTAAAGCTATGGTGGGAAGAAGGGTTACCCGAAAAAAACCTCAAGCTTGCCTTTGAGCTTGCATTCAGGGTCAGGGGTGAATGATTTATCTCATCTGAAACTCCCAAGATTCAAACGAGGGGCGACATTTTCCTTATGCTTATTGAAATTCTTAGGCCTCTAGCTTCTTCAGCGGAGCTGCAGTATCCGGGCCATAGGAGGAGGAGGAGGGTGGTGCCATTTCCCGAGCCTGTATTTGGCCAGCGAATCGTCTCACAGCAGTGACCAACATCTCATCTCCCATTGAAAAGAAAACAGGATTCGGTTTGACATTTATTTTTGTCTTAAATTCCTTTCTCAACTTCCTCCTGCACAAAGAATAAAAAAAAAAGAAACATTCGCCTTCCATAAATGAAACAGAGCTCTCCTCTATTGTGGGGGGGGGGGGATTTCCAAATGTATAAACATTTATTGTGACATACCACCTCTCCAAATCCTAAAAAAAACCACCTTTTGCAGCATACCACAGGCATAGGCGCAAGCACTGGTCATGAAGCCAGCGCTAAATCGGTGCGGCCCCTGATTGAATCTTTCAATGCCCTTGCATGGCTTAGTTTCTAGCACATTACGAAATTTCTGAATGCGAGGTCGAGCACGGTGGTGAGAGAATATAGGTAAGATAGTGTAATTGATTAACGCTTATCGACATTTTTAGGCCTTCGGCTTCTTCAAGGAGCTGTTGTATCTGGGGCCTCGGAGGAGGGGGCGGGTGGTGCCATTTCCTGGGCCTGTATTTTGCCAAAGGATCATCTCACAGTAGTGCCCAACATCTCAGCTCCCATTGAATAGAAAAAAAGAAAAGAAAACAATATTCCATCCAACATTTATTTTTGACTTAAATTCCTTTCTCAACTTCCTCTTGAACAAAGAATGAAAAAAAAAGAATCATTCACCTTTCCTAAACAAAGTAGAGCTCTCCTCTACTGTGGGGGGGAATTTCCAAAGGTATAAAAATTGACTGTGACATGCCACCTCTCCAAATCCTCAAAACAACAACCTTTTTCAGCATACCATAGGCACAGGCATAGGTGCTAGTCATAAAGCCCACACTAAATAGGCGTGGCCCCTGATTCAATATTTGAATTCCCTCGTGTGGGTCAGTTATCAACACACTGCGAAATTTCTGAATGCGAGTCGAGCATGGTGGTGAGATAATGTAGGTGAGATAGTGTAATTCGTTAATAAAAGTTTTCAATCTAAAGGTAGAAAACATTTGAATCGTCTAACACAAAAATAAATGATGCATAATGGTACACCTGGCACTTAGGTGCGCTGTTTTCAAAGAGTGACGCTTTACAACGTAAATATACCTTTTCCTCTTATATATATTTTGAGTACATCGTGGTAAGAAATTATCTATTAGTAATTCTGAATATATTTTGAATATATGTAATCATGGCGATCAAGATGGGAAGATGATCTTTTCAACGATTTATTTTTACTTTGGAGTAGGATTGATTTTGCAGATCTACTTCATTTTAATTCTAGTTATCACCATATCCACTAGTTATTACTAAATATATCTTGAAAAATAATTTTTTTAATAATCTATAGCCTCAATATTAACATATAATGCATCTAATGCAAGAAATGAAATGATATTAGAAATAAGCATCTACATTGAAATCAATGAATCTAGTGCAGATATCAAATAGGATTAGAAATCCACATCTACACTAAAATCAATGCATCTAATGTAAACATTCAAATGGGATTTGTAATTAACATCTACAAAAATTAATTGAAAAAAAAATGGATCATGTGTGCCAAACAAAAAAAACAAAAATTAAATAACCATATAAAGAAACAATTAAAAGTATACTAACACAAGCATTAACTGAGTTGTTGATATTTCACTTTCACTCTTCAAGCAATAAATATGATATTTTGATCCCTATTTTAAATAATATAATTTTATATAACTTTACAGAGATAAAATAATTATTGGAAATGAATTAATAATTTAAGGTAAAGTACATAGTTACTTCTTAATAAGATTAAAATGTATAATTCATTAAATTTATAATATCAAATATTTATAACGATAAAATATCAAAATATATAATTTAAATAATGAAAAATTACCCCTATAGATCTATATTAGTCACATATTGACCAAACAATAAAATAGATTAATTTACATGTAATTTGTTTTTTTCAATTTTGAATATGATCCTTTTAAGCCCTTGGTAGCAACTTGTAAGTATGTATGTCTCTCTTAAGATAAAAATAAATATATTCTCTAAATAGAAAAGAACATTCCCTATAGTGAAAAGGAAATGTATTTTTAATTAGTGGTCTATATGACCTAATATAATGTAAAGTAATTAGAAGTAGAAACAAAAAATATGTGAGTAATATGTTTAAAACTTATGGTTTTCAAAGGTATTTTAATAGTTGATATCAACTTTTTATATCTATATATATAAAAAACAGTTAAAATAAACATTTTAATAAAACAGTTAAAATAAACTTTTTAATGTAATATAGAATAAAATATCTAATGTGAGTTTTGAATAAACATTTTAAATATAAATGGACATAAAATCATTCAATACACATATTATGTAATCTCTATAACATTCAAAAATACAAACTGTAAAAATAAATAATTATTTTTTGCACTCTCAAATAAGCTTACAACAAAAAACTATTTGATCCCTCTCTAATTATATTAAATATGTACTTTAAATGAATTTACTGTAATCACATAACATAACATAATTTTCTTGAAACCTTATAACCTGTTAAATAAGGTTATGCGATCACATATAATTAGCAAGATGACATCATCATCGTACCGAACATATAAAATTTTCTCACCATTTAAAAAATATATAAAAATCACGTAACCAGCTATTATAAATTCCCCGCTAATGCTTTATGGACAGCTTAAACAAAGTTCTGAAGAGACATATCTGAAATGTCAGTAGGTTATGCAAAGCAATAACATGACAAGAATTCTCTATATGATAAATGTCATCTCAATGTGTCATGCCTTTAATTGGATAAATAAAAGAGAATCGATAAACTCGCGTCGACCCCCACCCAAGCTTTAAGGAAGTTTCGGTTTATGAATAATTGAACAATATTTCGAAAATTAACAATTTTTAACCTTAATTTCCGTAAGTGCAAAAATAATTAATTGAAGTCAACCACAAACTGCTTCTAGTGGATATTTAAAAATGAAAAAGAACTGTAGTCATCGTCAACCATTCTGCAGCCATCGACGGCTGTGAGCGCACCAATAGGTTTGGAACCTTGTAGAGATTAAAAAGTGCTGGTTGGTAGAGAAAAAAAACTTGTAAAGTTGAGAGGGAGAACTCTTGAAGTTGGTACCATGTTACCTTATAGATAAAGATCCCCTGGCAGATGAGATGTTAAAAGATAGTGTAATACCACAATTTTCATTCATATACATACAATTTTTTTCATTCATATACATATAATTTGTCTGTAGAAATATTGGAAAATCTAGATTATAGGTTATAAAATTTATGAATTTTTTTATGATATTGAATTCATTTTTAATATCAAATTTTTTACAAAGAATTTTAATGTTATTAAAAAAAATAGTAATCTGCTGAAAATTAATAGCCTCAGTAGACAATGTCAATAATAATCGAATATTGTTTTTCTAAATTACTTTCTTGGTCTCAATAGACAAACTATACTAAATAGAATACATTTTCTTGTTTAGACAAAATATGTATTTTAGGGGCCATTATTTTTCACGTTATAAGTTGTTTGATGCCATTACTCAGTATATGCTCACTGTTAAATTTAAACAAATTTAAATATAACAGTGCGCAACAGCATTAAATAACTTTTTCTGAAACATTTATAAATATAATATTAATGGAAATCTCCAGCATAGACACCGATATATAGGACTCTTTAGAGCTTCGTCAATTCGAAACAAGAGTATTACTAATCTTTGACGACACGATACATTGCTTTTTACGTAAGCTCTAAGGTGATCGATTTTGATTTCTTGTAAGGTGACCGATTCTGTGTATTCGAGCAAAAATGCAGGCCAGAACGGCTGCTGTTATACTTCTGGTCTTGTTTCTGGTCGACGGATTTCCATCGGCCGAAGCGCGGTTTATCCAGTCATATAAAGCTGCAAAGACAAATTACCGTGGTCTCGTCGGTTCGAACCCTAAGGGAAGCAGCTGCGCTCTTCCGGGTAAAAAAGGTTTTGGCGGTAACTACATTACGGGAGATCGTCGTGCAACTGGTCGTGGAATTGGTAAGAAGGGAAAACACGCTACGAACGAGCATAATATGGAAAAGAAGAAAGAGAGAGATATGACTTTTCATCCAATGGGTCATAGTCCAGGAATAGGGCACAACAACCCTCCTGACGGTTGACAATTATGTTTCATAACGATCAGCAAGGGTAAATAATCAGCGGTTCTCTACGAACTTGCATTCCATCAATGTTTTATTGTAGTATGCAAGTAAGGGTTTAGATACATATGCAGTCACGTTCATTCATGGTTTTAGAGGGATTCAAACTCTTCAAAGTGAATTATTTATGACGATGGACAGATTTTAAGGTGAAGTCTTCATATTAAAAAACAATTTTGACTAAATGATACTCAAGATGGATAAATTCGTGTATATATGTGGCGCCTCCTATATTTTTTCTCGAAGAAACAATTCCAGTTGTTGGCATGCTTTATAATTCAAGTTGCAGGGTACATCGAGATAAACAAAGTGAAACTCTACAATGACCAGATTATGTGGAATAAAATGTGTTAGATACCAGCGAAGCCGTGCAGAAAAATCTAGTTCGATATAAAATGTGCGATGAGAGTATTATTCATGTTTTGTTTAGTTTTGTTTTTCCCTCGATCCTTTCCGATAACCATCAATGTAAATCCCAATACGGTTCATATCAGATTTATATTTATGTCTAACAGTAACAAATCGTTCAGGATAAGAAAAATGATTTTTTTATAGAGTTTTTCAATTAGAATTGTCTACTGTAATTGTTTTCTTAATTAATTATTTTGATAGGATGTAAATTTAAAAATGTCAGTATATTGTAGTCTCCATTATTTTAATGGATCAAATCTAACTACTAAATTATTTGCATATCTAAATCGTATTATTAAACTATACTTAAAAATAATGATGTAAATTTAAAAATGCAAGTATATTAAAATTTTACAAAACTTTATTAAAAATTTAAGATATCTTAATAACCACACATCATGATTAACAAGTGGAATGATATGAGTTCAAACAATTTCGTTAGTGAAAAGAACCGTTTTTTCTTCGAACATGTCATGGTTGCTTTGAATTGCATTCATGGGAAAGATAAATGAAACTTTTAAACACTCGATGTTTCCCTCCAACCTCATATGGTTGCACTGAATTGCATTCAATTTTCTTACGCTCTAAATTTCTCTAACGTTTTATTTTAGCACGTAACTAAAACCCCAAAGTTCTCCTTTACGGTGTGGTGGTTGCATTTATTTGCATTCAATTTGTGTAAGGTTGTCAATTTTACCAGAGTAATTCCTTACAGCTTGATACGTGTCATATTAATTACTCCAACAATATTCTTACAGTTTGATACAACTTGTCAAACTTGTCATACTAATGTGGCAATTAGAATGAAGGTTGGCATGGATGCCTTAATCTTTTTAACGCTTTCAATTTTACAATTTTACAAGGATATGAAATTTTACATAATAACTTATGTTTTAAGGTAGTATATTTCAATAGGTTTATTTGATTATAAGTTTGCAATAGGGACTAAAAGGAAATGTTGGAAGGTCTCAACAATGCAAAATTGTCATTACTCTATTTAAGATAGTTCCACTAATGCACTTCTATTTATTTTTTCTTAGATGATTTTTGCTTAAAACATTAAAGGATTTTGAACATGGCGTATTGGCTAACCCGTTAACTTTTGAATTTATGGTCAGAGTTTCAGCAGTGGAGCATTGAGGTCAAATACATTTAGGCTAGAATTAGAAGGATGGGCCAATAGGGATTCAACCTCCATGTTCTATGAGCCTCGGTTGATGATAGAAGTGGTGTCTTAGTTTGTAAGAGTAAGACCACAAGTGAATTCAAAAACCCAACACTTTGCATAGTTATATGAGTGTTAGTTTTGGATATATTTATATTTTGTGTTCATTTCTAATTGCTATCATATATTTTTTTATTGTTTCTTTGGTTTTTTTTATAATATCAGATTATAAGTTACAAGAGTGTGTTGAGGTGATGTATCATGCCCATGGCTCCACTCCATAAACACAACAGACCCAATTCATTTTTAGCTAAATTTTATGGGGCCAACTGTGTCTAACAATAGAGATCTAGTAATAGCCATGTAAAATGATCTAAACCCTAATATGAATGCACTGCAACTTACACATTTATCTCTAGAAACTGTTCTTTGGGGAATATCGTTCCATGCCTCCGCAAATTGGATTTACAACTCTACCAAAAGATAAAGTTGTCACTCTTGGAAATGGAAACGATAAATGCTTGATGGGCCATTAAATTTTATTTTGCAATTTATTATATCCGTTCATGTCATTGTACATGCTTGATGAACCATTGCTTTTTATTTTTAATTTATTATATCCGTGCATGTCATTGTGAATCTTATTAATACATTGGAAATAAGCATTTTTGTTTGCTGTTGAAGAACATGTTGCAACTTGATCAATCAAGGAAGTGGATGAAATTTGAAGAAGACCATGTACACTTTAAATGGGGCTTCTCCAAACACATTTTTTTATGAATGAGATTATGGGTCTATGGGACAACATGATTGAAAGAATAATTTCACCCTACCAGAAGAGAAGGTAATCAAGGTGAGTAGTTTCAATACATAGGTCATGAAATATTTGAAATGGAAGGATCAATTAAACATTCATTCTCACTAACCTCATATATCTATATTAATAATCTTATTCATTTTATTTTAATGTGAACTATTTAATGGGAAGTAAATATATTTTGTTGTAGAAACAAATTCTAAAATATGACTTAATGGGTAGAGGCGATTCAACTATATGAAAAAGTAAAATACAATACATTCTACCAATACTTCAATAAGTTTGTTGAATTGCCAGGTTATATTAAGTTTAAGTTTGTTGAATTTTGAGGTTGTATTAAGTTTTTATTATTATTTAGGCTAATAACTATGAGGTTCTCTTTTAATATAATCATAAGTTATGTACAATTTTATAAACTAAATTATAGAGATTGAAGCTCTCACATCTTCAATTAAGTTTCAATAATTAAGTTATAAATTTAAATTAGATATTATTACTATTTCTTATGCACTAAATTTAGTTGAGGTTGTAAATATTTAGGTTTAAAATTTGTATTCATGGGAAAAAAGTCTTATATTGATTTTGTTTTCATGCTCAAAACATCTTCTATTAATTTCTTGTATGCTCCTCTCCTTTACTAGATTCACCTAAAAAAAACATGTCTGGGATTTGTTCTCCTTCTATGGCTACTCCTAGAGTGCCTCTCTAAGTGAGTTTGGAAGAAAATAACAAAATATTTTTCAATTCTACTAAATATATCCTCACTTAATAACAAAAGCATTCACAATTCTACAAAATAGATACTCAAAATTTTTAATTCTAATATATAGGTCATCTTTCTCAATAAATCCTCTTTATAAATAAATAGATACTAAATCACAAATAAACATTTGAAAATCCTAGTGTTTATAAATCGTTACTAAACTAGAAATACACATTTGGAAATTTTAGGTTTTCCTATTGCGAATGCCATATCCCTCATAATGAAATGGATTTGGAAAACAAAATCAGGATGATGACTTGTAGATTTCAATTTCCCTATGAAAGATACATAAAAAAAAGGAACCCTTCACCTTCACAAATATGACACTAATGGACATGTGAAGAAAGAAACCTAGATGATTGAAAATAGTACGAGTAAAGAAGATGAGGACACTTGAAAACAATATAAATGGTTAAAAATTTTATTGTTGATTTTTTTTAGACATTTTTATTTCAAAAGCAATTGTGTAGTTTTATTTAAAATACAAATTCTAATAAATTCAATTGTAATGTTTTAATTTAAAACTTAGTAACAATATATTTGAATGATTTGTATAACTAAGTAGTGGAAAAAAATAGAAAAACTTTTAATAATTTTTAAGTTTTCCTTAAAAAAGGAAGATTTCTCATCTACTTAATTTCTTGTAATATTATGGGAAATGCTATGAATCACCATTATCATATGTTAAAAACTATAACTTATTTGACTTATTCTTAAATATTTTAAAAACATGAGTAAAGAAAGAAAATTATTATATTTATTTTTTTTAGATCTAATTCAAATTATCGATTTTGGAAAATACTATGAATAATCAATATCATATATTAAAAACTATATATTATTTTACTTATTCCAAAACGTTTTAAAAATCGAAAAGATTTTTTTTGGATTTAATTTAATTTACTTATTTTCATGCCATTAAATTAATTTGTATACTTTATCATATTTAATCCATATAAATGTGGGATTATTAAGAAAAAAATTATGTTTATTTATTTAGATTTATTTTATTTACAAATTTTATTAATTTATATCTTTTTTCCCACTCAATCCATTAAAAAAAAAAGATTTTTTATATGACCAATGAAAAACCACAAATAAAAATTTAATATTATCTTTAAAATAAGTATGCTCGTTAATTGTTGTTCTATTTGTCCTAATTATTCCATTCCACTAGAAGAGGGTGATGGAAGGAGCTCGAAAGTAGATTACGATATGGAAACATCTTAAAAAAAAATATGATAGTCTTTTTAATTCTAAATCTTCCGGGAAATCACATAATATATTTTGGAACCGACGCGTTTCAAACTACCACCTGTATTTCATCGTCAAGATTTCATTCTAGTTTTGTATATAAATTTTATTTTTACTATTTAATATTAAATATAGCTAATATAAATAGTAATTTAATTAATAATATTAATGAATTTGACAATATTATCATATATAATATTAACACTAATATTCATAAATAGTATGAGTATTAACCACAATATTAACCAATTTTGACATTAATTTTTAATATTAATTAAAATATTCACTATTATTATTAACATTAATATTAATTAATATAAATACAAATATTAATATTAATTTTAATATTAATTATGAGTATTAATTTGAAAATTCATTATAATATATAATATATAATATAAATTTATCTATTTTTAATTTTAATATCAATATCAATACTCGTTATTAATCTTCATATAAATTAATATAAATATAAATATAAATATTAATGTTTATATTAATTTTAATGTTAATTGCTAATATGAATAATATTATTATTAATTACATTCACATCATTAATATAAACAATATTAATATAATAAATAATAAATAATATTAATAATACTTGAGATTAACAATAATATTCATAAATTTTAATTTAAATAAAAAATGTTAATTTTAAGACTTATAAATAATATTAATAAACTTTAGTTTTAACAATAATATTAATAAATTTCAAAATAAAATATTTATTATTACTATTAATTTATGTTATTAATATTAATTAATAAATTTTAATATTAATTTTAATTTTAATGTTAATATTAATATTAATGTTAATGTTAATATTAATTAATATGAATACAAATATTAATTTTTAATATTTTAATATTATTTTTAATATTAATATTAAAACTAATAACATTCAATAATATTATTATGGTTAATTATGGTCCAATGTCATAGCGTGACAAAGCTTGTTTCAAGATGAAAATAAATCATGGTCTAAGGTAACATTGTGACAAATATTCTCTCAATATGAAAATCAATCATAGACAACCATGGTAAAACACGGTTAATTACGATCAACAATGGTTAATTATGGTCAATATAAAAACCAACCATGGTTCAACGTCACAATATGACAAATATTGTCTCAATATGTAAATAAACAATGGTAAAGCATCATCGAGCAAGGTCAACCATTGTTGACCATACTCAACCATCATCGTCGATGACCAACCATCATGAGCTATGGCCAACCTTGGTCAATCGTGGTGACCATGGGCAATCATTGTCAACCATCGTCAACCATGGTCCAACATCGCATTGTGACAAAGATTGCCTCAATATGAAAATCAATCATGGTAAATCATGGTTAACCATGGTTAACCATAGTCAATAATCATGGTCACATTGTAATGTGTCTTTCTCAAACATCACATTATGACAACCATGGTCATCCATGGTCAAGCATGGTACAACGTCGCATTTCGATAAATTTTGTCTCAATATGATAACCAACCATTGCCAATGTCGCATTATGTCAAATATTGTGTTAATATGGAAAAACCATGGTAAAAAATTGTCAACCATGTTTATTTTAGGGTTTATAAAATTTACCTTAGGGTTCATGTACCTTGGGTCTATAATATTAAACCATTGGGTTTAATATAATTCTCTTGGGTTTTTAGTATTAATCATTTTCCTTTATTAGTCCCTTGGAATTATAATACCTATCATTTAGTTTTATTAATATAAGCATCCATATACTTAGGGTACACTATTATTCATAGTGTTTATAATATTTCTCCTATGGTTTAATACAAATCCCTTGGGTTTATAATCATGGTAAACCATGGTCCAATGTCACATTATAACAAATATTGTCTTGATATGAAAATAAACCATGTTCAACCATCATCCACCATCATGAACTATGGTCATACATGGTCAACCATTGTACGACATCACATTATAGAAAAGATGATCTCAATATGGAAATCAACCATGGTCATCCATCTTCAATCATAGTCAACCATGGTCAAATGTCGCACTGTTACAAAAATTATCTCAAAGTGAAAACAAATCATGGTCAATCATGGTCAATATGAAAATAAACAAAGGTCAATCATGGTCAGCCATGGTCGAATGTCACATTGTGACAAAAATTGTCTCAATGTCAAAATCAGTCATCATTAACCATTGATCCAGGTGGATATTGGTGGCCACCCGCCTATTCCACCTGGGGCCCCACCTTTGCGTCTTTCAGTTTTTCAGTTTCAACAGAACTTACTATTTTTAGAAGTTTTTTGGGTCTCGAACTTCCAGAGCCATTTTGAGGCTCTAAATGATTTTTTTTGGGAAAATGGGGAGCAACATGGCTCCATAAACTGATGTTGCTCACTCAAAATTTTTATTCCTCGAATAGATCTTTCTAACGAGGTATGGTTCGCATCAAACGGAGATCGTATGACAAATTTACGTCCCCGGGAAGTTGAAACACAAATTTACCCAAATGGGGCCCATATTTTTGGTACTTCATCTCCTAGGATTAGGGTTTTCGATGTTTAGGGTTTTCCATTATTTCTAATTAATAAATAGGCCCTTGAGCCTCATTGTAACTCAGTTCAGAGGCTTGTAGCCACCACATCTCTTCTTAGAGATAGCGACTAGCACCCTACCTAGTTTATTCCCATTCTGTCTGTAAGAAAATTTTAGCTATTTGATATTAATGAAATGAAGTGTTATTTTCACTGCATCTTTGTATTTATGGTCATATTTTTATTCTATTTCCTTCTTGCATAAATCTAAATTAGTGGTATCTGAGTGGTCTGCTTTTTCTCGATCCTTCTTGGCATGTCCCCAACAAGGTTGAGGTATAAGTAGTTAGGGCTCGATTTGGTGGAACCTTTGCAAGATCAGCCTTGCAATCCCCGACGGCCGCCGATGAGGAACGAAAAAGAAGATGAGGGAGCAAGAGATATTATCAAAATATTGCTCAAGGAGGCCCTTGAAAAACAAAGGAATGCGATGATGGATAACTTTGCCTAGATCCTTCAACAACTGCCTACTGGAGGCGCATCTACATCTACCATCCACTCTAGAGGCGCGACTCCCTTTAAGGTACAAGTAAATTTTGACATTACCATATCTGAAGGTAAAATAGATACAGATGTTGTAGATATATGGTTGAATCTATTAGAAGGATATTTCTTGGTTCATGAATTTTCCGACCGAGAGAAGATTATTTTTGCACTCCTCAAAGTTACCTCCCATGTCAAGGACTGGTGGGAAACCTACTGTGAGAAAAAGGACGAGACAAAACCTTTCTGTTCTCAGTCGTACCCACTTCGAATTCTTTCCGAGACACCATCAAGGAACAATACTATCCCGTGGGGAGCTATGAGGACAAGTACATACAATGGACCACAATGCAGCAAAAAAGGGATCAAGATTTTCATGAGTTGACGGATTTGTTCCATACCCTACGAACAAAGTTTGGTATCAAAGATTCAGAGAAAAATTTGGTGCTAAAGTATCAGAGTTGTCTACATAGATACATTAAGGAGGAAATAGAGTTCCTCAATGTCTCCTCGCTTGGTAAAACATACCGGTATGTTGCCAAGATTCAGAAGAAATTCAAACAGAAGAAGCGAGACTTTGGATCTATGAATCAAAAACAAGGGAAAGGTGCTCCCAAAATACAAAAAAAAGGACAGAGCCAAGGCATGGTGGCCAAAGACAACCTATCAAAGCCACAAGAAAAGAATAACAATGCAAAGCCAAACAAGGACATGGGAAAGTGGTGTGTGTTCCATAAGAGCTCCACTCACAACACAAATGAGTTTCGGGCCATGCAATCGCTGGTGGCTGAGATGAGGGCTTCTGAGTCAGATGCATGCTATGACTTTGACTCAGAGCCTAAGAAGGGGAATGAAAAAATGAAATAAATTATTGATGCGGAGCCCAACGCCATTGTTGCCACTGTGAAGATCCAGAAGGAGGAAACAAAAGATCTAGAGGAGGAGGAACATCTCTTGCACTCCTAGATGTGGGTAAAGGCCTCCTCGGTACAGTTCATTGTCGATGATTGGGAGCCGAAAGAACCTCATTTCAGTAGATGCCATGAAGCGGTTGGGCTTGCCAACCACAACCCACCCACATCCAAACACCATCGGGTGGCTTCACCAAGGATGGGATCTCTACGTCAGCCAGCAATGTCGCCCTCCCTATAGCATCAAGCCCTTCACGGATGAGGTATTATGTGACATTTCTCGTCTTGATGTTTCGAATGTATTATTAGGCTAACCATACTTGTGGAAGCGACATTTTGTGTATGAGTCCGGGCGTCATGTTGTTATTGTTATTTTAGGAAATAAGTTGTACAGGATACTAGAGGTACCACTGCCTGTCGTTATCTCTTTGGTTACTGCAAAAAAAAGCAGTAAGCTCATTTCCCAAACTAGGAAATTCGTGTTCCTGATGATCTACCCCCAGGGAAAGAAGAATACTATGGTCACGACTTCTAGACAGGGCTCCTCTGCATGACAAAAACAAATGTATAAGGTTGTGGAGGAGTACAGGGGCATCTTCACCTCACCCACAGGGGTTCCTCTACACTGTCAGGTCAACCACACCATTGATCTGACATGAGGTGTGCCGCTACCCAATGGACTGATATATCAGCGCTCTGTTCTAGAGAACGATGAAATCAAGAGGTAGATTCAGGATTTGTTGTAGAAAGGTCACATTTGGCCAAGATCATCCCCATGTGGGAGCCCGATCATGTTGGTACAGAAGAAAGATGGGACGTGGAGACTCTGTATGGACTATCAGGTGCTGAACAAGATCACTGTCTGGAATAGGTACTCGATCCCACGAATTTATGACCTTTCGGACCAACTCAAAGGGGAAAAATATTTCAGCAAGATCGACTTGAATTTTGGGTATCACCAGGTACCAATCGAACCCTCCGATGTGTGGAACACTACCTTCAAAACCAAGGCGGGCCTTTTCAAATGGTTTCTCATGGCTTTCGGGTTGACGAATGCTCCTGCAACCTTCATGAGGTTGATGGATGACATCTTGCAGCCATTCACAAACTAATTTGTGGTGGTGTACTTGGATGGTATTATGATCTTTAGCCGGACATGGGAAGAACACATCCACGACATTCGACAAGTCCAAAAAACACTGCGGCAACATACGTTGTGTGCTAATTTGGAGAAGTGCACTTTTGGCATGACCTAGGTTCAATATCCGAGATATATTATTGATGAAAGGGGGGTGCATGTGGATCCAACTAAGATCCAAGTCATTCTGGATTGGTCAGCCCCAACCACTATAACAGAGCTTCATAGCTTTCTGGGTCTTGCTAATTCCTACTGTAGGTTCGTGTTGGGATTCTCTCATATCACTTACCCCTTGAATCAAGTCACCAAGTGAGGAGCGAGAGAAAATTTCTTTTGGTCAGAATCTCAGCAGAAGGCATTCACAAAATTGAAAAATCGCCTATGTTTTTCCCCAGTGCTCACATTACTAGACTTGCAACAACCATTTGAGATCAAGACAGATGTTTCTGACTATGATATTGGGGTAGTTCTTACTCAGCTGGGACATCTAGTGGCATATCACAGTGAGATATTGTTCGACACAGTTTGAAAATATCCCGCTTATGACAAAGAAATGTATTCCATTGTGAAATCTTGTCAACAATGGAAGCATTAAATTTTGTGGAAGGAAAAAATCATCCACATAGACCACCAGCCCTTATAGTTCATACAAACACAAGGGAAGTTACAGAACGACGACCATCAGAAGTGGTCAACATATCTGCAATAGTTTCATTTGAACATCAAGTACAAGAAGGGTAGCACCAATAATGTTGCAAACTGCCTCAACTGACCACCGATCATGGCACTCACCACTGTTCTCAACTCTTGTGGGAACGAGACTTCTGATTGGATGCTTCTCTATGAGAGTGACCTATAATTTGGCCATACATACAAGGCACTCTTGGGGGGTATGCAAGTTCTAAATTTTCACCTCCAAGATGCACTTTTATGTCACTTGGGACACCTTTGTGTTCTTTCAAGTGAGCGTGCCAAGATGATATGGGAAGCACACTATAGTCGAGTCGTTGGGCCTTTCGGGGTCAAGAAAACAGTGGTAGTATTGCAGAATATTTCTATTAAACGAACCTTCGACATGATGTTGGGAAGTACACCAGATCGTTCACTGCTTGTGTTGTTGCCAAACCGACCATCAAGAGGCAAGGCCTCTATACTCTGCTACCTACTCCTAGTTGACCTTGGGAATCCATCTCCGTGGATTACATGTCAAGCCTTACTTCTGCTAAGCACTAAAACGACTGTGTTTTTGTGGTCGTCGATAGATTTTTCGAAGATGGCAATTACGATAGCCTCTAAGAAGAATATCACAGTAGAAGCTACTGCTAAAATCTTCTTTGAATGAGTGTGGGTGTACTTTGGGATCCCACAGTCTGTCATATCAGATCAGGACAGTAGGTTCCTTATCACATTTTGGTCCATCCTCTGGTCAATGCTGGACACCAAGCTCACCAAGTCCACATCTTTCTATCCCCAAAGTGATGGCCAGACAGAGGTCATCAACAGGACGATTGTACACATTATGTGCATGTACAATTCAAATCATCCACGCACATGGGATGAGAGCCTCCCCTATGTACAAAACAGTTATAATTGTGCTCTCCACATCTCAATCGGACACAACCCCTTTCAGGTGGGCTTGGGATTCTAGCCACTATGTCCCATTGACGTAGCCATGCCAGTTGCAGCTACTCAAGTCGATTTGGCTCATGTTGAGACTAAAGTTGACAAAGCAAACAGCTTCATTGAGCGCATTCAACAAATCTGCCAACACGTTCATCACATATTGGAGAGATCTAATGCTAAGTACAAGCAATGACATGATCAACATTGGGTGCCACACAATCTCTAGGTGGGTGACAAAGTCTAGCTACATTTCTAGAAGGAGCGCCTCACTGAACCCCACCGCAAGCTTCGCATGCTCTGATATGGGCCTTACACCATCATCGAGGCTATAGGGAGCAATTCCTTCGAGCTCAGTGTTCCACCATTCCTTGCTCTACACCCAGTATTCAATGTGGACAGCCTTCATCCCTATTTCCCACCTTCTTGACCGGATAAATTGATCTTGTGGACAAGATCAATCTCCCTAGTGTCAGAAGACAATCTAGCAACAAACGAACAAATAATTTTTTCCTTCTCTAAATATATTTGTTTTACAAGTAAATGCTATGAAGGAGTCGATCCTACCTTAGATCCAAATGCTTATTTTCAGTCGTAGTGCTTCCGTCACATCAATAATCCTTCCGTCGCAACAAGAGTTCTTTCGTCACAACAATAATTCTTCCGTCACAACAAGAGTTCCTTCATTGCAACAAAGTGTCGTCTTTTGTCACAAAAAAGTGTCCTCTTTTGTCGACCTTGTTATACCATTTTTTGGTCATCTAACCTATTATCATTAGATGAACCCAAGTACACCATGTATGACCAATTTTACCTTAAGTAAAATTGCTTTCACTTTGTGAAATAACTTAGTAAAACACCATTCTTAAGTTGTTTATGGTCTAAACAGGAAACCCCAAAAGGAAATAATAAAAAAATGTACATTTGTTTATATTTCCTGGTCATATTTAACCCAAAACAAGGAAATCAATTAAACAAATCCTTATTTAAATAACATTCCTAGTTAAATTTGACTAAATCATTTATCAATAATTAAATAAATCATTATTCCACCATTTCCCTAAAATAATAAATAAATCATTTTTTTAATTATTATTTATAAATAAAGGAATTGACCCAAGTCAAAAATCCTTTTCCCTCCAACAAATATAATAAAATATTCCTAAAAGGAGGTTCTAGAATTTGGTTAATAATATTTTATTCATGCACCATGTTCCAGAACGCCCTAATAATTTGTTATAAATAGAAGGGTTTTCCCATTTATTTGTCACCTTTCATTGCATTAGATAACCCTAGATCTATACTCTTGGTCACATTCTCCATTTTTGCCTTGTGAGATCCCTTTGAGTTCTATGTTTGTTTGGGTTTTCTACACCAACAAGAGAGAGAGATTTTAGATCTGAAATGCCGAGGAATTTCAAGAACCCATCCCATTGAGCAGAATCGGAAACACGTTTCTTGTTTTCCTCTCAGGTTCCCCCTTTTAATATAAAAAATCTTTCAAATACATTGTTCTTGTCTTGTCTATTGGATGCATGGAGCCACATTTTATCTTTACTGCTTAATGTCTTTTATGCTTAGATCTGGATTTGTGCAGCATTATTTGGATCAACTAACTACAGACTCAAAGATATTGGCAGCCATAATTGATCTTAGGGCTATTTCTTATGCATAGCTAAAGTGGTTTTTTTCGACAAAAGATTCATACTAACGAGTGGCGACTCCACACGGGTTTTATTTTGCGACCACTGTCATGTTATATATTCCTGCATATCTAGCCATTTCAGACCCTAGGGTTTCTCTTTAGTTTTTTTTTTTTTCTATTTTCATGGTGTTTTTCACCTCTAAAACCTTCAAACATTCAAATTTTTAACTTCTGTGTGTTTCTAGCCCTATTGTGTAGGTGATAGACATCAGTCGCAGTTGAGACGATAAATTTTTCTGAAATCTGCCGTTGAGAGACCCGGATCTGCAGGTCGCAATTATTGGCCCAAAAACTGTGACCTGGACTATAGGGGGCACTTTTCTACCTCAAAACTATGACCTGGACTGAAAACAGGTTAGAACCTGCGACCTCCACTTTTTTCTGCAATTTTCCAGCAAATTTTCTGTGTTTGTCTGAAGCTTCTATCAGGGTTTTCCAGCCTTCGTCTCTGCCTGTTTAGACCTATTTCTGATCTGTTTCACTCAAATAAGTGGGAATCTTTCCCCTTAGGGCTTTAGTACCCTCCACTTTTTGTGGGCGAGTTTTAGCTATTTTAGACATCTGAATTTTCAGAGTTTCAGCCTTCTTCCTTTCAGATCTGATACCTCCTTTTCAGATCCCTTTAGATTAGCTCTTATCCCTTTGAAATCACCTCATATATTTTTGTTTGGGTTTACCTCTAGGGCCACCTCCTCATCCCCCCTACCTTTAGCTAATTTCCCCCTTTGTTACAGCAACTTTGCCTCTGCCTCTTTGTTGTTTTCTGCACCTCTTTTCAGTAGATTTCTCCTTTAGAACCCTGTCCGTCCTGACCTTAGATATATTGCCCTCTTTTGTGTGTGTTTTGATTATATTTTTTCCCTCTTCTAGACTAGTTTTAAGAGACTGGCCTTCTTGGGTTAGATTGATGCATTGTTAGCTGTTAATTTTCTGTTATTTCAGTATTATTTACTGTTCTTTGTAGATTTATTTTCCATTACGTAGCACACTTTTTCTTATACTCTCAAAACTTCTGGGTTTAAAAATTAAAATTAACACACGCCACACACCGACCCTAAGTGAAGAAGAGCCTGGTTAACACCGCCTGGAAAAAACTTTAAAATCAATTTACACTGCACCGCTTTACCCTTGTTTCGAAATTGACCTCACTTGATTTTACACCTCCCTGCCCTTGTAAGTTTTTCTTCTTCCTGTCATCATTGTGCCTCCAAGGCGTTTATCTTGGAGACTTCTTGGCCTTCACCCTCAGTTTTTGGTTGGTCGACTTCCTCCTTCCTATCGTCATCGAGTAAGTCCTCCCCCAAATCCACACTCCAACACTTCTTCTGATTGTTCGGGTTCTCCCCCTACTCCTGGTTCTTCCCTTGCTACCTTGACCATGTCTAGTTTAGGCCCTAGCGCTAGCAGCAACCCCAGTTCTACAGCTGGGTCTGTTTCCAGTGGAACCACTACGGGAACTACCTCGACTGTCCCTTTTCTCCCTTATATGGCCGGTATTAGTCTCCCCGATTTCAATAAGTTGATTAATGATCCTATCTGCCATGATGTTAGTTGGCCTACTATGCCAACCAAGCTCCCCTTTGACACTCCCAAGTTCGAAAGACTTGCTAGTGAAGATCCCTCCAACCATATTCGATCTTTCCATATGTGGTGTTCATCCAATTCCATTACTGATGATTCCATCCGTCTTCGATTTTTCCAATGCACGCTTACCGACGAGGCTTCTAAATGGTATGTTGATCAGGCCACCTCTTCCCATACCACCTTTTCGACCATTTCCCAAGCCTTTTTATCTTATTTCTAGCTCCCTATCCGATACAACACTGGTACAGAACTTTTGACTTATTTCCTTCAATCCTCTTCGACTCGCCTTTCCGCTCATGTCTAGGAATGGCGGCCAAGAAGGAGCTTATGTCATGCTACCCCCTTTGAAGATCAGGTTTATATGGACTAGCTCCTTTGCTCTCTCTTACCTCCCATTGGCAAAGATGTCACATCCCACTTCCCTCAAACCAGAGAAGCCACCCTTCAAAAAGCCTTGAAATATGACCTTATCTATGCTCAATCTGGTTATGTTTATACCGTCCTTCCTAACCTCCCCAAACCCGATGGCACTAACTCCCGGGGGACATCTCACTCTGCCGACGGTATCGTTGGAGCTCTTTCACATACTTCTGCTCAACCTCCTATGGGCTATGGTTTCCCTCTGGGAGGGTCCAACACCTCGAGCACTTTCCCCCTCAAGGTAGCATGTATCCAAGATATAGCATGCCTCCTCCTTTTGCCCAACCTCATGCTTACCTCAATTTTTCCCATCCTAACCCTCATCCTTACCCACAGCCTAGCATCCTAGCTCCTCCCGCATTTGGACCTCTCACCCCTTTGCCTTCTCCACCCCCGCAGCCGTACTTACTACCCCCTCTAGGGCAAGTATTTGCATAGCAGGGCGCGGATAATTCTCTTCCTTCTCAAAGAAAGAGGAAAGGAAATCAATCTGCCTCTAGTAATCGTGGACCCAACCCTCCAACTATTGATTATAACACTGCTAACTAGCCACAGGGCTCTCAGCCCAAGCCGAACATGCCTCTTCGTACCAATAAGCCTTGTTCGTGTTGCGGTGTTTATGGTCATTACACTCACGATTGTCCCCTATTACCATAGATGTGACAGATGTAGGAGTCTCAGGCCACCATGCGGGGACACCATTCCTCTCCTACTATCCCTCCCAATACGGCTACTTCTCAACCCATTGTGTTTACTGATCCTTTCCTTCAACAAGGATTTGTGGCCACTCAACCATCTCATACCCTGGTAACCACTTAACCTTCCCCTTCTGGTTCCTCTGATTACCATATTCACATGATGGCCTCTGACCAACCTCTCACCGTCAACCTTAACCTTCAAACTCGGTCTCGTCAGTACTCCACGCCTCACGCTCCGTCTGTCCCCAAGTCCACGTCTTCAAGTCATACAGAGCCTCTTTCGACACCAAATGGTCCTTTGTAGACCCCTCAACCCAAATTTGAGGTCCCTATAAAGGTTCCTAACGGCCCATTACGCTGAAATGCTGCTTCTCTTCGAGCTGCCCATTCGTATAGTGTAGTAGATGATTTGGCACAGTCCCCTACTGCCATTTCAACACTAGAACTCCTCCATTCCTATCCTTCTCAAAGGAAGGCTCTACTATCCTCCATGGGTGCTGTAGATCCTGCTGATGACCAATTGATTATTTTTCGACGCCCATTAGTCAGATCATACTCCCCTTCATGCTTCCGTTGCTTTCTAAATCCCAGTCAAAATTCAGAATGCTAACGTAGCTTGGTGTATTATTGACGAGGGGGCATCTACATGTGTCATGTCTACTTCGGTTTGGAAACAAATTGGGTATCCTGAGCTAGACCCTTCCACCATCACCCTCCGTGCATGGGATGGCCATGCCTCCCATCCCATTTGCCTCTTCCGTAATTTTTCTATCAGTCTTGCGAGCAAGATGGTTTGCGTTGATGTTGAAGTCATCGACGCCCCTCTTGATTATAACATTCTTTTGGGAATAGTTACACTTATGCCATTTCTGTTGTCCCATCCATGGTTCATCGCAAGATTTTTTTCCCTCATAATGGAAACATAGTCACAATTGACCAATTGACATATCTTGAGAGAAAATCTCCGACCTCCCTTGAGTCGATCATCTCTTCTGTAGCCAATAAGCCAACCATTGATTTTTTGACCATTGTCTCCCTTACCATCTACAAAGACTCCTCTTTGCTTGGAACCTTCCCTGGTATTCCTCCTCCTCTTATCTCTGATCCCAGCTCAGCGAATGTTTTCATGATGCAATCGTCTTGGGCCGACCTCATGCGGCCCGCTTCGGCTAGTTAGCAACCTCAACCTCACCGACAACAACCTACTCCTATCCCTTCGCCACCACCAACTGGAACTCTTCCTTCTGGTCCTTCCCCTACAGCTGGTACCCATGAGCCTCTCTACCCTCCTGGGTTACTTCCCCCAAGTCTCAACCATATTGGTGCCACCCTCCTGGCCATTACCCCTCTGGTCAGATACCCTTCCTCGCTCCCCCTCCTCGAGTCTATTCGGTCCCCATAATGGCCACCCTTTCCCTCCCTAATTTGACCCTGGGCATTCCCTTCTGGTACCTTGAGCCTCCAACCGCTACCCCACTAGGTCACCCCAAACCATACCTTGCTTTGAAACCTATTCAACCAGTGCCTTTAGCTGCTTTTGTCACTACAGTGCCATCCGCACCTCAATAGGACCCTTCTCCTACCGTGACATCTATGGGAAAGAAACGAAAAGCTCACAAGGGGGCATCCAAAGACAAGGTCACCTCACCTTACCCTACCCTGCCTCCACCCGCCAAGCCTTATGCCTTGTGTGAGGGTGTCGGTCATGCCACCCATACTTGTTCCAAGTTACCCCACATCAAACCCATGGTTAAAGTCACATTCCCTGAATCTACGGTCCCTGAATCCTCTATTTCTTCCTCGTCTGCAGCCAAGAACCCAAAGACTCTTCGCACCAACAAAAAATGTGCCTTCTGTGGTATCCATGGCCATTATTCTCACCATTTTCCTCACTTCAAGAATTACCACGCCTCTTTAGAGGTCATTCGCGAGGATGAGATTGAACAAAATCAATCCGCCTCTCCCATCCTCGTGCAATATGCGTCAGGCCAAATGGAGGATCCCCCTACTACTATTGACATTCCTCCCCCTGATGTTGAAATGTCGGAACCTGTTGCCCCCCTCCTATACCTATCATCATCCATCCTACCCTCATAGTACATTCCCTCTAAATCCACTGCATCTGGTTTGCTTGATTCCCCTTCAGCAACATTCTTAGGCTTTACATCCTTCGATCATATTTTTACTTATTCTTTTGTCATCCCCCATGACGGTCCGTATGTGAGCCTTTCTTCCCATACTAATGATTTAGGTATCCTTGCGGCCTCATGTGGTTTCCTTGACCTTTTCCCTCCCACCCAAAACCAATATGTTACCATCTGTATCTATGATATTCTCCGCAGCTTGAGCTCCATCTCTCATACATCACCCTCTAGTCGATCTATGAGTCCTAGCCATCCTACCCAGACTACTCTGTCCCATATTCATCGTTTCATGTCTACCCTACACTCACGCTGCCATCATTATTCTCCCTCCTCACGTTTCTTGTCTTATGAAACTATTCGACTGGACCTCTCATCCACACATTATATTGGCTATGCCAATGGGGCAAGTCACTATTCCTAGAATATAGCCTCGGCAGCTTGGGCCATTTTTACCCCGTTGCATACCCTCGTTCTTTCTAATGGGGTCTACATTGGTAATGCCACCAATAATCAGGCTGAATATGATGCAGTACGTGGTCTCTTATCCGATGCCCTCTCTCATCGCATCCTCCATCTGCACGTTCATTTATATTCCCTACTTCTTGTCTTACAACTCAATGGTGTCTATCGTGTGCATAACCCTATCATGTTTAGCCAATATTTACGAGTGAAACTTTTGATATGTGAATTTAGATTCATTACTTTCAACCATGTACCTTGAAATCAAAATCAGTACGTAGATAGAATTGCAAACCATGTTCTAGACTGGAATTTATCACACACAAGATAATAACATTTCACATCATCAACATAATGCATATGCATAATATATATCATATAATATGTTTTTCGAGTCCTTCTACTCTGCTACATATGACATGCCCATAGCATGTTACACAAAACAAAACTCAAAACTAGGGGGCACCACTTGCCCCTACATACACACTGGGGGGCACCACCTTCCCTACATCTAATCACTCTCTGGAGGATCTCGAGCCAATGGCTTTCCTCCCGTAGCTTGTAGATCATGCACAGTATGACCAGCCATCGCCATGCGCCGCATGATACCTCGCCATTCTTAGGGTAGCCCAATACATAGCTCTATGTACTGGTCGTCTAAATCCTGCCAACCCCGCTCTGACACACCAGTCAGCAGCCCCTCACATCTACGACGAATTTCCTCCAAAAGAGTGGCAATATCCTCATTCTATGCCATTATCGATCCACTAACACCTATAGTCTCGCCTACTGCAGGTCGTCCCATACATCCGGCCGGTTTCACCTGAGCTATATCTGCATTCAAAAAAGTATAACGGATCAATACCATAAATACTATTCAAAAAATTTAACATGCACATAACATATTAGTTACTTTTCACTTACCATCAGGCCCCCATATTCGACCAGGTGGAAGCGCCAAGTTCGGATATCCCTAATAACTCATCCGACTATAGGGATAGTCGTCTATGTACAATGGCATCTGATCCCAATGGGAAAAGAACACTGGTTGGAACACCCGTTTGACTGCCCATCCCCCTTCTTTGCACAATAGTTTTTCCCACCAATGCATCCTGTGTTCTCTTGAACCCCATCAGGTAGCTGTACATGAGGTCGCAAGGTCCACTTGGTTCACTTGCCGCTTACACAGTGACAGCTATCGTTTAAATGAAACCAACATCATCTGGGCCCACCCATAGTAGGTCCCACTCAACACACTTTCTACAATCATCACCTGCCCTCCAGTGATGTGATGGAGCACCTAGCTGCCTAAGATCTACCACACTTCAGCCACCACTACCCAGGTCTCCAAGCTCTCTAGATCCCCAATCGATATCCGAGTGCCTTTGACTCAGACACCTGGTCGACAATGTCGCTCTACGAACTCCACGATGCTATGCCCCCGCAGTAACATTGGCTGTGTATTTCCCACCATCCCTAATGGTGGGAGACCAGTTAGGAAATACAGATCCTGGACTATCAGCTCAATCCTGTGCCCCTGCACTATAAATACCTTATGATCTGGATCCCAATAACTGATAATCTGGGCCAACAAGGGCTCCCCAGCTCTCATCAGAGGGTTCTCCACAAATTTCAAAACCCCAAACCTGTCCAATGCACGACGGACAGCTTGATACACTTGGATTTCTATCCGTAATGTACCCAGGTCTCTCTCTCTCCACTTGATCCGTATATCTGCCATATATGTACAAAACCATCATCTTTTTTAGTCTACAGATAGGTAAAATTACATTCAATTACACAAAAAATGACTCTCAACCCACAACAACACTAAAACCATCTCCATCTGATAGGTCGCACTTTTTGGCCAAATCCTCGGATAGGTCGCACTTTTCAGGCCCAAACCTGCGTCCCAGGTCATATTTTTTGCCCCAAAAAAGTGTGACCTAGCCGTAATGATGAGGTAGGGGCTGTTACTGAGATTTGGGACCCTAATCTGAACTTTTAATCCATCAAAAACAAAGAGTAGGATTAGGCCTCTTACCTGCAATTGATGGATCTCGATTCCAATGGTCGACCTTCCCTCCTCTCCACAATTCACCACGACTACACAAGAAAATGAATGTATTTGGAGGGAAAATGCCTTATTAGAAGAAAACCCCTGCTTTTTCTTTCACCCACTACAACAAAACCGTAGCCCTGTTTGACAAACTATATATACCGTTGGAAATCTCTCACCTAGCACTCAAATGGGTATCTGTTAGTTTTTCATGTTTTGATACCTCACCAGGACACATTTTGTCCACGAAGGGTCTATTCACCTCTCCTCGAAATCGAATTTCTTCACTTACAACAATTCTACTTGGGGCACCACTTTGCCTCCTTACTTATCTTTGTTCACGTTTATTTTCATCATGAGATACCCTATTCTACTCATTTTTTTATGGTCCCCCATTGGACCTTTACTGTGTGGCAGCAGCATCAAGTCACACTTGTTTAGAGCATCCAAGTTGAGTCATAATCGCAGTCATGGAGTCTATCTTTCATCCCTTGTATCTCGCTATAGTAATCCATCCTTCATTGCTTGGTCCCTCTCTCATGTTGCACATTATGGCCTTCAGTACCATTGTCCCCTATCCCTCATGATATTGTGTCAGTCGCTGCCAAGCCATTCATGGCCTTTCTTCTCTAACAAGGGAATTCATCCATCTACTACTCAGTCTCCCTCATTTCATCATCATCATTAGTGTTCGTCTGTTAGTCGCTCTACTATTTTATCTCATGCCTTAGTTGGGGATCCCTTCTTGCCTCACCTATGGTGGACCTCCTTCTGTCGACATCAGCTCATTTACTCCAGAAGCTAGGTCTAGAGGGTGGTGTACCTTGCTTCGAGCTCCTTTCAGCATGATCGTGATCCGTATACTAGATGGTCCAATGATGCAGTAGCAGCTATTGGTGATTCTTGGGTGTGTGTGAGATGTCTCAACCCTCATGGGGGGTGGCCTTGCAGGTAACCCCCCACATTGTCGAATGACTTCCTCATTTCAGCCTTTGATGCAGCTCCTTACCTTTGATGATGTCAGCCTTCGCCGCTTGCAGTGCCTTTTCGATTTTCATGTATCAGTCAGATTTTTCGAGCCCTTCCCCGTGTATAGGGTGAATTTGGGTTGTATTTGTATCTCATGTACTAAAATATTATTGTATAAGTCTTAGCTGTTATTCTAGGCACACCATGTATGTGGGATTCATCATTCTATTTTTTGGTCTCTTATTCATGCCAGCATGTACTTTATAGTTCGGTTCCTTGTTTACTGGACATACTATTCTTTTGTACTTTGTCTCAACGAGCATAGGTATGCCTCGCCTACCACCTTTAGCATAGGTACCATTTCATAAAATAGAGACTTGTTGCACCTGTAAGTCTCGTCTCCTCTGGGTCTAGTCCTTTAGCACATTAGACTACCTTACATTTCTCTCTCTGTCTAGTGATTGAGTTCTTACAACGTACTTTGGTCATACGATTTTCTCCTAACACTCATACATTGGGGGGAAATCTGTTATACCATTTTTTGGTCATCTAACCTATTATCGTTAGATGAACCCAAGTACACCATGTAAGACCAATTTTACCTTAAGTAAAATTGCTTTCACTATGTGAAATAACTTAGTAAAACACCATTATTAAGTTGTTTATGGTCTAAATAGGAAATGCCAAAAGGAAATAATAAACAAATCTATATTTGTTTATATTTCCTGGTCATATTTAACCCAAAACAAGGAAATCAATTAAACAAATCCTTATTTATTTGATTATTTCCTAGGAATAAGTTATTAAATCCTTATTTAAATAATATTCCTAGTTAAATTTGACTAAATCATTTATAAATAATTAAATAAATCATTTATTTATTTATTATTTATAAATAAAGTAATTGACCCAAGTCAAAAATCCTTTTCCCTCCAACAAATATAGTAAAATATTCCAAAAGGGCGGTTCTAGAATTTGGTTTATAATATTTTGTTCATGCACCAAGTTCCAAAATTCCGTAATATTTTGTTATAAATAGAACTGTTTTCCCATTCATTTTTCGCCTTTCATTGCATTAGATCATCCTACATCTATACTCTTGGTCACATTCTCCATTTTTTCTGTGTGAGCTCCCTTTGAGTTCTATGTTTGTCTCGGTTTTCTACACCAACAAGAGAGAGAGATTTTAGATCTGAAATGTCAAGGAATTTCAAGAACCCATCCCATTGAGGAGAATCGAAAAAACCTTTCTTGTTTTCCTCTCAGGTGCCCCCTTTTAATATAAAAAATTCTTTCAAATACATTGTTCTTGTCTTGTCTATTGGATGCATGGAGCCACATTTTATCTTTACTGCTTAACATCTTTTATGCTTAGATCTGGATTTGTGCAGCATTATTTGGATCAACTAATTGCAGACTCAAAGATATTGGCAGCCATAATTGATGTTATGACTATTTTTTATGTGTAGCTAAAGTGGTCTTTTTCGACAAAAGATTCATACTAACAAACCTGCAATCACAAACAAGAAAATATTAAATAACACCTGTATAACAAATAATTATAAAACATAACTATCATAGTGATCAAGGAATATATGAAATAAATGATCAAACGAAAGCTTATTGAAATAAACAATCGAATGACAATTTATTGAGAAAAACAAAACTTGATTGTATTAATCCTAAAATAACAGAAGAACCTTACAACCTTAGCCTTGATGTTGAACAGGCCTTCCAGGGGTCCGAAGCAGGAGTCTCCTCTACTTTTATAAGCCTTGCACTCTTCCTCTAGGAGCACATAGAGGTATGTGATCTTTCCTCTCAAAAGCTCAGCAGAAAGAAGTCTAAATCTCAACAGCACTTCACCTCAATCACACACTAAAGCTTCAACTCCCTTTGAGGCTACCCAATGCCTCCTTTTATAGAGTAGATGAAGAGGTTAGGGTTCCACCTATGAAGGGATATAATCCTCCTTCAAAGGGATAGGATCCTCACATCAAGGGATTAGTTCCTTAATGTGTGGGATACATGCACCTTATTAAATCGTACTCATCCCAAAAAATTCTCATCTAGAAGCTTATAGAATTGACCTCAAATCAGCTTTTTAACTTTTGTTTCTCACTTTTTTGACTTTGAGAAGGGTACACAAGAATTACAAGGAAAAAATGCATTCTGGAATGCAGGTAAGTTGTGTATTACCTACATTCCCAAGCTAGGAACACAGGCAGGCTTCATGTTACCTGCGTACCCTAGCGTTTTTGAGTTTTTAGGGTTTTTTTCTCTTATTTTAAGGCTTGACATGAGGATTAAAGGTTTTAATACTTGTAGAGGAGGTAGGTATGAGTTTTAATGAGCTCATACAATTAGTAGAATGTCAAGGTGATAGTTTTTACTTCAACAGATTGCCCCCTAAAGTGCGAAGTCTGGAATAGATGAATATGAAGTCTGTCATATATGAAGAGTGAAGTAATTTATCATTTCAAGGATCATCCTGTGGACACCCCAGTCAAAAATTGTAAAAACATTCAATGCAAAACATATATATGTAAACATATGATCGCTGAGGTAGGAATTCCCATACTCAGATAAAAACTAACTAGAAAATTGATTTAAACTGTTATGATACATGAATGATTTTCAATACATCAATAGTATAGAAATATGTAGACACAGCATGGACGCAGCCATCTGTTTATGAATATTCTACTGTATAAATGAATAACAAAAATTCCTCATAGCCTGGATGTTAGAAACTAGATCCAGGGTCTTGATTTCCGTTTCTCGAATGAGTACGATTCTATCCATGTGAATAAATGTGTCGAATTCGAACATGGTAGAAACCACCTAATTACCAATCAATAATGTAAAATTTTAACAAGTGTGAGAGTAACCACCAGTAATGTTAATGGCTCTCAAAGTATTCAGTACAATCCATGAAATGTGAATGAATGATCTAAAGTTTAACATGTCACAGAATCATTTGATCGAAGGTCAATGATGCAACCTGTCATCGAAGCCGAGAAACCTACCATTCAGGCATGCAAATTTCAAGGTACTGTCGATTTCTAGATCAAATTCCTAGATAATGAGCTGTCGTCGATAAAAAGTGATCTATCGTAGGCAAGCCCACAAAACGAAATCATAGATCAATTTTTGAAGAAATCTATTGACAAGGACTGACTCAAGGATGGTCAAAATGGAAGACAAATAATTCACAAATGAATGGTTTGTTTGAGCTATCCTCTTGAACACATAACGACAATACAAATGGTTTGGTGACAATTGACCCAAAGCTAATACCCAGAAACTAGCTGAAGACTTTCAATATTGTTTGATTAACTATCAGGCAAAGGATTTTCCCAACCTAGGTGAACAAAAATGTTGTGTTCAAGAGTTGTTAACAGTTTTCCGAAAATCAAAATGTAACAAACAAGTTTGTCTTTCTGTCTTTTCCCCCACCATTTCTGGCAAGTACCTCTTTATTTTTGACAAGCTTGAGGAGGATGGCATTTTCTTGTTTATAAGCTCATCCTTCAGATGAGTCCAACTTGGTTTAAGATTCAAAACCTAAGAAGGAGTGGTTCGTTCTTGTTTAAAAATTGAACAAGTCCTTTACTGTTAAATTTTAACGAGTCTAGTATACGAGAAACTTGGTGTTTTTCAATTTTAGGGAGTCAGAAGAGAAAAATTAAGAAAACTCCAAGGGTTTGATTTTGCATAAATTTAGTCTCTTGAGCCCAAAAAGGGATAAAATAATGCGGGAGAGAACTCTATTAACTGTAAGTAGTCAACGTATACCTTTTTCGTAAATATTCCATTTCAGTCCGTAAAAGGGGTAATCTTATACTGAAGGGACGATCATTCATTTACTTTAACGATTTTGAATAATCAAGTTCTCGACAATCTTTTCATTTTTAGAGAGTCGAAAAAGGGCTTATAAGAGAACTTCAGGATTTCTCTTTTTCGTAAGTTTTAATGAGTTTGAAAAAGGGATAAAAATGTACTCATGGTTTTAACTTTTTCGTCAGTTCTAACGAGTTTGAAAAAGGGATAAAAATATACTCCTGTGGACAAATTTCAATTTAATTAATGAGCAGGAAAAGACGGGAAGAACTCGGCATTTTCATGTGTTTTACGAGAATAAAAGAGAGAAAAATAATCCCAGGATTTTCATGGGTTTAACGAGTCTTGAAAATAACCGAAATTGTCTCAAGATAGGTTTCATTTTTACACAAGCTTGAAATAGAGAGAAAACCGTGCTTGATGCCCCCTAAGCGTAACTGCTAGAGTGCATGCCCCCCTAGATTAATTTCATTCAACTAAGTATACTGCTAGTAATTAATAGCTGGATGGAATGAATGTTTATATATGAGATCATATGAAAGACCCGACCTAAAACTTTAAGAAAATTATGCAAAAAACTAAAATAACTAACCTAAATATATGACTTAACATTTACAAGATCTAGTCAAAGACTCGACTCAATTAGGGGAGGATTTGTTTCATTTTTTAATGAGCTTGACATAGGAAAAGAACTATGCTCATGGAAACTTGTTTCATTTTTTAACAAGGTTGACATAGTAAAAAGAACTTTCCTCTTGATACACTGATTTATTTTTAACGACGTTGACACGGTAAAAGAAACTTTCCTCAGAAACTACTTATTTCTAATCTATTAATCTACTCTCTACAATCTACCTGCTAATTCATTTTTTAATGAGGTTGACATAGGAAAAGAACTGTCCTCATAGAAGCTTGTTTCATTTTTTAATGAGCTTGACACAAGGAAAAGAACTATGCTCTCGACTAACTAATTCATTTTTTAATGAGGTTGACATAGTAAAAGGAACTATACTCACACTCACTGATTCATTTTTTAAGGATGTTGACACAGTAAAAGGAACTCTCCTCACAGGCCACTGATTCATTTTTTAACAAGTTTGACACAGTAAAAGGAACTATCCTCGGATCTTGATCATGGCTTCCAATTGGAAGAAACACATGTCAATGGACACACCTTGATCATGGCTTCCAAGAGGTCTTCATCAGAAGGAAGAATAGTTCTCTAGAAGGAACACATGTCAAGGGAGTCAAAAGGGATAAGAACATCACGTTCAAAAAATCCCATAGAGTTTTCTATGTCAATTACTGGATCTAATTCAAAGGAGGATGAGAAAACAATGAGAGGATCACTGACATCGGTAATTTAAAACATGGGACTAGTTGCCACATAATTAAACCGTGGTGGGGTAGATACCACTTTTGTATGAGGAACATTCAGGGATGTTGGATTATTGGTAGTCGAAACAATACTAGGGAATGAAAGCTAGTCTACAGTCACAAAATTTCCATTATGAGGAAAATACATCACGCGAAAGAGTGTCGATACGACAGCTTTCATTGCATAGAGATTGTCTCGCCCAAGGAGTAAATTGAAATCCAAGGGGCCTCGAACTACCATAAGATCAATACAGAAAGTTTTACCTTCCAAAGTAATAGAAAACTTAGGAAGGGTCCCTAAAGGCTCACTAATGGTTCTGTTAAAAGCTTTCAAATTCTGCGTAATAGGCACAAGCTGAGGGGAACCCAAAAATTTCCAAGAAGTTGAGGATAAAATACTAATAGAAGCACCTTCATCTACCTATGTGTGATGTATGTCCCTACCACAAAACTTCACAATGATTCGGAAAGGGATAGAGGAAGGAATACGAGGTTCTGTCAGTCTATTCCAATCAAAGGAAAAGACCTCAGTACTTGGAGGGGGTTCTGTAGAAACAGGAGAAATGCTCCTCGACGTAGAAGAATCTAATGTAACAAGAAGAAACTAAGTAGTCTGAAGTTCACTCTCTATAGGGAGAATGGGATCGACCAAATGTGAAATCAAATCGACCACTTAATCAACTAATGGATCATCAACCTGAGTGATATGAGTTTCACTCTCTAATGGAATAGTGGGATCGACTGTACTTGAAATTAGATAAATCACTCCGTCAGTTGACGGTAGGTTCAGAGAAATTTTATGGTAGCCAGTTGGAAATTCATGTTGTGGAACAGTAAGGTTTTCCAACAATTTTGAGGCTTCATCCATGTGAGGGAAAATGTGAGTTTGATGACTCCCTTCACATAACTTACAAGGAAACCTAACTTTACCCTTTTTCCCAGAAACCTCACTATCACTGGTTGATGGATCAATGGAAAGTTGATGAGATTTTTCTGACCATACTTCCAAGACCTTTGGAATACTGGGACAATTGATAAGGAAGTGGTCACCCTTACAAAGCTTGCAAGGGTATTTGGGTTTACGATGCATGTTGGAGGGTCTGCGAAACCAGATATTCTGGATTTGATCCCTAGTGGAGTCACAAATTTGTTGATCGGATAAATCGATCTTGCAGACAAGATCGATCTCCCTAGTGTCAGAAGACAATATAGCAACAAATGAACAACTAAGTTTGTCTTTCTCTAAATATATTCATTTTATAAGTAAATTCTATGAAGGTGTCGATCCTACCTTAGATCCAAATGCTTATTTACGGTCGTAGTGCTTCTGTCGCATCAATAATCCTTCCATCACAACAATAGTTCTTTCGTCACAACAATAATTCTTCCGTCGCAACAAGAGTTCTTTCATCACAACAAAGTGTCGTCTTTTGTCACAACAAAGTGTCATCTTTTGTCGCAACAAAGTGTCATATTTTGTTGACCTACAATCACAAACAAGCAAATATTAAATAGCACCTGTATAACAAATAATTATAAAACATACCTATCATAGTGAACAAGGAATCTATGAAACAAATGATCAAATGACAGCTTATTGAAATAACCAATCGAATGACAATTTATTGACAAAAACACAACTTGATTGTATTAATCTTAAAATAATAGAAGAACCTTACAACCTTAGCCTTGATGATGAACATGCCTTCTTGGGGCCCGAAGCAGGAGTCTCCTCTACTTTGATAAGCCTTTCACTCTTCCTCTTGGAGTACATAGAGGTATGTGATCTTTCCTCTCAAAATCTCAACAAAAAGAAGTCTCAATCTCAACAGCACTTCACCTCAATCACACAATAAAGCTTCAACTCCCTTTCAGGCTACATAATGCCTCCTTTTATAGAGCAGATGAGGAGGTTAGGATTCCATCTATGAAGAGATATAATCCTCCTTCAAAGGGATAGGCTCCTCACATCAGGGGATTAGTTCCTTAAGGTGTGGGATACATGCACCCTATTAAAGCATACACATCCCCAAAAATTCTCATCTAGAAGCTTCTAGAATTGACCTCAAATCAACTTTTTAACTTTCGTTTCTCACTTTCTTTACTTTGAGAAGGGTATGTAGGCATTACAAGGGAAAATTGCGTTTTGAAATGCAGGTAAGCAGTGTATTACCTGCGTACCCAAGCTAGGAACATAGTCAGGCTTCATGTTACCTACGTACCCTAGGGTTTTTTAGTTTTAAAGATTTTTTTCTCCTGTTTTAAGGCTTCACATGAGGAGTAAAGGTTGTAGGACTTGTAGAAGAGGTAGATATGAGTTTCAATGAGCTCATATAGCTAGAATAATGTCAACGTGACAGTTTTTAGTGCAACACACCTCTACCAGACACCTCTCACATTCCAGAACAACTCACAGCAACAGAGTTAAACCTAGACTGCATGGAATAAGCCACCACGGATTGTATCATGGACATGAAAATCAAGAACACTCACCAATGGAAGATCCAACTGTATCGGATTTTCAAAGCTTTCCAACTCCTACATCAAGGCAAGTGGTTCACCATGGACCAAGTTCAGAATAATTTTCCTCATCTCATGGAGGAACTCAACGCAATGGGGACCATTGCTTCATAAGGGGCGAGGAATGATCTAGGTTGATATTGGTGGCCACCCACCTATTTCACTTGGGGCCCCACCTTTGAATCTTTCAGTTTTTTCAGTTTCGGCACAACTTACTATTTTTAGCAGTTTTTCGGGTCCTGAACTTTCGGAGCCGTTTCGAGACCCTAAATGACGTTTCTTGGGAAAACCGAGAGCAACATGGGTCCATGGATCGATTTTCCTCACACAAAAGTTGTAGTCCTCGGATAGATGTTTCTAAGAAGGTGTGGTTTGTGTCAAACAGAGATCATATGCCAAAGTTACATCCACGAGAAGTTGAAACACCAATTTACCCAAATGGGGCCCATAGTTTTGGCGCTTCATCTCCTAAGGTTAAGGTTTTGGATTTTTATGATTTTCAATTGTTTCTAAATAATAAATAGGCCCTAGAGCCTCATCGTAACTCATTTCAGAGGCATGTAGCCACCACATCTCTTCTTAGAGATAGCTACTAGGGCCCTAGCTAGTTTATTCCCATTCTGTCTGTAAGAAAATTTGAGTTATTTGATATTAATGAAATGAAGTGTTATTTCCGCTACATATTTGAATTTATGGTTATACGTTTATTCTATTACGTTCCTGCATAAATCTGGATCAACCATCATAAACCATCGTCAACCATGGTAAACCATTATCAACCATAGTACAATGTCACATTGTGACAAATATTTTCTCAATATGAAAATGAGCCATCTCCAATCATGACCACTGATCATCAATAATCATTGTTACATTGTGAGAAACATTGTCTTATGGTTCAACGTCACATTGTCACAACCATGGTCAAACCTGGTGTAACATTGCATTGTGACAAAAATTGTTATTATGAAAATCAACCATTGTCAACCATGGTCAATCATGGTCAACCATGGTCAACCGTCATCTAATGTCACATTGTCACAGAGATTCTCTCAATATGAAAATCAATCATCGTCAACCATGGTCCAACATAATATTGTCACAAATATTGTCTCAATAGGTTTCGAGTATTAATTCCTTATTTTTATTACTGCATTGTGTTTATCGTATCAATCCCTTCGCTTTACTAATCTAAGGGTTCATATCCCTAGGGTATAATATTATTCATATGGTTTATAATAATAATTCTATACTCTTATATAGATGGCTTCGGTTTATAATCCTTTAGGTTTATAATGTAAATTCCTTAGGTTTATAATATTAATCATAGGGTTTCTATTCCTAGAGTTTAATTATAAGCCTAGTGTTTGAAATATTAATCCCTTGGGTTTATTAATCTTACGGTTTATATTCTTAGGGATTTTTTAGGGTTTATATTTCGTAGGGTTTAATATTAATCCTAAGGTTTAATGTTATTCCCTTGGGTTTCTAATATTAATCCCTTCATTTTATAATATTAATTTAAAGTTTCATGATATGGATCTTAAGGTATAATGTTTATTTTAGGGTTTATCATATTTATCTTAGTGTTTATATCCCTTCTATTTATAATTACTTGGGATTTTAGTATTATTCCCTTGGGTTTATTGGTCCATTGGGCTTATAATATCAATGGTATAATATTGCAACATTGGAATGGTACAAAAATGTATTCAACATCACATTGTGATAAACATTGTCTTAATATGAAAATAAGTCTAATAATCATTATTGCAATGTTACATTATATTGTAATTTATTAAATGTTTCATTGTTACATAACAAAACTTGGGTTTAATACAAGGTTTATAATATTAGGGAATTTTAATATCGAGTTTCTAATAGTAAATTTTTATATTGGATTTATAATTTGTATTATTAGGGTTTATCATATTAATTTTAGGGTTTAATATGAATTCCTCGGGTTTTTAATATTAATCCTTTGGGTTTATCAATCCCTTAGGTTTATTAATTCCTTGGGTTTATAGTATTAATCTCTTTTGTTTATAATATTAATCCTAACGTTCATAATATTAATATTAGTGTTTATAATATTGTTCCTTGGGTTTCAATATGAAAAAAATCATGGTCCAACGTTGCATTGTGACAAATATTTCCTCAATATGAAAATAAACCATGCTCACACATGTTTGTCTTAGGGTTTATTATATTTATCTTAGGGTTTATATACATTGGGTTTGTAATATTAAGCCTTTTGGTTTTTTAGGTTTTTAGTATTAATTCCTTGTTTTATTAGTGCATTGTGTTTTTGATATCGATCGCTTCACTTTATTAATATAAGTGTTCATATTCCTAGGGTATAATATTATTGATAGGGTTTATAATATTAATCAGTTTTATATAGATGCCCTGGTTTTATAATCCATTAGGTTGATAATATAAATTCCCTAGGTTTATAATAAATTAATCATAGTGTTTATATTCCTACGATTTAATATTAAGCCTAGTGTTTACAATATTAGTCCCTTATGTTTATTAATTGTAGGGTTTATATTCCTAGTTTTATTTCACGGTTTAATATTCATCTTAGGGTTTATTTTTATTACCTTGGGTTTTAAATATTAATCCCTTGAGTTTATAATATTAATTGTAAGGTTCATGATATGAATCTTAGGGTATAATGTTTATTTTAGGGTTGTAATATTGATGTTTGGGTCTATATCGTGTGGGTTTATAATATCTATCTCTTGGGTTTAATATTATTCCCTCGAGCTTATAATTGCTTGCATTTTTAGTATTAATCCAATTGGTTTATTAGTCCCTTGGGCTTATAATATTGACGGTTTAATACTATAACATTAGAATGACACAAAAATGTATCCAACATCACACTATGACAAACATTGTCTCAACATGAAAATAAGTCTAATAATCATGATCAAAATGTTGCATTAGACTGTAATTCATTCAATGTTGCATTGTTACATTAAAAAATTTGGGTATAATAAAAGGTTTATAATATTAGGAGCTTTTAATATTGAGTTTATAATATTAAATTTTAACATTGGATTTATAATTTCTAGTATTAGGGTTTATAATATCAATCTTAGGGTTTAATATGAATCCCTTAGATTTATCAATCCTTAGGGTTTTTAATATTAATCCTTTGGGTTTATCAATCCCTCAAGTATATAATATTAAGCCCTTGGGTTTAAAATTATTCCTCTTCATTTATAATCCATTGAGTTTATAATATTAATCTTAAGGTTCATAATATTAATATTAGGGTTTATATTCACATGTATTAATATTAATCCTAGGCTTTAATATTATTCTGTTAGGTTTATATTTCTTCGTTTTTTTAATATTAATCCAATGTGTTTAGTAATATCTTCGGTTTATAATAATGTTCCTAAGGTTTCTAATATTAATCATAAATTTTACATTCCTACAGTTTAATATTAAGCATATAGTTTATAATATTAATCTCTTGGGCTTATTAATCTCATGTTTTATGTTCCTAGTATTTAATATTAATCTTAAGGTTTCATGTTATTCCTTTTAATTTTTAATATTAATCCTTTGGGTTTATTAATGGGATAGACTTATAACATTGATCCTACAATTTATAATATTAATATAAGGTTCAAATTTGTATTTTAGGGAATATAATATTACCTTAGGGTTTATATCGTTTGGGTTTATAATATTAATTCCTTGTATTTAATATTATTCCCATGGGTTTATAATCCTTTCGCTTTATAATATTAATTTGTTGGGTTTATTAATGCCATCAGTTTATAATACTGATAATTTGTTGGGTTCATTAATCTCTTGTGTTTTTAATATCTTCAATTTAGAATATTAATAATTTTTTGGGTTCATAAATCGCTTGGGGTTTCAATCCTTAGCTTTTATAACCTTAATCCATTGGGTTTATTGAAAATTTATGTTAGTAAACCCCAAAATTTATAATAACATTTTTTTGGTTTATAATAATCATAATTCCTTGAGTTTATTAATTCCTTAGGGTTGTAATGTTAATCGCTTGGGTTTAATAATCCCTTAGATTTTTACTATTAACACCTTTGGTTTTTAATGAGTTTTGTTTTTAATATGAATAATCTTTCGGTTTATAATATTCATCTTTTGAGTTTATAATATCAATCCATTTGATTTATAATATTTATCCCTTTTACAAATACCAATTATAATAATTATTAATAATTGATAATTAATATTTAATAATTTATAAATATTAATAATAATTACTAATTACTAATAATTTATAATTATTATAACTATTATAATTTCTAATTAATAACTAAAAGTTGTTAATTGTAACACCCCCAATTCATGTGATTGCATTTTAAAGTTAGATACTTGAACTTTACATCCTAAGGGGAGTGGACCCCAAAGGATAATTATTTTGTGAATGTAATTAAACATTTAATTGAGGAAATGAATAAAGTATTGTAGTGCAAATTGACCAAAAATGAGATGATGAGATCACTTGCTAAATCTGTGAGGATGGATGAGGCAAATATTTCCCCACAATCTTTCAAAAATCCTTGAAAGATAGTAAGTTTTAAATTTAGATTTTGAGGAAAAATATGAATTTCCCCAATGATGAGGAGAGTAGTTGGGAAGAGGTAAAAAGATGGAAAAGATGAGGAAAAGCATAAAACAACTTTAAAGAATCCCTAAATTGGGAAGCCTAGGCAAACAGGAAGAAAAGCATCCTGAGATTCTGGACGCAGAATTAGAAACATGCTTTGGGGAACAATAGCTTAAATAAGCTGCTCCTGTACAGATTAGGGGTTGATCTGTTCTAGGAGGTGATCTTAGCTCGAGGGTGAGTTCTGGGAGACAGAAGAACTCTAAGGTTGGGAGGTTGGGAGGTTGGTCTACTGCACGAGTGGTATGTCTCTGAGAAAAATTGTCTTCTTGTTTATGATGTTATGAATTGGCTACATATAAAAACAAAAATTGTCTCTAAGATATTACATTTTATTAGTCTACATTTAACAGAATGTAATCACCAGGCAGTAACCTGATCACTCTGTATAGTTGTAGAGGAAAATCCTGTAAAGTAGAATTCCATAGAATGTTTAAACCCAGGGTTGGTTTAAATCTGAGGAAACCTTGTTCTTTCAGGAAATATTGTGAAATTGTTTTTAATCTGCTTCTGTTTCCTAGCATAATTTTTATTACAGCTACCATAGAGAGAAATGGAATTCACTATAGTGTACCATAACAATAGCAGGATATGAGTTAAACTTACACTGTTTATGAAAGAACAGAGGGAGAGACTCAATAGACTGACCTCAGGTTCAGCCAACCATTCCACTGTAATTCTAGAAAACTAAATGGTTTAAATCAACCAGGTTGTGCATAAGTCACTTTGTCTAGTGGAGGAAAGGAGTACATAATTATAATCAAAATGTACTAGAGACTATGGCCTCATGAAACTACTCTAATATCATATCACTGCAATTGATTTCATAAAAGGTATAATTTATGAGTAAGCAGTTGAGAAGTACAGTAGAAAAGGGTAAAATTATTTCAATAGTATGTACAATACATTTATATAAACACTATTTCCATTGATCAAGAGAAAAAAAAGGGGAATGGGTTCCAATCCCATAACCAGCCTTCAGAAACATTGATTACCATATACACAGGTAGACAAGAGCTGTGTAACTAGATATAATAAAACGAGAAGAAACTGAAGAATAGAAATGTATGTAGATAATTTTGGAAAATAGGAGAATATAATTTCTAGACTTCCATAGATATTAACCTATGTTTAGGAGTGAAAATGGACTCATAATTTCCAGCATGCCATTCAGATGCCTAGACAAGTTCAATATAACCATGAACAGAGGAAACTGTCATTATGACACGATAAGAAACAAAACACATCAGAAGAAGAGATAGAAATTTTATATAATCTTCCTGAAAATTCTGATGATCTGGAACCATATTAGTATTACCAAAATTCTATATCTGTGCTGACGAGCAAACTAAACAAAGCCAAATTTCATGGTATAAAAAAATACACACGATTCATACAGTCCATGTAAAATTGTACTGTGGCATAGTATATTGAATTCAACCTAACATAATAGGGAATATATATATATATATATATATATATATATATATCTGTGTGTGTGTGTGTGTGTGTGTCCCATAATATCAAAATACATAATGAGCCTATCAGGCTGGGGTGTAAAACTTGCAACCCCTATCTCAATAGAACCAATCTAAACAAGCGCCCTTCTGTGCAACAAGCTTAAGAGGACGATACTTCGACGCCCATGAAAATGACGCAACAGGAGAGGGGAAATAAATCCCATAAGAATACTGACCTGGACGGCCAAGAGGTCCACGTTAGCAGCCATAACGATTGAAAATATTACGTACTGCGTTTATAAGCATGCCATAAACCTTCTTTTACCTGTAGACGACAAATGCAACCAAAAAAAAAAAGGGAATTAGTCAAATTGCACTATCGTAGGGAAACAAGTGAAGGATGAAAATAATAATGAGGTTAAAACAATACCTGTGGAATGTAACGTTCAGACACGTCGAGCCTGGAATCAAAATTGTAAACAGAGAGGGATTAATACGCAACACCTTCGAAGAGAATAGGGAGGAAGTTACAATTTTTGGCAGAGACGAGACACACAAGAACCTACCTCATAAAAATCCACTGAATAGTAGACGTCTGCTTGAAAGGATGTGAAGCACACTACACAAGAGGCGTAAAACGAATTAGTCTCATCCTATGAAATTGCCAGAGTAGGGTTGACGATAACCCTGAAAGTGGAAATCAACCTCATTTTGCGCTGAGAGTATGACTCGCATATCTTAAAACAAGAAGTATTCCCCTTACCGAGGATGGAATACATACTCAGAACCGGCGTATGGCCAGCTATGAGCAACGTCCTGAAATCATTTAAGCATACAATAAAGTAAAAATGAGTGCTGAGGAAATTACCTGATATCTTGTTGATGAAACTGAGGCACCATGGCTCTCTCTACAACGGAGAATCACAAACCCTCAGCAGAATGTAGAATTGTGCAGACGCAGAGATGCGCAACAAATTGAGGAATGCAGAAACCCGACTTATATCTACCCTAAAGACTTATATAATTCTTCGATAACCGCCTTAACCCTAACCGTAATCGATCACCATCGTCCACTTGGAAAAATCGTGGAAGCCAAGACACGGATCGAAGGGTAACAGTGGGGAGTTAAGACCATCGTATCACATTATTGGAGTGTAAATCCGAATTGAAGTCGATATGTCCTGTACCTATATTGGCGTGGTTGTTGTACACCACATAAGTCGAGCTAGCTCATCGACGTGGATTCACCAGACAAGCGAGAAAAGGGGTATGGAGAACTACACAAACCATAAGACACTCATTTGTTTATTATGACGCCTGATGTGGATACAAGTTTCCTCGCGGCAATGCACCTAGCAACTAAAATCCATTTTGACTATACGCTCTACGTGTATAATGATCTCAATTCAAAGTACCATATCTGAAATCGATTGAAAATCTTATGTACTGTGATGTGTGGTCATGTCAACACAGGCGTATATGGGTGTTAATGCCAACCGCATGGAAAACAATCAATTCATAAAAAAATAATTTTCCTAAAGTCTATACCAAGATACATGGCGGAGGAGTTGTGACTATGGATAGTGGAAATGTCGAACCTGCATTTGGCCAAAGGTTCATTTAAATCATGTTTTATTATACGTGTTAACGGGCCATAGGCAAAGGTGAGTTCGCAAGGGTATGCGAGACCTGGGTAAAGGTCAAAGACATGAAAAATATGTTCACCCTTGAAATGCAAATAACATAAGGTAAGAAGTAGGGGTAGAGGATTTAATTGCGACAACATATCATGATGAAAAGTGTCATGATAAAAAGGTGAAATGTCATAATAATCCTATACTTAAAAGTATGAGCTCATGAAGAAATTTTTTTTTTTGTGTGTGAAATTTGGAGGTGTGACAAATGGTATCAAAGCCCAAGTTATAAAACTGGGCTGGTGACTTTGTGCTCACGATTGCTGTGTACTCACTGTGTAATTTGGTTTGCTGTAGCAAAAGTTTTGTTTTTTTTGTTTGTTTTTTTCTGTTCACTGACCTGTGCTATGTAGTGTACAGTGGGGGGTGATAGAATGGAAGAAGGTGGCGAAATTTATGTTGATCTGTGTGGTGAACCAGATCCCAATGCGGCCATGATGGCTATGTTGCGAAATTTGCAACAAGAATTGGCTGAGATAAAAAGCCAGAATGACAGATTGTCATTAGCCAGTGAGGAGCAGGAAAAACTCATCAGGGAATTAACCTCACGGAACAGCCAAGAAGGCAAAGGTTCTGGAAAGAGGAAAACTGATGAATCTGATGAGGAAGATGCTATTCGACATCAGAATAAGAAGAAAAAGGAATTACAAGGGGAATTTCGAAAAATAAAACCTCCCTCCTATGACGGGGACAAGGAAGAATATGCTGAAGCCTGGTTGCTGAATATGATTAAGTATTTTCAGGTTTATGAGTATGAAAGCAATTTGAAGGCCAGATTAGCTGTCTACCAGCTACAAGGTAAGGCTACCTTTGTTGGAAATATTTTCATTGATGGCAAAGGAGGCAGCACTCAAGCAAAGGAGGTAGCGCTCAAGCAAAGAGGCAGAAAATAAGCAAATGAAGGCAAAGGAAATGAATATAATAGAGGCAGAACCGTTATCTCAGCAATAGAGGCAGAGGCAGAGCGACAGGAGCAGCAGAGGCAGAGGCAGAAGCAGAGCCGTTATAAAATTCCAGGAATCGCACTCTCCAACCGGCATTATACATATAACTTATACAAACATTATTCCGGGAATCGCTTCACTCCAACGGCAAAATATATATATAAACATATATATCAGTTATATACAAGAAGAGCACATATAACATATACATACATAATTCCGGGAATCGCTTCACTCCAGCGGCAAAATATATATATATATATATATATCCATCACCTTACATATATGTGCAACACATCATATAAACAAAGGTCAAAGCATAAATATATACAAAAGGAGCGCTTTATTATAAGTTTCATATTATTAATCCCAAAAACAAAAGAACCAAAGGTCTAAGGCATATATATTATGGAGCGCATAAAACAAAGTTTTATAAGGTGGGACCCCTCCCCAATCAGATCGGAAATGTGAAGAGTCCAAAGGTGGAAGCGCATTGCAATTACCGATTGGCGATTTCCGATTGAATCGCAATCGGAGCACATTGGAGCTACAATAGTTGAGTGATATCAATTCAGGCGATTGGCGATTTCCGATTGAATCGAAATCGGAGCACATTGGAGCTACAATAGTTGAGTGATATCAATTCAGGCGATTGGCGATTTCCGATTGAATCGAAATCGGAGCACATTGGAGCTGCAATAGTTGAGTGATATCAATTCAGGCGATTGGCGATATCCGATTGAATCGGATCGGACTGTGGTACAATTAACCGGTTTGGCATTCAAACATTGCGATTTGCGATCGCCGATTTGCATCGCATCGGAGCAGGTATTAAAAGGTATATATATATATATATATATATATTATGGCATTGTGTTGATTGCCGATTGTGATGATTGGAATCATATCGAATCGGAATCGGAGCAGGAGCGATAAATAGCATTCGGAGAAGACTCATTACATCGGGAAGTGTGTTAAGTGGGCCCAAAAGGAGTTCTTATATGTTTAATATGTCGTCACTATATTACGCTGAGAATTGATTTAAAAAGGAAGTGTGTATGTATGCCGAGAGTTGAAATTACTTATTTGTATATATGAAAGGGCGCTATTATATGTATATATATTACATTGTTGCGGTTGTATTAAAACATGCCGCGTGGTCTGTAGACCCATGGGCCTCAGCTTAACGGGAGGGCGATTATTAACGCTTGTAATATATGTATGTTCCGGCCTGCGGAACCTGCCACATCAACAAGACACTAATGGCATAAAAGGGATTGGAATTCCTCCAGATTTACAGTCAGCGGATATAAAAGGCACATTTACACATATGCAGCAGTTACACCACAGCAGAGGACAGAAGAGCAAATAGATCCGAAAGAATATAAAACACAGTCACAGAAAAGACAAAGACAACCAAAGAAAAGACAAATGCGTACCAATTCAAAAGAATAAATAAGTTGAGCTGGAGTTCTCATTTAAATTTGAATGTAAATGTTTTATTTAAATTTTTATTGTTTGTGATACATTGGCAAGTCTCCGAGAGAAAAAAAAATCCCACTGTAATGTTAAAATTGACACCTACAGTTATAATTTCTGAGTAAGCTGATAAAAGGAGTGAGAGCAGAAGGCAAAGAGACATGACTTTCCATTTCGAATTCCAAGCAGAATACAAACAGTCATGTGAGGAAATCTATAAATAATATGATCTTGATATGCAGAAAGAGTTTTGATGAGAGCAGAGGAGAGAGTAAATAAAGAGAAGGCAGAATACATAAGAGTGAAGCAGAGAAGATCAAGAAAAGAAGAGCAGAAAGAGAAGCTACAGAACAGAGTTGATATCAGAGGTAAATCAACAAACATTCAGTTTGTTAAATTGAGGAAGTTGGAGCTTACCTATCAAGTTTAAACTTCATAGCTGTCAGCTGAAGCTGACTGAGGTTGGAGCCTCCTGTAGGTTGGTGCCTGCAGAAAATTGAAGGGAGTTGGTGCTTCCTTGCAAGTTATAGCTTGCAGAATTGAGGATAGAGCCTCCTGTAGGTTGGTGCCTGCAGAAAACAGTGGTGAGAGGGAGTTGGAGCTTGCCTTTGCATCACAACAATAATAAGATGTGGTTTTCTCCCTTTATGGGTTTCCACTTACATCTGCTGTCTCTATGTGTGCTTCTTATGTGTTGATGTGATTATTTCAATCTGCTTAGTTGCTTGCTGCTTTCAACTTAAGTATGGTGTCACAATAAATTAATATTGGCTGCAAATAAGATTGTTCACTCTAGGAATAGAAGTCTCGGCTACTGTGGAATTAGGATATGCCCCGAAGTCAACCGATATAGAAAAAGAAGCTAAAGAAAGCTTTGTAGCTAATTCAAAAGCCATGAATGCCATCCTGAATGGATTATGTGAAGCAGAGTTTATTAAAGTAATGAACAAAGACACTGCCAAGAAAATATGGGATACTCTTGAAGGCATACATGAGGGAGATCAAAAAGTAAAAACTGCCAAACTTCAAGTATATAGAGCCCAGTTTGAAAACTTAAAAATGAATGATGATGAAGATGTTGGCAGCTTCTTCTTAAAATTTGCAGAAATTGTTAACAATGTGAAAGCTCTTGGAGAAACCATACCAGAAAGTATATTTGTGCAAAAGATTCTAAGATCACTCCCATCCAGATTTAATCCCAAGGTATTTGCAATAGAAGAGACAGCGAATTGGGAGACCTTGACCATGAATCAGCTACTAGGAAATCTTACAGCATATGAGATGAGGCTCCCACAGAATAAGACAAGCACAAGGGAGGTAGCATTCAAAACAGAAAAGAAGAAAGAAGAAAAGGAAGACATATTCTCCTGCTCTGATGAAGAAGAGGCTAAATTTGTCAAGAAATTGGATAGAGGCTCAGGTAGATACAAGGGTAAACTTCCCTTCAAATGCTTTAACTGTGGAAGAGTTGGACATTATGCTGCTAAATGTCCTCACAAGAAAGTAAGAAATCAATCTCAAGAATCAAAGAAAGACACATCAAAGAACTGGCAGAAAGGAAAGAAATTTAGCAGAAAATCCTTTTATGCTCACCAAGACAGCAGTGCATCTGAAGACTCAGATGAACCCTCAAGTGAAGAAGCAACCTCAGAATTTATATTGATGGCCATAGAAGATCTTGAGGGACTCCTACTAGAATATGAAGAAGAAGAAGGGGAAATAGACCTTGAGGGGGAGCTAAGAAGTGCTCTGGAGGAGATTGAAAGACTCAAACTAAAATGTAGAAAAAAAAAGAGATTCTCCTAAAATGTGTGAAAGAAGAACAAAATTCAGAAGTCCTCATGCAGCTAAAGGTAAAGCTTGAAGAAGCCAAGAAGATAGAAGATATGTTACTTCAGCAAATCAAAGATAAAACTCGAGAACAAGAGAAGCTCGAAGAAGAAATTATGTGTCTGGGAAAGAAATTAGAAAAAGCTCAACAGAAAGTTTCTATATACCCTTCTCAAACAACAACCTCTATTAAGTTGAATGAAATTTTGGTTGCTCAAATATCCCCTATGATAAAGACTGGAATAGGCTACGAAGGAGAATCAAGTAAAGGAAAAGAAAAGGTTGACAGAGAGATTATTTTTGTAAAAGCAAAGAAGGATGAGGAAGTAGCTCAAATAATTCCTACAAAAGAAGAAATCTGCAATAAGAGAGACAGAGAGAAGAAGAAACCTCTAGTAACAAAGAATGCAATAACTACTAAGATAACAGAAAAAGGATCATATGCTCCTGAGTATGTCAAATTTGGAAGCCATCAAAGGAGATTCTTCCCTCCTATAAATAATGCCACCTGTTATGTCTGCCACAAGCAGGGACACATTGCTGCATATTTTCATGCAAGGAGGAATGATTCAAACTAGCAAAAGAGGCAAGCATGGAAGAGACAACCTTACATCAGGTATGCAAGTAATTTCTATGGTTATTGTTTTTATTGTAAGGATTTTTGCCATAGAATTATTGAATGTAGAAAGTATGGACAAAGAATGATGTTCAATACCTCAAGGAGGTTTATGAGTCAAAGCAATTTTGTTCATGCTCACAATTCCGTAAAAACTATAATCAAATGTTGTATATGCAATCAAATTGGGCATATATCTTCCAAGTGTTCTCTAAAGGGATATAATTCATCACCTCACAAAAGATACCAAACAAAAGGGGGCCTCCAGTGGATAAAGAAGGCGAATAAATGTGACTTGGCTTTAAATGCTCAAGATTTGAAGAGTCAATGGTATTTGGACAGTGGCTGCTCTAAACACATGATAGGAGATAAAAACAAGTTTTTAACTCTTGACGAAAAGAAATCGGGCAATGTCACTTTTGGAAATGACAAATCAGGAAAGATCAAGGGAAAAGGATTAGTCAGCATAGACAATGGCAGAGGAAAGGCCCAAGATGTATTATATGTAGATGGACTGAAAGCAAATTTACTGAGTGTCAGTCAGATGTGTGATAAAGGCTGTGAAGTTCTCTTTAGAGCACAAGATTGTGTAGTCAGATCAAGAACAACAGAAAAAACTCTACTCAAAGGTGTTCGAATAGAGAGTAATGTGTACATAGTGAGAGAGGAGGATGAAGCCTGCCATCTTAGCAAAATCGAGGAGTCATGGTTATGGCATAAGAGATTGGGACATCTCAGCTTTGACCATATCATTAGACTAAGCAAGAAGAAAGTTGTCAGAGATATGCCAGAAATAAAAAGGCCCTCAAACACAATATGCAAATCTTGTCAGTTGGGGAAACAAACTCGCACATCCTTTAAATCTATAGAAGAGTTATCAATAAGAAGACCATTGCAACTTGTGCACATGGATCTGTGTCGACCTGCAAGAACTAAAACACCAAGTGGAGAGTCCTACTTTATGCTGATAATAAATGATTTCTCCAGAATGACATGGGTTCCTTTTCTCAAGAATAAATCGGAAGCTCTGGAAAAATTCAAAACATTTAAAGCATTAGCAGAAAATCAGACAGAATGCAAGCTAAAATGCATCAGATCAGACAGAGGAGGTGAATTCACTGATTATAACTTTGTAGACCTATGTAATGAACATGTAATAAAGCAACAATTTACTATTGCAGGGACACCTCAGCAGAATGGAGTAGCAGAGAGACAAAACAGGTCTGTACAACAAATAGCAAGAGCTATGATGCAAGAGAATAATATTGCTCAAACCTTCTGGGCAGAAGCAGTGCACACAACAGTACATATCCTTAATAAAGCTCACTTAAGGCCAGGCAATGACAAGACTCCCTATGAACTATGGCATGGAAAGCCAGCCTCAATCAAACATTTCAGAATCTTTGGAAGCAAGTGTTACATAAATAATAATGATGAAAATCTTGGAAAATTTGATGCAAGAGCAGATGAAGGGATTTTTCTAGGATATGCTTCCAAAAGAAAAGGGTACAGGTGCTACAACAAGATCCTTCGGAAGATAGTTGAAAGTATTGATGTGAGATTTGATGAAGAACTTCCAAACACTACAAGAAATACAGACTGCTGTAGTCCATCACACAACCATGAAGAGGAAGACAAGGATGATGATGAAACAAGCAAGACAACAGATGATGCAGAGCTGAGCTCGAAAACCCCCTCAAGATACACTCAGAAGAATCATCCTGAAGATCAGATCATAGGAGACAATAAAGCAGGAGTCCAGACAAGAAGGCAGCTAACAGAACAAACAGAAGAAGTATACATAGCCATGCTATCACAAATAGAGCCAAAGAAATTTGATGAAGCCAACAAGGACAAGTATTTTATAAAAGCAATGAATGAAGAATTGGACCAAATTGAGAAGAACAATACCTAGGAACTAGTTCCTAGACCTATTGAGAAAAATATCATTGGTTCAAAATGGGTATTCAAAAACAAAATGAATGAACAAGGACAAGTAATCAGGAATAAAGCAAGGCTAGTCTGCAAAGGATACTGACAAATATAAGGACTTGATTATGATGAAACATTTGCCCCTATAGCTAGAATGGAAGCTATCAGAATGTTCCTGGCATTTGCATGCTATCAATACTTCAAGGTATATCAAATGGATGTAAAGTCTACTTTTCTTAATGGAGATCTAGAAGAAGAAGTGTACATGGAACAACCAGAAGGCTTCTCATTGACAGACAAAGAAGACTATGTGTGCAGACTGAAGAAGGCCCTATATGGATTGAAACAGGCTCCTCGTGCTTGGTACTCAAGACTGGATAAATATTTGCAAAAACAGGGTTTTAAGAGAGGTGGAGTAGACAACAACCTATACATAAAATCCCATGAAAATGAACTTTTGATTGTTGTAGTGTATGTTGATGACATTATGTTTGGAAGCAACAAAGATGATCTAGCAAAAGGGTTTGCTGATGAAATGAAAATAGAGTTTGAAATGTCTATGATCGGAGAGCTCAGTTTCTACTTGGGACTACAAATTCAGCAAAAGAACACAGGTACATTTATTTCACAAGAAAAATACATAAAAGAAATGTTGAAAAAATTCAAAATGGAGGACTGCAAACCTGTGTCAACTCCCATGACCACAGGTTGCAAGCTGTGTGCTGATGATGGGTCTGCAGATGTAGATCAAAAACTCTACAGATCCATGATAGGAAGTCTGTTATATTTGACAGCATCAAGACCAGACATCATGCTAGCAGTTGGACTAGTGGCTAGATATCAAGCAGCACCCAAACAAAATCATCTTCTTGCAGTAAAAAGAATATTTAGATATCTACAGGGAACAACACAGTATGGGCTTTGGTATCCTAAAAGAAAAAGCTTCACTTTAAAAGCATACACAGATGCAGATTGGGCCAGCTGTGTAGATGACAGGAAAAGCACAAGTTGAGGTGCTTTCTATCTAGCAGAAAGTCTGGTAGCATGGTTAAGCAAGAAAAAAACATCCATCTCTCTGTCAACAGCTGAAGCAGAATATATAGCAGCAGCAGCCTGTTGTACACAAGTCATGTGGATGAAGCAGACTCTTCAAGATATGAAGGTGAGCATTAATGAACCTATCTCAATGAAATGTGATAATACAAGTGCCATAAGTATATCTAAAAATCTTGTGCTTCATTCAAAATCTAAACATATACCAATCAAATATCATTTTCTTTGAGAACAAGTGGCTCAGAAAATAGTTAAACTGGACTATGTACCAACAAAAGAACAGATAGCGGATATATTTACTAAACCACTTGCCAGAGAACCATTCGAATACTTGAGAGACAGACTAGGGGTAGTATCTATAGATACTACTCTCTAATATAAAGAGAAAGCATAGTCTCAGGGGGAGAGCATAAACGAAAATATATTTCCTAAAGGAAATCAGCAAGCAAGGGAAGCATAAAACAGGTCCACAGGATCAGCATTCTCAGTATTATCAGCATTCAGCATGAAAAAAAAAGGGATTAAACATATATCGGCAATCTAGCACAGATTATAGCAGAGATATATAGCAGCAGCAGCCTCAACACAGATTATATGGTTAACACAAAATTAAATGCATCATTGCTGTCTGCAATCTAGCACAAATTACAGGCACTACATATGAAACACAGCTATACAACATATATCTACTCATTATATCAAACAGAGACAAAATATCTATTCAAGTTTGATAATCCTCAAAGTGTTTCCTCAACAAGTCTAATACATCACTCTAGAGCAGCATGGTACAAAGTTAGCGAAAGAGGGCCTAAACGTAACTCAGAGAAAGGAAATGCAACGACAAAACCCATATAGAGAGATGAGGCATCGTCCTTTGCCATTGATGTCAAAGGGGGAGGAAGAACAAACAACAGGAGGAAGAACATGCAAACAGGATGAGCAAGCAACAAGAGAAAGAGAAAGCAAACAGAGAAAGTGGATTGCCATCAATGCCAAGGGGAGACTGTTGGAAATATTGTCATTGATGGCAAAGGAGGCAGCGCTCAAGCAAAGAGGCAGCAAAGAAGAAAATGAAGGCAGAGGAAACGAATATAATAGAGGCAGAACCGTTATCTCAGCAATAGAGGCAGAGGCAGAGCGACAGGAGCAGCAAAGGCATAGGCAGAAGCAGAGCCGTTATAAAATTTTAGGAATCGCACTCTCCAACTGGCATTATACATATAACTTATACAAACATTATTCCGGGAATCGCTTCACTCCAGCGGAAAAATATATATACAAACATATATATCAGTTATATACAAGTAGAACACATATAACATATACATACATAATTCCCGGAATCGCTTCACTCCAGCGGCAAAATATATATATCTATATATATATCCATCACCTTACATATATGTGCAACGCATCATATAAACAAAGGTCAAAGCATAAATATATACAAAAGGAGCACTTTATTATAAGTTTCATATTATTAATCCCAAAAACAAAAGAACCAAAGGTCCAAGGCATATATATTATGAAGCGCATAAAACAAAGTTTTATAAGGTGGGACCCCTCCCCAATCGGATCGGAAATGTGAAGAGTCCAAAGGTGGAAGCGCATTGCAATTACTGATTGGCCATTTCCGATTGAATCGCAATCGGAGCACATTGGAGCTGCAATAGTTGAGTGATATCAATTCAGGCGATTGGCGATTTCTGATTGAATCGCAATCGAAGCACATTGGAACTACAATAGTTGAGTGATATCAATTCAGGCGATTGGTGATTTCCGATTGAATCGAAATCGGAGCATATTGGAGCTGCAATAGTTGAGTGATATCAATTCAGGCGATTGGCGATATCCGATTGAATCGGATCGGACTGTGGAACAATTAAGCGGTTTGGCATTCAAACATTGCGATTTACGATTGCCGATTTGCATCGCATCGGAGCAGGTATTAAAAGGTATATATATATATATATATATATATATTATGGCATTGTGTTGATTGCCGATTATGATGATTGGAATCATATCGAATCGGAATCGAAGCAGGAGCGATAAATAGCATTCGGAGAAGACTCATTGCATCGGGAAGTGTGTTAAGTGGGCCCAAAAGGAGTTCTTATATGTTTAATATGTCTTCACTATATTACGCTGAGAATTGATTTAAAAAAAGGAAGTGTGTATGTATGCCGAGAGTTGAAATTACTTATTTGTATATATGAAAGGGCGTTGTTATATGTATATATATTACATTGTTGCGGTTGTATTAAAACATGTCGCGTGGTCTGTAGACCCACGGGCCTCAGCTTAACGGGAGGGCGATTATTAACGCTTGTAATATATGTATGTTCCGGCCTGCGGAACCTGCCACATCAACAAGACACTAATGGCATAAAAGGGATTGGAATTCCTCCAGATTTACAGTCAGCGGATATAAAAGGCACATTTACACATATGCAGCAGTTACACCACAGCAGAGGACAGAAGAGCAAACAGATCCGAAAGAAGATAAAACACAGTCACAGAAAAGACAAAGACAGCCAAAGAAAAGAAAAATGCGTACCAATTCAAAAGACTAAATGAGTTGAGCTGGAGTTCTCATTTAAATTTGAATGTAAATGTTTTATTTAAATTTTTATTGTTTGTGATGCATTGGCAAGTCTCTGAGAGAAAACAAACTCCCACTGTAATGTTAAAATTGACACCTACAGTTATAATTTCTGAGTAAGCTGATAAAAGGAGTGAGAAGGCAGAAGGCAAAGAGACATGAATTTCCATTTCGAATTCCAAGAAGAATACAAACAGTCATCCGAGGAAATCTATAAATAATATCATCTTGATATGCAGAGAGAGTTTTTATGAGAGTAGAGGAGAGAGTAAATAAAGAGAAGGTAGAATATAGAAGAGTGAAGCAGAGAAGATGAAGAAAAGAAGAGAAGAAAGAGAAGCTACAGAACAGAGCTGATATCAGAGGTAAATCAGCAAACATTCAGTTTGTTAAATTGAGGAAGTTGGAGCTTCCCTATCAAGTTGAAGCTTGATAGCTGTCAGTTGTAGCTGACTGAGGTTGGAGCCTCCTGTAGGTTGGTGCCTGCAGAAAATTGAAGGGAGTTGGTGCTTCCTTGCAAGTTGTAGCTTACAGAATTGAGGATAGAGCCTCCTGTAGGTTGGTGCCTGCAGAAAACAGTGGTGAGAGGGAGTTGGAGCTTGCCTTTGCATCACAACAATAATAAGATGTGGTTTTCTCCCTTTATGGGTTTCCACTTACATCTTCTGTCTCTATGTGTGCTTCTTATGTGTTGATGTGATTATTTCAATCCGCTTAATTGCTTGCTGCTTTCAACTGAAGTATGGTGTCACAATAAATTAATATTGGCTGCAAATAAGATTGTTCACATATTAAGCTATAAATAACTCTGGTGAAAATTTTAAAAAGGCTAATGCATGTATTAAACTGATTCACCCCCCCCTCTCAGTTTAATCAAAGATTCAACAACCTTGTGGTGGGAGGAGACAAAGATGGTGCATGCCATAGATGAAAATATAGTTACCTGGGAAGATTTATAGGCTAAATTCAAGAATGGCTACTTGAATGAGCGGTACTATGATGACAAAGAAAAAGAATTTCATGAGCTTAGATTGGGACAACTCACTATCGATGAGTTTGTTACTAAATTTACCAATCTATTAAGATATGTACCTTACATAAGGGAAGAAAATGCAAAGGTACAGAGGTTTCTGAATTGTTTGTCTGCGGTATACAAAGAGAAAATTGATTTTGACAACCCAAAAACAATGGACGAAGCTGTTAGAAAAGCTAGATTGTGTTACCAACAATTCAAAGGAAAAACTGAACAAGGAAAAAGTTGGGTAAATAAGAATGAATTCAAAGGGAGAAAACAGAAACCAGCCTATCATAAGAATTTTTGCAGAGATCATCAGCGGAAAAGGTTTAGTAAACCCAAAGAAATTCAAACTGCATAGTCTCAAGTGGCTTCGAAACCAATAGATGGAGACATTAAAAAGGAGGGAACAGTCAGAATGAAGGAGCCATTGAAATTTTGGGGCTGTGGAGAACCCCATATTTTGAGGGACTGCCCTCATCGAAATATTCATATGCTCATGAGAGATCGGGAAGCGACAACAGTAAATGATATAGCCATAAAAATACCAACTATCAGTGCAGCCTTGGAAAATCGACAAGCAGAACATCAAGAAACCATGGTGGAAATGGAGGGTAAGATTTCTGACCTACTTGTTTCTGTTCTGATTGATCCAGGTGCTTCTTTGAGTTACATTAGTCCAAAGATTGTAGAAAAATGTAACTTAAAAACTGAAAGATTTCAACAGTCGTGGTTGGTACAGCTGGCCACTGGAACAAAAAGAAAGGTAACACATAAACTGCCTAGAACAAAAATCCAATTAAATGAGTTTCAAACAGAAGTGAATTTGAACATTTTACCCTTAGGGTCATATGATCTATTGATAGGAATGGACTGGATGGAAAAGAAGAAAGCCTTGATGAACTGTTGGGATAAGACTTTGCATTGTGTAGATGAGGAAGGGAAACCTTTCATTCTAAAAGGGAAACAAAACCTATTTCTGTAAGACAAATTTCAGCATTGCAATTAAAAATAACAGCTAGAAAAGGATACCAAGTTTATGCAGTGCATATGGAAGAAACAGAACAGAAAACTGAAGAAGAATTACTGGATGCTGTACCAGTAATAAGAGAATTTAAGGAATTTTTTCCAAAGGAAATCCCTCATCTTCCCCCCAAAAGAGAGATTGACTTCTCAATCGATCTGGTGCCGGGAGCAACACCGGTTTCAGGAGAACCTTATCGAATGAGTCCTCCTGAACTTATGGAACTGAAAATGCAATTGCAAGAACTGCTAGATAAGGGGTATATCAGACCGAGTGTGTCTCCTTGGGGAGCACCAGTGCTGTTCGTGAAAAAGAAAGATGGAACTTTCAGGATGTGCATTGATTATAGGCAACTGAATAAGTTGACCATTAAAAATAGATATCCTTTGCCTAGAATTGATGATATTTTTGATCAGGTGAGAGGAGCTTCAGTATTCTCAAAAATTTACTTAAGAACTGGTTACCACCAGCTCAGAATTAAAGAGGAAGACATCAGCAAAACAGCCTTTCGAACCAGGTATGGCCACTACGAATTTGTAGTTCTACCTTTTGGTTTGACAAATGCCCCTGCCACATTCATGTGCCTAATGAACAATGTGTTAAGCAAGTATTTGGATAAATTTTTCCTTGTGTTCATAGATGATATTTTAGTTTACTCAAACAGTGAAGAGGAACACAAAGAACACCTAAGGATAGTATTGCAAACTCTAAAGGAAAATCAGCTATACGCTAAATTTAGCAAATGTGAGTTCTATAAGGACAAGATCCAATACTTGGGTCATATTATTTCTAAACAAGGCCTTGCTATTGACCCGGAGAAGATAAAGGCTATAAAAGAATGGCCAGTAACCACTGATGTTTCAGCAGTTAGATCATTCATGGGGATTGCTGAATATTATCGTAGATTTGTGGAGAGATTTTCTACCATAGCACATCCCATCACTTCCTTACAGAGGAAAGGTGTCAAGTTTGAATGGACCGAAAAATGCCAAAACAATTTCGACAAATTAAAACTGAAACTTACTACATCCCCTATACTGAAGATTGCAGATCCTGATAAGGAATTTGTGGTATGTACGGATGCATGTAGAGAAGGATTGGGAGGAGTTATTTTGCAGGAAAATTCAGTGATTGCCTATGAATCCAGAAAACTGAAGATACATGAACAGAATTATAGTGCCTATGATTTAGAATTAGCAGTTGTTATTCATGCTTTGAAAATGTGGCGGAACTATCTTCTTGGGAAAAAATTTACATTGATGACTGATCATATTAGTCTCAAATATTTCTTTTCTCAAACTGACTTGAATGCTAGACAAGCCAGATGGTTGTCCTTTTTAAGTGAGTTTGACATGGACATAAAACATATTAGAGGGGAGGAAAATAAAGTTGCTGATGCATTGAGTAGAAATGCTTGTCAGAATATCAATAATATTGGAAGTAGTGCTCAGATAGATGTAGAAGAATTGGTGAATAAGGCAGCAAACCAAGACCCAAATTATGAAACACTTTTGGCGCAATTATAGAAAAAGGAGAAAAGCGATTTTACCCAAAACCAAAAAGGGTTGATTTGTTATAAGAACAGATTGTATATTCCCAATGTAGAGTATTTAAAAAGAGAAATTATGGATGAGTACCACAAACAACCTTATGCAAGACATCTAGGGTATCAGAAAATGTTAACAGCCCTGAAAAATAAGTTGTTCTGGCCAGGAATGAAGAGAGAGGTAGCAGAATATTTAAGTAGATGCATGGAATGTCAACTAGTTAAGGTTGAACATCAGCATCTTGCCGGCCTTCTGAACCCTTTGCCCATTGCAGAATGGAAGCGAGACACTGTTTCCATGGACTTCATTACAGGATTACCCAAAACCAAATACCAGCATGATTTTGTAATGGTAGTAGTAGACACTTTAACCAAAGCTGCTCACTTTATACCAGTGAAATCCACCTTTGGAACAGCTTAAGTAGTGAATGTGTTCCTGAAGGAGATAGTAAGGCTCCATGGGGTTCCTAAGGTGATTGTTTCTGATAGGGATGCTAAGTTTACAACAGCGTTTTGGAGGGGATTATTTAGAGGAATGGGTACTAAATTGAATTTTAGCACTGCCTACCACCCTCAGACTGATGGTCAAATGGAAAGAACTAATCAAATTTTGGAGGACATGCTGAGAATGTATGTGATGGATAGACCCTCAAAGTGGGAAGATTTCTTACATTTAGCTGAATTTTCGTATAATAATAGCTATCAATCCTCCATCAAAATGAGCTCGTTTGAGGCACTGTATGGAAGGAACTGTCGTACTCCTTTGAGTTGGAGTCAGCCAGAAGACAAACTAATGTTGGGACCAGATGCTTTACAAGAAATGGAAGGAATTTTCAAACAGATACAAAAGAACATCAAGACAACACAAGATCGCCAAAAGAGTTATGTAGATCAGAAAAGAGTGCATAGAGAATTTAAAGTTGAGGAGCATGTATATTTGCATATTAAACCCACAAAGAGCACCCTTTATGCTGGGAGTTGTGCAAAATTGGCCCCTAGATACTGTGGTCCCTTTGAAATATTAGAAAGGGTGGGACCAGTGGCTTACAAGCTGGCCTTACCACCCCATGTTAGAGTTCATGATGTCTTCCATGTTTGCTTGTTAAAAAGATATGTGCATGATGCTTCTCACACAGTTGATTGGAATGTTGTACAGGTGGAACCAGAAGGGGAGTTTCTGCCAAAACCGCTTCAAATATTGGAGCGGGAAGAAATTGAATTGAGAAGCAGAATGGTAGCAAGAGTAAAGGTGCAGTGGAAGCACTTTACTGCTGAAGAAGCTACCGGGGAACGAGAGACTGAAATGATGGAAAAATATCCATTTTTATTTGCAAAATAAACTCTAGTAGTTGAATAACAACACCGAGGACGGTGTTTATTTTCAGAGGGGGAATATGTAACACCCCCAATTCATGTGATTGCATTTTAAAGTTAGATACTTGAACTTTACATCCTAAGGGGAGTGGACCCCAAAGGATAATTATTTTGTGAATGTAATTAAACATTTAATTGAGGAAATTAATAAAGTATTGTGGTGCAAATTGACCAAAAATGAGATGATGAGATCACTTGCTAAATCTGTGAGGATGGATGAGGCAAATATTTCCCCACAATCTTTCAAAAATCCTTGAAAGATAGTAAGTTTTAAATTTAGATTTTGAGGAAAAATCTGAATTTGCCCAATGACGAGGAGAGTAGTTGGGAAGAGGTAAAAAGCTAGAAAAGCTGAGGAAAAGCATAAAACAACTTTAAAGAATCCCTAAATTGGGAAGCCTAGGCAAACAGGAAGAAAAGCATCACGAGATTCTGGACACAGAATTAGAAACATGCTTTGGGGAACAATAGCTTAAATAAGCTGCTCCTGTACAGATTAGGGGTTGATTTGTTCTAGGAGGTGATCTTAGCTCGGCGGTGAGTTCTGGGAGACAGAAGAAATCCAAGGTTGGGAGGTTGGTCTACTGCACGAGTGGTATGTCTCTGAGAAAAATTGCCTTCTTATTTATGATGTTATGAATTGGCTACATATAAAAACAAAAACTGTCTCTAAGATATTACATTTTATTAGTCTACATTTAACAGAATGTAATCACCAGGCAGTAACCTGATCACTTTGTATAGTTGTAGAAGAAAATCGTGTAAAGTAGAATTCCACAGAATGTTTAAACCCAGGGTTGGTTTAAATCTGAGGAAACCTTGATCTTTCAGGAAACATTGTGAAATTTTTTTTAATCTCCTCCTATTTCCTAGCATAATTTTTATTACAGCTACCATAGAGAGAAATGGAATTCACTATAGTGTACCAGAACAATAGCAGGATATGAGTTAAACTTATACTGTTTATGAAAGAACAGAGGGAGAGACTCAATAGACTGACCTCAGGTTCAGCCAACCCTTCCACTGTAATTCCGGAAAACTAAATGGTTTAAATCAACCAGGTTGTGCGTAAGTCACTTTGTCTAGTGGAGGAAAGGAGTACATATTTATAAACAAAATGTACTAGAGACTATGGCCTCATGAAACTACTCTAATATCATATCACTGCAATTGATTTCATAGAAGGTATAATTTATGAGTAAGCAGTTGAGAAGTACAGTAGCAGAGAGTAAAATTATTTCAATAGTATGTACAATACATTTATATAAACACTATTTCCATTGATCAAGAGAAAAAAAAATGGGAATGGGTTCCAATCCCATAAGCAGCCTTCAGAAACATTTATTACCATATACACAGGTAGACAAGAGCTGTGTAACTATATATAATAAAACGAGAAGAAACAGAAGAATAGAAATGTATGTAGATAATTTTGGAAAATAGGAGAATATCATTTCTAGACTCCCATAGATATTAACCTATGTTTAGGAGTGAAAATGGACTCATAATTTCCAGCATGCCATTCAGATGCCTAGACAAGTTCAATATAACCATGAACAGAGGAAAATGTCATTATGACACAATAAGAAACAAAACACATCAGAAGAAGAGATAGAAATTTTATATAATCTTCCTGAAAATTCTGATGATATGGAACCATATTAGTATTACCAAAATTCTATATCTGTGCTGACGAGCAAACTAAACAAAGCCAAATTTCATGGTATGAAAAAAATACACAGGATTCATACAGTCCATGTAAAATTGTACTGTGTCATAGTATATTGAATTCAACCTAACATAATAGGGAATATATATATATATATATATGTCCCATAATATCAAAATACATAATGAGCCTATCATGCTGGGGTGTAAGACTTGCAACCCCTATCTCAATAGAACCAATCTAAACAAGCGCCCTTCTGCGCAACAGCTTAAGAGGACGATACTTCGACGCCCATGAAAACGACGCAACAGGAGAGGGGCGATAAATCCCGTAAGAATACCGACCTGGACGGCCAAGAGGTCCACGTTAGCAGCCATAACGATTGAAAATATTACGTACTACGTTTATAAGCATGCCATAAACCTTCGTTTACCTGTAAACGACAAATGCAACCAAAAAAAAAAGGGAATTAGTCCAATTGCACTATCGTAGGGAAACAAGTGAAGGATGAAAATAATAATGAGGTTAAAACAATACCTGTGGAACGTAACGTTCAGATATGTCGAGCCCCTGGAATCACAATTGTAAACAGAGAGGGGTTAATACGCAACACCTTCGAAGAGAATAGGGAGGAAGTTACAATTTTTGGCAGAGACGAGACACACAAGAACCTACCTCATAAAAATCCACTGAATAGTAGACATCTTCTTGAAAGGATGCGAAGCACACTACACAAGAGGCGTAAAACGAATTAGTCTCATCCTATGAAATTGCAAGAGTAGGGTCGACGATAACCCTGAAAGTTGAAATCAACCTCATTTTGCGCTGAGAGTATGACTCGCATATCTTAAAACAAGAAGTATTCCCCTTACTGAGGATGGAATACATACTCAGAACCGTCGTATGGCCAGCTATGAGCAACGTCCTGAAATCATTTAAGCATACAATAAAGTAAAAATGAGCGCTGAGGAAATTACCTGATATCTTGTTGATGAAACTGAGGCGTCATGGTTCTCTCTGCAATGGAGAATCACAAACCCTCGGCAGAATGTAGAATTGTGCAGATGCAGAGGTGCGCAACAAATTGAGGAATGTAGAAACCTGACTTAGCTCTACCCTAAAGACTTATATAATTCTTCGATAACCGCCTTAACCCTAACCGGAATCGATCACCATCGTCCACCTGGCAAAATCGTGGAAGCCAAGTCACAGATCAAAGGGTAACAGTGGGGAGTTAAGACCATCGTATCGCATTAATGGAGTGTAAATCTGAATTGAAGTCGATATGTCCTGTACCTATATTGGCGTGGTTGTTGTACACCACATAAGTCGAGCTAGCTCATCGACATGGATTCACCAGGCAAGCGAGCGAAGGGATATGGAGAACTACACAAACCATACGACATTCATTTGTTTATTATGACGCCTGACGTCGATACAAGTTTCCTCGCGGCGATGCACCTAGCAACTAAAATCCATTTTGACTATACGCTCTACGTGTATAATGATCTCAATTCAAAGTACCATATCTGAAATCGATTGAAAATCTTATGTACCGTGATGTGTGCTCATGTCAACCCAGGCGTATATGGGTGTTAATGCCAACCGCATGGAAAACAATCAATTCACAAAAAAATCATTTCCCTAAAGTCTATACCAAGATACATGGTCGAGGAGTCGTAACTATGGATAGTGGAAATGCCTAACCTGCATTTGGCCAAAGGTTCATTTAAATCATGTTTTATTATACGTGTTAATGGGCCATAGGCAAAGGTGAGTTCGCAAGGGTATGCGAGACCTGGGTAAAGGTCAAAGACATGAAAAATATGTTCACCCTTGAAATGCAAATAACATAAGGTAAGAAGTAGGGGTAGAGGATTTAATTGCGACAGCATATGATGATGAAAAGTATCATGATAAAAAGGTGAAATGTCATAATAATCCTATACTTACAAGTATGAGTTCATGAAGAATTTTTTTTTTTGTGTGTGTGAAATTTGGAGGTGTGACATTAATATTATAATTATTCATTTTTAATATTAATATTAAATTTAATTATTATTTATTAATTATAAATATTTATATTTAAATTTATGTGATTAATACAACATCACATTATTATATTTATAAAATTATTCATTTGAGTTCATAATCTTAATATTTATAATATTAATGTTTATAATATTAATCGTAATGTTTTTGATCCCTTTGGTTTATAATATTAATCATAACGTTTATAATACGTTTCGTTTATAACGTTTATAATATTTTCCCCTCAGTTTATTTTTCCTTGAGTGTATAATATTAATCTCTTGGATTTATTTCCCCTCTCGTTTATAATAATAATCTATTCAATTTACAATATCATATTTATTATAAATGTCTAAAATGTTCAATTTTTAATATTGTAGGTTTTTATTTTCAGTTTTATAATTTTAGGGTTTATAATATTAATATTAATATTAACCCTTTAGGTTTAATAATCCTAAGGGTTTACAACATTAATCCATTGGCTCTATTATTCATATAAATCTATAATATTAATCATTACACTTTATATCGTTAATATCTTGGATTTATTATTAGAGTTTATAATACTAATATTAGTGCTTGATTTATAGCATTATTATTAGAGTTTATAACATTAACCTTATGTCTTATAATATTGGCTTTAATAGTGTTACAGTTTAAAATATTCAATTTAGTATTAAAGTTCAGGTTTAATATTTTTCTTTTAGGTTTATTTTCATTTGGGTTTACAATATTAATCTCTAGAGTTTATTTTCCTTTGAGTTTATTAATCCTTTGTGTTTATTATTAATAATCTTATGGCTTAATATTTTTCCCTTGTGTTTATTTTCCTTTGGATTTATAATATTAATTCCGAGGATTTATTTTCCTTTGGGTCTATTAATCCTTTGTCATTATTACTCTTAATCTTAGGCTTTAATTTTTTTCCCTTGTGTTTTTTTGTCTTGGGTTTATAATATTAAATCTTTGCATTTATTTCCCCAGGAGTTGATAATATTAATCTCTTGGATTATTTTTACTGCATATTTTTACTTTTGGTTTTTAATATTGCATTTAGCATCAAGATCTAAAATGTTGGGGTTTTAATATTGGGTAAATAATATTGAGTTTTTTAATATTATGGTTTATTTTTTAGATATAGTATTAATCTTAAGGTATATAATATTGGATTTTATAATATCAAGGCTTGTAATAAATAATTTAATATTTGAGTTTAATATTGTTATGTTGAAATTGTTTATAAATATGTCATTATGTATAAAAGATATTAATACTAATATTAATAGGTTAATAAATATATATTATTCATTAAGATATTGGTGAAGACAAATAAATATGAATAATAGTATTATTATAACATTATATTAATTTTGTTATATATATTATTTATGTAATAATTAATAAGTACAAATAATCAATTTCTAATAGTAACATTAATACTATACATTTAATAATTATTAATGTGATTGATAAATATTTATTGATATATATCAATAACATTATTATATATATATATGGTTAACCATCCGTAGACACTTCCAGTCAAATAAAATATTGGGGATAACTGCATTGCCGGAGATCGTCGTGGAACTAGTAGTGGAATTGGTAAAAAGGAAAAACACGTTACGAACGAGCATAATACGGAAAAGAAGAAAGACAGAGATAGGGTTTTTCATCCAATGGATCATAGTCCAGGAATAGGGCACAACAACCCTCCTCACGGTTGACAATTCTGTTTCATAGCGATCAGCAAGGGTAAATAATCGATGGTTATCTACGAAATTGTATTCCATTAATGTTTTATTGTATTATGCATGTACGCGTTTACATACATATGAAGTCACGTTCAATCAAGTCTTTAGAGGATTCAAACTCTTCAAAGTGAATAGTTTATGACGATGGATAGATTTTAATGTGATGTCTTAATATCAAAAGAGAAATCTGACGAAATGATACTCAAGATGGATAAACTCGTCTATATATGTGGGGCCTCCTATATCTTTTTCTCAAAGAAACCATTCAAGTTGTTGGCATGCTTTATACTTCAAGTTGTAGGGTACATCGAGATAAACAAAGTGAAACTCTACTATGACCACAGATTATGTGGAAAGAAATGTGTTACATACCAGGCTAAGCCGTGCAAAAATTGCAACATTGTTCGATTTAAACTCTGAGATGGGAGTATTATTCATGTTCAGTTTAATTTTTGCCTCAGTCTTTTCCGATTACCATCAATAGAATTACCAATACTGTTCATATCATATTTATATTAATGCCTAACAGTAACATAAGAAAAATGCGTCGGTAATTAAAAACATCTTTCATTAAGTGAAAAGAGAGAATAATTTAAAAGCTGAATGACTGCATATTTACATCTCACAAAACAGCCCGTCGAACTTCTGTGATTAAGGTATCCGAGGTTATTTATGCACGAGTGGATTTCCATTTTAAACTTTCAGCTATTTTCCTTTTAAATTTGAAGTATGGCTTTGGCATAAAGTAAAGTTAGGCAGATTTGTTGTGATTAATCGTATAAAAGATCCTTGCAACAAAGGCAAACAAAGGCACCACCTCATTAACCTAACGACCCCAAAAAATAAAATTCAAAGAAACATATACGGTAATGAAGTTAATTGCACCCAATATTTTATTTACATGCATGGTGAGGAACCAATAAAACTTCGCGGATCTGAGATTTTGGTGGAAACCCAAAAAAGGTATAGGCATTTGAGGCTTCAACTCCTTTAATAAACAAAGGAAATAACGTTAGTTTTGTTAAATTAGAGAGGAAAACATAAAAGCCACATATCAAATTAAAAATTTAGAAATTTATTGAATATAGGAATATTTTTATCTATTTTATTTACCATTATTAATGGTTATTAGCATTATCATATTAATAAATGTTGTTCATATATAGCATTAACTTCTATTTAATATGAAATATAATGTTTGTTATATAAAAATCACACATAATTATCATTTCAATAATACTTTTAACTAGCAATTGCATCCTTTTTTTCAAAGGAATGTCCTAAGGCACTAGCATAGGAAAGAGTAGAGTAGAAAAAAAAGATGTAATACACAAAGATATATCATTAGGGAATCACACAAAATGTTTACTTCCATTGAACTAGGTGGTGGAGGTTTCAAAGATATTGATGATAATAGTGATCAACAAGTAGACACTCCATAAAATATTGGGAAGATGCACACAAAGGGAACTTCCAAGAGATGACCGCTCCTATATCACCTAATTGTCATCAAAACAGATATATATGTAACCAACCATCATGTGTTGATGTTAATTATCCCCGAAGAAGGTACAAAGCAACGGATTGATATGAAGCTTATATGGAGGACCATTTCAAAGAACATAATGGTTGATCATGAGCACCATACTGTTGCTGAGAATGGTGACAAATCCACAAAACTTATGCTAAAGAGTGATGATAAGGAGGAATAGAGTGATGTTGAGGAGAAAAAATTCAACACAGATAAAGGGATAAGCATTCATGCTAGGCTTCTTGTTGATTTTAACATTTTTCTTCAAAGAGGAAAGTCTCATGACCATCTCTTCCCTAGAACTATGGACCATATTTCATTACTCTCTCGAGATCTTCATGATTATGAAATTGAACAACAAAAAAACATTAGAACATAGATAAATATCATAATTGATGGTCCAAGTTGAAAAGACCCGTTAACGCAATGCATCTATACAAGGACAAAATATTGCTGAACCTACTTATCATTGGTTGACCTCCATGGTAGGCCCTTTTTTCATTTGTTCCAAAATATAAGGTCCTAAGATGTATTGAGGCAGATCCGTTGGATTAGAGCCCTTCTGTTGCATTGCATCCTTATAGGAGGCATGGCCTATAGAGTTCCTAGATCCCAAAGCACAACCATGCAACCTTAGGGTTAGGATTATAGTGTATTCAAAAAGTATGACTCAACTCATGTGTGAGTACATATGAACGCATAACCAACGAGATGTTATTATTGAGTGTTTAACCCTTTGAAGATATCAAGCTCACTTGATGCTAGACACACCGCCATGTCCCAATCCTAAAATACTATGCCACTACATTATTCCATGTGATTGGTTGTTTTGCTGACCTCTAATCATAAAATACTATGGCTCTACATTATTCCATGTGATTGATTCATTTGTTGACTGAGACTTTGACTCTCCCATCCAGATGACATGGCTGCTTCTTTGGAATTCGAAATAAAAAATATTTTAATGTAATATAGAATAAAATATCTAATGTCAGTTATGAATAAAATATTTTAATATAAATTAATATAAAATAGCTCAATACACACGTTATGTAATCTCTATAACATTCAAAAATAGAATTTAAAGAGTAAAAAGTTACACATTATTTTTTACACTAAAATAAATTTACAACAAAAATCAATTTCCCTCCTCTCATCTCATATTAAATCTATGCTTTAAATGAATCTATAGTATAGATATAATTATGTGACAACATAACATGATTATAAATTAACCTTATGACCTAGTAAATAAGATTATATGATCACATATAATTATCACTATAACTATATCAAGTTGACATCATCATAGTGAACATATAAAATTTTATCATTATTTAAAAAAAAACATATATAAAAATCAGATAACCAACCCGGCGTTAAAAATGCTCTGTTAATGCCTTATGGAATTCACCACAAAAAAATGTATGACTTATAGAATAAGTGATTTAGAAGAAGAAACCAAAAGGGAATTATAAATGCTCATTTAATGCTTGATGAACTTCCCTTTAAGAATATGTGAATTATATAATTCTGGTCTCAGTTATATAAATTTTTACTTTTGTAATCCATTTTTAATATAAAATATAATCTTTAATGTGTCAACTATGAACCCTTAGATCCCTTTAATGCCTAATAAAAATATACTTATAAATACTGAACATGATGATACCTCCTCATATTCGTATAATGTGAATCTATTAATTATACAGTAAATGTTCGAATTTTGAGAATTCCAAACAACAGAAGTAGAGAGAATAATCTTCTCCTCTACAACACAGAGAAGTTAAAACAAATTTGGCAGAAGACAGAGTTTTTCAGACTTTGAAAACAATCTTCTATTTCTTCAAAAACTGATAAAACTCTTCCTCTTAACAGAGGGATAACTAAAAACTAATGACTACTACAGACACATTGCTACATAAACAAATCTCTGTCTCTCAAAACAATACACTCTGTCTCTCTAACAAAATCACCAACACTGCTGTGTTTTCTCTTTTCTTCCACGCTGTTGTGCGAAACAAAAAAAAGACAATGAAATTGATACCCAAGCTTGCAGGCCTTTTGGCTTTTATATGCCGCGCTTAAAAAAAACATTACATAAAAAAACCTTTGCGGAACTTTTAAAAGATTCAAATGCACGACGTGCGAGTGGGGACCACATCGCAGTCGGCAGATCGGTAGTGTCAAACGAAAACTTGCGATTACGATTGAGGACCCGGATTCGAGGATCATATAAAACATGGCTCATAGAGCAATCAGGTTGGAACTTCAAACAAGTGCAATCGGGGCACACAATAGAGAAGTTCCAATTGCGATCAGGACACGAATGCGATGGAACTTATTAACTCCATTGCATACTGCCATCGGGTCCGCCACTTCAAAGTGCAATTGGGTCCATCACTTAAGAGCTTCCGATTGCGATTGAACAAACAAATGCGATTGGCACATTCAACTGTGGTATATTATACGATCTGGTCCGGCCTTTGATCGGAACACAAAAAAAAGGACAGCCGATTGATCCCTGCGATTAGAACTTTGCGATTCCATTAAAACATCGTCATGTGGTCAAGTGGACCCACGAGCCTCCGCTGCTGTGGGGGGCGATTATAATATAATGTGATATGTTATATAAAATGTTCTGCTTACGGAACTCTTCCATCAACAAGACACTTGGTTTTAGAACATATGTATTGCAATTGCGATTGCGATTGTGATCGCATCGCATCGCGACTCCTCATCAACAAGACACTGCTCAAAAACTTTGGTTGTTTTATTCATTTTGGTTGTTGAGGGCTTTAAACACCCGAAATGACTATTTTTAATTAAGTTTTCTCCTCCGTAGACCAAATCTATGAGGATATTCATTCCTCCTGCAGAAATCGACTTCTTCCACATCAAAATTAATTCTCCTCTGCAATACTTGGCTGCGCCCCATCAACAATAAATTCATCTCCTTACATTCTCCATGCCTTTTAATACAGAGTGATATGCACTCAAAAAAATTTCTACTCTGCCTTTGTACTTGTTTCTTCTTCTTCCTGCCCAAGGCTGGAAGGTGACTTTAATATTTTCAACACTCCTCCTTAAAGTCAGCTGCTGGGTTATCCATCATACCCAATCATTTTCTTAAAAATTCAAAGGTCTTCTGCCCTAATGGTTTAGTTAGAATGTCTACATATTGCTCCTCTGTTTTACAATGCTGTAAAACAACTTCACCATTGTTTACCAATTCTCTGATATAATGAAACTATGTATCTATGTGCTTTGTTCTTTTATGAAACACAGAATTCTTTGACAATGCAATAGCTAAGCTATTGTCACAATAAATTACTGTCCCTTTTATCTGTTCTTGGCATAAAATTCTCAACATTCTCCTAATCCAAATTGCTTGACATGCTGCTGCTGTAGCTACCACATACTCTGCCTCTGCTGTAGACAATGCTACAATCGGCTGTTTCTTAGAAACCCATGAAATGGCTGCTGAACCCATATGAAAAACATAACCAGAAGTGCTCTTCCGATCATCTACACTTCCAACCCAATCACTGTCAGTGTATCCAACTAAATCTGAATTTTCTGAAGCTGTATATAAAATACCAAATCTTTTTGTTCCTTTCACATACCTCATAATTCTCTTTGCTGCTTGCCAATGTGCTTCTTTTGGCTTCTCCATAAATCTGGAAATTAAACTAACAACATGCATAATATCTAGCCTAGTTGTAGTGAAATACATGAGGCTGCCAACTATGCTTTTATACAAACTTGGATTAAAATCCTTGCTGCTGTTATCCTTACTCAGCTTCAATCCCATTACTGTGGGAGTAATTGCAGCTTTGCACTCATGCATATTAAATATTTCTAAAACCTGATTCACATACTTTTCTTGAGATATAAAAATCCCCTTTTCACCTTGCTCCACTTCTATTCACAAGAAGTATCTCAACAAACCCATGTTAGTCATTTGAAATTCATTTTTCATGACTGTTTTAAATTTTTCAACAAGGTAATCATCATTACCTGTAAAAATTGAATCATCAACATATAAAACAACAATCAACAACTTACCATCCTTTTCTTTGATGTAGAGGGTGGGTTCTCCCTCACATTTTTCAAATCCATTCTCCAATAGATAGGAGTCTATTCTGCTGTACCACGCTCTTGGTGCTTGCTTCAACCCATAAAGAGCTTTCTTTAATTTGCAGACCTTATGCTCTAGGCCTTTCTTCTCATATCTGAGAGGTTTTTCCACATATACCTCTTCCATTAAAACTCCATTTAAAAATGCAGATTTTACATCCATCTGGTATACTTTCCATTTGTTTTGTTTTGCTATGGACATCACTGCTCTCACTGTCTCCATTCTTGCAACTGGTGCAAAATTTTCTTCATAATCAATCCTACGCTTCTGCTTATATCCCTTGACAACAAGTCTGGCCTTATGTCTCTCTACTTTTCCTTCAGCATTGCTTTTGGTCTTATAGACCCATTTTACACCAATGACTTCTTTACCTTCTGGTAGATCAACTAACTCCCATGTTTTGTTCTTCTCTATGGCTTTAATTTCTTTGTCCATAGCTTCTATCAATTTTTTGTCTTTAATTGCATCTTAAAAATGAATAGGATCATCAACTTGACAATACAACACAAATAGGGAATTCATACCTTCATTTGTCACTCCTTGCTCATAGATTTCTCTAATGCTTCTGAACCTTGTTCCACTCTCACTTGGTGTAGTCGTGCTTGAAGAAGCACTGAATTCTGCTCCATGTGGTGTGCTTGGAGATGCACTCCTGCTTCTTCTCAAGGGTGTTCTCGTTGGCGCTTGAGGCGTCCCTGCCTGTCCTTGTGCTGATGGAGGTTGTGCTACGGATGGGTTGTTAATTTCAACCACATCTCCTTCATCTTCATCATGAGAAAAACAATTTTTGACATTGATTGTTTTCTCAATGCTTCCATCCCATGCTTCCTCTTCAATAAGTTGCACATCTCTGCTTATTACAAACTTCTTTATGGATGGGTTATAAAACTTTCATCCTTTGGAATCCTCACAATATCCAAGGAAAATGCACTTCTCCCCTTTACTATCCAACTTCTTTCTCAACTTGTCTAGAATGTGTGCATATGCAACACATCCAAAAACTCTCATGTGGGTGACTCCCTGTTTTCTGCCACTCCATGCTTCTTCTGGAACTTTGTTCATCACCGCTTTTGTGGGGCATCTATTCAAAATATACACAACACAGTTTGCTGCTTCTGCCCAATACTCATTCGGCAAGTGCTTTGCCTTGAGCATACTTCTAACCATTTCCATTATGGTTTGATTCTTCCTTTCAGCAACTCCATTCTGTTGCGGTGTGTACCTTGTGGTAAATTTCTTGTGTATGCCGTTATCTCTGCAGAATCGTAGAAATTCCTTTGAGATATGTTCTCCTCCTCTATCGGTTCTGAGAACTTTTATATGCAGTCCGCTCTGTTTCTCTACAAGAGCTTTAAAATGGCGAACTTTCTGAAAGACTTCACTCTTTTATTTTAAGAAATAAACCCACACTTTTCTTGTGAAATCATTTATAAAGGTCAGCATGTAATTGCTTCTCGAAATTGATGTTGTCTGCATCGGCCCACAGAAATCTGACTGGATTATTTCCAAAGGTGCTTTCGCCCTTATGCTTTTCCCTGATGGAACATTTTCTCTATGTTTCTTTCCCAAGGTGCATCCTTCACATAGGCTGTCAGGCTTCTCAATCAATGGCATACCTTTTACCATTCCTTTTCTGTGCAGTAAATTTAATCCTCCGAAATTGAGATGTCCAAATCTTAGATGCCATAACCAATTTTCATCCTTATCTTCCTTCTGAAACGCTTCTTGTGTTAAAACTACTATAGTCTTTCCTTTTCCCTTCAAGTCAGTGTTGATCTTAAGAGGAAACATTCTATTGCTCGTCATTTGAATTTCAGCAATGATTTTATTACTTGGAGGTATATCTTTTATTGTGCACACATCATCCTTAAAAATTAGATTTTAACCTTTGTTTATGAGCTGCCCAACGCTCAAAAGATTACACTTCAAACCTGAAACATAATACACATCAAGAAAAAATTTCTGCTCACCATTTCTTGCTCGAATACTAACTCTGCCTTTTCCTTTTACAAAGATCTTAGTATCAGTCCCTGTGGTCACTTTAGATTTAATCTCTTCATCTAGATTGGAAAACATTGCTCTGTTTCCAGTCATATGATTACTACATCCTGAATCTAAGAACCAAACATCATCTTCTCTATCTTGTGCTACATTACAAGCTAATATCACATTACTTGGGTTCTTTTCCTCTTTTTCTACATTAGCATTCTGCTTATTTTTCATGTCATTTTGCTTCTTTCTACATTCATTGGCATAGTGCCCATATTTCTTGCAATAATGACATTGGACATTGGATTTGTCATACCTTTTTCCATGAGCATGTTGGTGTTAATTTCCACCTTGCTGGATGTTGCATTGGTCGTGGCTCTGACTCTGACTGTTGCTCCTTCCATGTGAATGCGAAGGGCTGTTCCTTCCACCTCTATTCTGGCTTCTGCCACTTCCTCTTCCTTTTCCTTGACCTCTTCCTCTTCCTGAAGGCATCTGGGTCTTGAAGGCGTGCTCAAGAGATGCGTGTTCATCTCTGCTCAATCTCTATTCATGAGTTATCAGTGAGGCATGGAGTTCATCCACTCTGAACTGTGAGAGATATTTGGTCTCTTCTATGGTGGTAATAATAACATCAAACTTTGAGGGTAAGCTTCTCAAAAGTTTCTCCACAATCCTTCTTTCTTCAAGAGTTTATCAATGGGATCTTATCTGATTTGTAATCCCAATCACATTTGTAAACAATGTGTCTACATTATCTGACTCTTTCATGTAAAGAGTTTCAAAATCTCTTCTCAGCAACTAAAGTTTTGCTGTCTTAACTTTCTCCAAGCCTTGATAGGCTACTTTCAGAGTTTCCCATGCCTCCTTGGATTTCTGGGCTGCTGTTATCCTTGGAAACACACTCTCATTTACTTCTTGATACAATAATAAGAGAGCTTTAGCATATTTCTTCCTATTTCTCTTCAATATGTCCTTCTCTGCTTGAGTCAAGGCATTAAAAACCTTCTCATCAGATGGTTCAACAAAACCATCTTCTACAAGTTCCCATAAGTCTTGTGAGACAAACAGGTCTTTCATGGTAATGGCCCAATAATCATAGTTCTTTCCATTAAATTGTGGAAGTTGAACATTTCCAATGTTCATACCAGTGCTTGGTCCAGCCATTGCTCTTAAACTGAACACTGAACTTATACAAACTGTCCTTCCTTCTCTGAAAGAACAAACTCTTTTAAACCAAAAACAACATCTCTATTATTTTTTGAGAAATATCTGAACTTTGACCTCTGTAGGGCTTTCACACTGCTAGAGAAAAAGCTTCAACAAGTCTTCTTCTCCTTCGGCTTCTTTGAAACATTCAAAGAGCATGAACTAGCTCCGATACCATGTTGGAATTTTGAGAATTCCAAACAATAGAAGTAGAGAGAATAATCTCCTCCTCTACAATACAGAGAAGTTAAAACAAATTTGGTAGGAGACAGATTTTTTCATACTTTTAAAACAATCTTCTGTTTCTTCAAAAACTAATACAACTCTTCCTCTTAATAGAGGGATAAAAAAAAACTAATGACTGCTACAGACGCAGTGTTACACAAACAAATCTCTGTCTCTCAAAACAATACACTTTGTCTCTCTAACAAAATCACCAACATTGCTGTGTTTTCTCTTTTCTTCTGCGCTGCTGTGCAAAACAAAACAAATGACAATGCAATTGATACCCAGGCTCGTAGGCCTTTTGGCTTTTATATGCCACGCATAAAAAAAACATTACATAAAAAAACTTTTGCGGAACTTTTAAAAAATTAAAATGCATGATGTGCAAGTGGAGACCACATCACAGTCACCGGATCGACGGTGTGAAACAAAAACTTGCGATTGCGATTGAGGACCCGGATGCGAGGATCATATAAAACATGGCTCATAGAGCAATCGAGTCTGAACTTTAAACAAGTGCAATTGGGGCACACAATAGAAAAGTTCCGATTGCGATCAGGACACGGATGCGATGGAACTTATTAACTCCGTTGCATACTGCCATTAGGTCCACCACTTCAAAGTGCAATCGAGTCCATCACTTAAGAGCTTCCGATTGCGATTGAACAACTAGATGTGATTGGCACATTCAACTGTGGTATATTATACGATCGGGTCCGGCCTTTGATCGAAACACAAAACAAAGGACTGCCGATTGACCCCTGCGATTGGAACTTTGCGATTCCATTAAAACATCGCCACGTGTTCAAGTGGACCCATGGGCCTCCGTTGTTGTGGGGGGCGATTATAATATAATGTGATATGTTATATAAAACGTTCCGCTTACGGAACTCTTCCATCAACAAGACACTTGGTTTTAGAACATATGTATTGCGATTGCGATTTCGATTGTGATCGCATCGCATCGCCGCTCCTCATCAACAAGAAACTGCTCAAAAACTTTGGCTGTTTTATTCATTTTGGTTGTTGAGGGCTTTAAATGCCCAAAATGATTGTTTTTAATTAAGTATGCTCCTCCGTAGACCAGATCTACGAGGATCTTCATTCCTCCTGTAGGAATCAACTTCTTCCACATCAAAATTAATTCTTCTCTGCAATACTTGGCTGCGCCCCATCAACAATCAATTCATCTCCTTACATTCTCCATGTTTTTTAATACAGAGTGTTGTGCACTCAAAAATTTTGCTGCTCTGCCTTTGTACTTGTTTCTTCTTCTTCCTACCCAAGGCTGGCAGGTGACTTTAATATTTTCAACAGTAAAAAAACTATCCACTAAATTCCTTTATGATTCTTACAATGCTAAAAACAATGTAGATGTTGACCGTGCTTAAAAATTTTTTTGGAGAGACATATCTGAAATGTCAGTGGATTATGTAAAGCAATAACATGACAAGAATTCTCTATATGATAAATGCCATCTTAATGTGGCGTGCATTTAATTGGATAAATAAAAGAGAATCGATAAACTCGCGCCGACTGGCACCCAAGCTTTAAGGAAGTTTCGGTTTATGAATAATTAAATAATATTTGGAAAATTAACAACTTCTAACCTTACTGCCGTGAAGGTACAAAAGGAATTGCTCAGCCCAATCAAGGTTGCCCTAAGTGAAAAAAGAACTCATTGAAGTGAACCAAAAATTGATTGAAGTGGATATTTAAAAATGAAAAAGAATTGTTGTCACGGTCAACCGCTCTGCAGCCATCGACGGTTGTTAGCGCACTAATAGGTTTGGCAGTTGGTAGAGAAAATAAAACAATGATACTAGGTAGAGAAAAAAATGTTGTAAAGGTGAGAGGGAGAACTCTTGGAGATGGTATCTTTTACCTTATAGGTAAATATCCCCCTGGCCGATGAGATGCTAAAAGACAGTGGAATACCACAATTTTCATTCACATAAATATAATTTTTGCGTAGAAATATTGGAAAATTCTGGGTTATAGCCCATAAAATTTATGAATTTTTATTTTATTTTGGATGATGCTGAAATCATTTTTATTATGAAATCTTTTGGAAACCATTTTAATGTCAGGTTGTTTTTTAAATAATCAGTTGAAAATTACTTGAGTTCTTATTAAAAAATGCCAATAATAAATAGAATGATTTTTTCCTAAATTATTTTCCTAGCCTCAGTATACAACGGCTATAATAAATAGAATGCATTTTTTCGATCAAACAAAATATTTACAACAGTGTTTTTCAAAAGCCAGTATTATTTTCTATACTATAGACTATTTAATGCTGTTGGGATTGAGCCATATATGTTGATTGTTAAATTTAAACAAATATAGAGTATTTAATGCGGTTGGGATTTAGCAATATATGTTGATTGGTAAATTTAAACACATTTAAATCTAAAAGTGATCATATACTACTCAACGACATTAAATAAATTTTTCGGAAACATTTATAAATATAATATTAATGGAAATCTCTAGCATAAACATCTATATATAGGACTCTTTAGAGCTTAACCAATTCGGAACCAGAGTATTACCCATCTTCGACGACCCGATAGATTATCTTTTAAGGAATATTTAAGGTGATCGATTTTGATTAGTTGTAAGGTGATCGATTCTGTGTATTCGAGCAAAAATGCACGCCAGAACGGCTGCTGTTATACTTGTGGTCTTGTTTCTGGTCGGCGGATTTTCATTGGCCGAAGCACGGTTGATCAACTCATATAAAGCTGCAATGACAAATTCCCGTGGTCTCATCGGTTTGAACCCCAAAGGAAATGGCTGTGCTCTTCCAGGAAAAGAAGGTATTGGCGGTAACTACATTGCGGGAGCTCATCGTGGAACTGGTTGTGGAACTGGTAAGAAGGAAAAATACGCTATGAATAATATGGAAAAGAAGAAAGAGAGAGATATTGTTTTTCATCCAATGGGTCATAGTCCAAGAATAGGGCACAACAACCCTCCTGACGGTTGACAATTTTGTTTCACAGCGACGAGCAAGTATAAATAATGAATGGTTATCTATGAACATGCATGCCACCAATGTTTTATTGTATTATGCATGTACGCGTTTAGATACTTATGAAGTCATGTTCAATCAAGTCTTTAGAGGATTCGAACTCTTAAAAGTGAATAGTTTATGACCATGGATAGATTTTAATGTGAAGTCTTAATATCAAAAAAGAAATCTAATGAAATGATACTCTCGATAAACTCATCTATATATGTAGCACCTCTTATATATTTTACTCAAAGAAAAAATTCAAGTTGTTTGCGTGATTTATAATTAAAGTTGTAGGGTACATCGAGATAAACAAAGTGAAACTCTACTTGACCATATCATGTGGCATAAAATGTGTTACATGCCCGGCAAAGCCGTGCAAAAATTTGAACATAGTTCGATATAAACTCTGAGATGGGAGTATTATTCATTTACTCTTTAGTTTTATTTTTCCCTTAGTTTTTTCCGATTACCATCAATAGAAATACCAATACTGTTCATATCATATGTATACTAATCCCTAACCGAAACATATCGTCCAGAATAACAAAAATACGCCGCTAATTAAAAACATCTCGCATTAAGTGAAAGAGAGAGAATATTTTTAAAGCTGAATGACTGCATATTTGCATGTCACTCAACAGCCTGTCGAAGTGTGATCAAGGTATCCGAGGTTATTTATGCATTAGTGGATTTCCATTTTAAACATTCAGCTATTTTCCTTTTAAATTTGAATGATAGCTTTTACATAAAGTAAAGTTAAGCAGACTCATTAGTGGAAGCTAATTCTTTCATATTCATATTAGAATTAGTTGCAGATTTGTAGGTCGATGTTGACAGAATATTTCAATCTCTCTATTCATATTTAGAAGTGGTTGGATCTCAACAACACTATAAATATTGTGATGTATTCTTGTGATTAAATATATAGAGTAATAAGTATATAATTATTGTGTTATTCCTCGGCATCTATGCTCTCATGATTTCTTCTATGATATCAGAGCCTGTTCTAGCTTGATTCCCTCACGGGAAAGCCAAGAATGTGTGAGTTTCTAAACAATTGATTTTCTGTACATAAGCGTGAGAGTGAAGTGTTTTATGTGTTTTATATATTTGTTGTTTGGTTCCGATTTCTAGTGTCCATGGCCCTCCTGTGACAGAAAATCCCTACGAGTATTTCCCCCTACTTGTAATATTCCCTTTTTTGATCCCGTCAAAGGGGATAGAATTGACCCATGGTTTTAACCCACGGTATTTCCCCGTGGTATTTCTTGATGGTATTTTCCCCATGGTATTGACCCGTGGTATCTCTTGTTGGTATTGACCCATCAAGCCTATAAAAGGGGAGAGGAGCTAGGCATTTAGGGCATTCTGGATTATCTATTTTATTATGTTTGGGTTGAGAACCTGGCCTGGCCAGTTCTTTTATTGATCACGGGACGAAAACCCGGCGGTAATATTTATGTGGTGAATCCATTCAGGATTCACAATTGAGCTTCAATTTCTTATGTTTGTGGTATTGTGTGATGTGTTGATTTATTTAAAATTTTGATATTTGGGATATTACAGTGGTATCAGAGCTGGTGTTTCTTGCTAGCCTGAGGGTTTTAAGAGTACTAGTTTCGGTGATCCTTCATAATCACCCTAGCTAGAATCTCATCAATTTCGGTGGTTCTCCATAACTGCCCTAATTGACCATTGTAGTAAAAATACTTGTCCACCATTGAGCTGAGTTGCAGGTCAAATTTTTGATTGTGGAGACAAGCTTTGAAGAGATTGAAACTCGTGAAGTCGTCTTGTCAACGGGCAAGGAGGATTTCTCGGGCAAGCTGTCTGACCTGGAGAATTTCGGTTCGCATCGTTCCCAAAGCTCGGTTGGAATGCATGAAGGGTCTCACTCTACGCTGAGTGCTGGAGTTTGCTGATCTGCCCAAGCTACCCCACCAGGTAGCGCTACAGAGCCGTGGCACCCTGCGTGCGAATTTATATATCTCCCAAGCAATCTCGATCTGCGCAGACAGATCTGAGAATTACATATGATCATTTGTACACTGTTCGACCCTGTTGTAAATTGGATAGGCCGTCTTATTTGTTGCGGGCCCCCTATTTTTCTAATGGACTATGAAGAATTGGCTATGGGCCTCTTATTTGCAATTCTGTATCAGCGTGGGCACCTTTTTAATAAAATTATCAGCCGATTCTTGCTGAAAGGGTTATCCTTCATTCGCAGTTGGTATTTCTGCATCCTTATTTTACAACAAATTTAATAAATTATTCGGTGAAGAATATTACAGAAGTACTGGTGGCACAAGTCGCATCATCATTAGCATTAATTGGATTAGTGTGTGATTCTCTCACTGAAAACAGATCCACGCCATTCATTTGGTATTGGGTCGAGGTGACAGGGTGAATTCCATGTTCAAGGTGAAAATTTATTAATTTTCTTATAGAGATTATCTTGGTCAGTTGCACCAGAGCCAAATCTGGTCGTTAAGCAGTCAAAGAGAGGGGTAGCGCAAAGGAGAGATTTATATAATCGAGGTTCTTCAAATGATCAAAAGAATCGGGCAGCTTCTCTAAATTGTGGCGCGCCTGCAGATCAATGTGTTGGAGGTATTTCAATTCACCAAACGAATCGGGCAGCGCCTGTAGATAGTGGCAACCTGAAAGATTGATATGTCGGAGGTCCCTCAAATCACCTGCAAATAAATCTGATTAACATGTCCAGATAAATACTTGCCGGCGACAAAGCGTTCGAGGTTCTTTAGCCGCTCTATGGACCCTGGAATATTGGAGAGCGGAGCATAAATCTCTTACTCCCTGTGATTCATCTTGCCAAAATGTTTGTAATTTGTTCTCGGACACTTTTAGAACCCTTAAACTCTCCATTGATAGCCACGCAAGCAGGGACGACGTGGGATACTTGTTCCACCGTAGCCATATAAGACGTCTTGGGACGTGCTCCTCTGGCCTTCTCATCGTCGAGCAAATCCAGCAAACGAGACTACTGTCTTAAGGTTCGAAAAGCTTTGTAGTTTGAAGGGCTTTGTTGTTTATTTGATATTGATGGAAGAACTCAAGGGTTTGTTTATGTATTATTTATTTATGTAGGAGGTTTTAATGAAAATTTTGTGAAAATGGATCGTCTCCTAGAAATTTTGGAAAACAATCAGAAAGAACTTAATGAATTAGTGAAGATAAATGGTTCTTTAAGGAGCCATATCTCCATAGACCAAAATGATAGTCAAAGGAGACCGTTCTCAAAAAGGGTCCACGTCATTCTGCAGCAAGAGCAACCATGGGAGGTGAAGGAAGGACAAAGAAGAGGAGCTAAGCTCTTCACACTTGGGTCTGAATTACAACATACAAATCAGAAGAAAGAACAGAGCGACAGGACTTTCTCTCGAAAGGTCCATGTTATCCTTCAGCAATCAAAAGATATCCGGAAGGAAGATGTAACAAGCAAGTGTCTCCTCGAACTTGGATCCAAATTGCAGGGTACAAAGTCAAAAGATGTTCTCCTACAGCTAGACACATTAGATGTGACTTTGAACTTGATAGATAAATCAGAATGGGAAGGGTCAAGCTGGGCCTTGAAGCCATCCATTCTTGCTTTGATACAACCTAGGTTCTTGGAGCATTCTTGTGAAAATGTTAGACTCACCGTCGCTTCTTGTCTCAGTAAAATCATAGCCTTAACAACACCATTATTGCCCTACAATGATGACATCATGAGGAGGACTTTTCGGGTAATGGTAGAAGCACTCCAAGGGTTGGACAACACAACACCACCATTCTTACTTTTCTATCAGAAGCGCACAATTTTGGAACACATGGTGAAATTCAGATTTGGTATGCTTATGCTGGATCTAGAGTGTGATGATTTAATCCTTCTGATGTTCCAATATTTCTGCAATGGAATTACAACGTCTCATCCAAACTACATCAAAACAAACATGGAAAAGATCATGTCTCCGATCTTAGGAGAAGATAGGGCCATCTGCAAACAATTGAGGTCCAAATTGTTGGCCATTTGGAGGAAGGAGCTAATTGCATCACCTGTTGCTTATGAACTAGTTGAGGGGTTGATCAAAAAGAGCATCAAATTACTTAGAAATAAGTTAACCAAGGAGGAACTAACAAATATTTGTGGAGACAGCAAGAATGAACTAAGGAGGAAAGGCCTATGCTTTGTATGCAAGGGAGTTTGGGCACTTGACCATTCATGTCCAGATAACAAGGAGGCAACAAGGATAGCAAAATTAGAGACTTCTTCAGATCAGGGGAATTCATCCCTTGATGGGTTCGCTGGTTTTCAGGAGAGGACCTATGAAGGATTTGAGCAGTCAAATACAAATGGTGAACAACAACACCATGCTCTTCAGAGAAACTTGCAGGACAAGCTGATCAGTCAACTTGAAAAAGTACATGACGAAAGGAAGGATGCAATTCCTCCTGGTGATGTGGTAGTTGAATCTATAAATACAAAGGAGGACATCCATAAAGAGTATGGGCAATTAGGTATAGACAACAATCAGCCAGTACATCCATGTTTGACAACCAGAAAGGATGGACAACTCATCCTCACATGTGAAGAGGTTCAGGATGAATGCACTCAAGGAGAATCAAATGAGGAGAGGATAATGCATTTTGAGGAGAGGATACTCACAACTGAGGGCATATTGCAGCTTGGGCCCTTTGGTGCGGACAACGATGGAGGGTACCATAACCCACAAGTCCCAGGATTTAGGTGGCATTGGGATCCAGGAGAATTCATTGGGGAAATGATTGGCCAAAGGATTGTTTGGGATCCAGGTAAATCTATTCCGGGAAGGATTGGTCAAAGGATTGTTTGGGATCCAGGTATTGAAGGATCCATTCAGGATCGTTCAACATGGAGGGCACATCGGATCGTATGGGATCCTGGTATTAATGTACAAATGCTTCTATTGTGGATAGAAGAGGATCGCTTGAGGACAAGCAATCTTTGGGCAGGAGGATTTGTAATATTCCCTTTTTTGATCCCATCAAAGGGGATAGAATTGACCCATGGTTTTAACCCACGGTATTTCCCCGTGGTATTTCTTGATGGTATTTTCCCCATGGTATTGACCCATTGTATTGACCCGTGGTATCTCTTGTTGGTATTGACCCATCAAGCCTATAAAAGGGGAGAGGAGATAGGCATTTAGGGCATTCTGGATTATCTATTTTATTATGTTTGGGTTGAGAACCTGGCCTGGCCAGTTCTTTTATTGATCACGGGACGAAAACCCCGCGGTAATATTTATGTGGTGAATCCATTCAGGATTCACAATTGAGCTTCAATTTCTTATGTTTGTGGTATTGTGTGATGTGTTGATTTATTTAAAATTTTGATATTTGGGATATTACACTACTTCTCTAAATGAGAGGTATCAGTACATGCTCCAGCTTGCAGCTTCGAATCCCGATAAGGTCCGTGAAATGGCAATTGACTTTAAACAATTTAATTGCTCATAATGTTAGTGCCAATACATACCTTGGAGCTTCTATTAAGTGGGCAAGGGGAGGAGGAGGTACCAACGTCCCAGCCTGCGAATGTCTCTGCACATAGGACATGACTACGTATGGAACCAGATTTTTCAGAGATTGCCCACTGCCATCCATTCCCTTGTGTCAAATTGTTCACACGATCCTTGGGCCGGAGAGATACTCCTAATTTGTCAACAATAGGTCCACGCGTATAGGTCCACGTTGTTTGTCAATATGGATAGCATAAAGTTATAAACTAACAATACATGGATGGCCTTTATTTTCACATGAACAAATGCTTTGGCTCAATGAAGTAGCGTATTGGTCACAATATCAAATCTGCTAGAAGGCCAATATTTGGGTTTGCTGATTCAAAACAATTGGAATCGATGTCTCAACGACAATGGCAACTACCATTAGGCCATCAGTTCCAGTCTTCGGCGCTATTGTGATACTTGTAGTTCTGACTTTATTTCTATCAGAAATAAAATTCGACGGAGTCATTTGCAGTATCAACGTTGCTGTGCAAGGATAGAATTGCCCTGCCACTATGGGTAACATTCACCGGAGTTTTTTTTATCTGGAGATGCAAATGTGAAAGCGTTTTGAGAAGTCCAATGTTGGATTGAGGGCAATTCCATATTCTTGGTTCTGTTTTTTTTTGTGTGAGGAATTTGTAATTGTTTTTTGTATTATTGAAGATCGGTTGTATAATTATATAAATTATGAAGACCAATTAGGGAATAGAGTAGCATTTAAAACTAGTGGTTCTTGGTGTACTTAGGTGCTATAGGAACATATGACTGGTTTAAATATGTCTACAAGTCTATTCAAAGCTGAAGATTATTGTTGTACTTCGGTGCTTGAAAGTCAACAGTATAGGTTACTTTGTGAGTTTGCAAGTGTGTGGTGTGGTGTGGAATATACCATTATAGTGTGGGGTTTAAGTTTATATTTGTGTAAAGGTCACTTTTAGGATTGATCGTTGAATATATTCTTTACCTAGAATATTTTCCTATACGACTATTAAATTTATTCTTCGGGGTTATTTCACCGATGGAAATATTTCAATAGGGTTTTTCAGTGTCCAGACTATTCTTCGGAGGTGTCAATCATTTTTAATATTACAAATTTAGCATTGATGGTAGGTTTACTTTAAATGAGTTGGAAGGTAAGCTTGAAGATGTGAAGAAAAAAGAGTGGAATCCAGAAGACTACAGAGTGGGTAGAGTTGCTCATGGAGACCAGTGAGACGAAGATAATTTTTTGTAGATATGTATGTAAGAATTAAGGGGGAGTATTGGAAGATAGTTCTTCCATACTCATATTATAATTAGTTGCGGATCTGTAAGTGGATATTGAGAGAATATCTCAACCTCCCTCTTCATATATAGAAGTGGTTAGATCTCAACAGCACTATAAATATTGTGATGTATTCGTGTGATTAAATATATAAAATAATAGATATGTAATTATTATGTGTTATTGGGTGTTATTGCGTGTTATTCCTGTGCATCTCTGCTCTCATGATTTCTTATACTTGTTGAGTTTTATCGTATCACCACCACCTCATAAACCTAACGCCCCAAACATTAAAAATTCAAAGAAACATTTACGGTAATGAAGTTAAGTGCACCCAATATTTAATTTACATGCATGGTGAGGACCCAACAAAAGCTCGTGGATCTGAGGTTTTGGTTGAGACCTAAAAAAGGTATAGTCGTTTCGGGCTTTCTTTCCTTTAATAAACAAAAGACAGAATGCTAGCTTTGTTATATTAGAGAGGAAAAATTAAAATTACCACACATGAAATTAATTAAAATTTTAGAGAATATATGAACATTTCATATGATTTAAGGTTATTAATGGTTATGAGCATAATCATATTAATAAACGTTATTCATATATAACATTACGTTCTATTTAATGTAAAATTCAATTTCTACTATATAAAAATTACACATAATTATCATTTCAATAATACTTTTAATTAAAACTAATAAATATAATCTAATATGTAATTTGATTGAAAACATAAAAATAAATTTACAATGTATACCAAGTTAACCTTTAATATTTGAACATTTCTAGGTAATGTAGGGAAGGTAAATGTAAGTCAACTAAACCTTATTTTTGAAACACTTCACCAATGTGACTACAGAACGCTACTTGAAATTATAATTAATCTGTTCTCATTATCCGCTGTTGGGGCGAGATGTAGTACAAGATGTGGTACGCTCCAAATACAATGTTTGTTTCCATGAAGATGATATTTTAGAAGAAATCTCACTGTTCGTTAAGGTGTTGAGCGAGGAGCCAACAACAAAATGTTTGTATTTATGGGATCATCTATCAGGTAGAAAGTACATACGCTTGGCCTGAACTAAAAATTTAAAAAGTGGAAAATCAATTGATAAGCCAAATCAAATCAACAATGAAATTAAACCAAATGATCGAAAATCAAATGATCAACCAAATTAAATCAACAATGAAATGAAACCAAATGATCAACCATTTATTAAGATGGTTACATTGAAATGATCGGATTCCAATTAGGTAGTGGATAAATAAATCATATTTAAATTTGATAGATTAGTTTTGGGTTTAAATGTAATAGGTTATTTTTGAGTTTGAAATCTTTTCTTATCATCCATGTATTAAGCGAAAAATATTCTTTTGAAATCAATTCTTTTCTACTAACGAATGAGAGGTTTACTTTAAATGTTTTTAGTCCATGCTAGAGCTTTAAATTTATATGATATTAGTAGAACAACATCGAAAGTGGTATATGCATGTTATTAATATTAGTAAAGTTATACGATGGTGGTGTCTAATAACATATCAGCCTTTAAAGCGAATTGACAATAACATTAATATGAGACGACGGATTCGAGTTATAAATGTAAAATACCACTAACTAATAGGATATATTTATTATATTATTTTTTTAATGTGATTATATTATTGTGAGAAAACAAATTTTCAATAATGATAATGTAAGAATATTTAAATAATAGTAAATTTACAAAGTAATAATGTTATAACTTGCGATGATTTAAATTTAATATTAGTTGATTTAATTTTTATGAGGATAATTGTATTTAAATTGAATTTGAGTAAGATTGATATAACACATTATTTTTCATTATGATTTACTGATGGCCCCAAAATTGTATAATTTATTAAGCTCATTTGATTCTTCTAGACACTTGAAACATGTATTTGACCTCTTATTTGTACATTATAGAGTTAATTCATACTACTGATGTGTTTTTAGGAATTTGATTTCCCCATGCTTATTATGTTTTTATTATTATTATATTTTGCAGAATATTGAGATCAGAGAATCTAGGGATTTGTTCTCTCTGAATAAATGAATGAAATATTATGAATTTATTGAACAAATTTTCGAGCTCCATTGATTGAGAAAATGTAGGGATGTGTTCCCCACTAAAAGAGGATCTTGAGCTTGGTTGGATTAACATATCCTCCTTGGAATTCAAATTCAATGAGGGAACTAGATCTACAGTTTTAGGGAAATGGAGGGAAACAATTCCCCTCTTCAAGGAGGTTTCCCCTCAATTATTTTTGTATAAAAAATGGGACCTAGCATTCCAATAAGAGGTTCGAATTAGTGGAGAAGACATATGAGGAGTAGCATGATACTTTTCCTAGTATTTTGTTATGTACTATTTTGACACTGAATGAAAGACATATTATTTTTAGTCTGATCCATATTTAGAGGGTCTAGTCATCTTGGGTTAGGGCCCAACCCAAAGCCTCTAGTATCTTCCTTCTGTGTATTTTATTGAGGCATCTACTTTCTTGTATCTAACCAGCAATATTTCCTTTCCTTTATAGCATAATTTTCTTATGAGAAAGTTGATTCTACATGTCTATTAATCACATTTGTTCTCAGAAATGTGGTTGTAGATATTGTGTTGGAAAGCCAAAAATATAATTAATTTTTTCTTTTAATAGTTATATATTGAATTAGTTTCTTTTTTCATCTCCATTTTCAGCAATTAAATCATTTCTTGGGTAGTCTTCTCAAGCATCAAAATAATAATATATCGTGTGTGGAGTTGTGGGTATGGGTTTGTAGGGATGAGCATCATAATTTACACTTTTCATTACATCAGAAACACCTTCCTTATTTTTCCAACAACCTCTTCAAGAAAATTGTTTACAGACATCATTTTCGAGATTTGTTAGAGGCCATAATGTGCATCTTTCCTTGTGCAATATGGGCTCCTCACAAGCACTACACTTTGAAAAGGCTTCATACACCCTTCCTATACCTTATCCCACCATCTATTTCCTTAAGAAAACCTTCCCACATACTTCTCTTGGATTTTATCTTGTAGCAAAAAAGGGCAATCTTGTTGCATTGTGTCTTGATACTGTAGCACTATGCAAAAAGCCTCCAAATGCATTCTAATCTACCCCAAAACACTCTTGACCACCCAGAGGTACTTTATAATGATAATAAGGCCATAAAAAGGAATAAAATGGATTCAAATACCTAGTAGAATATTTTTCTTTGTTAACAAAGTAGATAGAAAGTCATTCCCAATAATCCTATAGCAAAAAATTAATAATTTTCTATAATTTTTTCGCATGTGTTAAAGAGGCACTTTTGAGTTGATTCAACTTGGACCGAGTCTTAAAGACATTCTATTTAATAAAAAAAATTACCCCATATCATTTTCACTTGATCAGGTTAGGCATTTGGTAGGTAACTAGTTTACTAGTTCTAGAATTTCTTGTTTTTAGAGTATTAATTTTTTGTTGTTTTTTAGCACATCTTAAGAAGGGTATTTTTGAATAATTCAACTGGGATTGGAGTCCTAGGAAACTCTAATTAATAATAAAATTTACTCCATATCATTTTCATATTATTTTCTTAGGAATTTGTCAATTTAACGAAGACATAGACATCATGTAGCAAATTGTTTTCAGGATCTTCCTTGTCTAGATTCACTCAAATTGATGGTAGAAGTAGATTTATAACCTATGAATGCATTGAGGCCACTTTGGTTGAGCTCAGGCTTGACTAAGCCACGATTTAGATCTTATATTTCTTGATTATTTAATGTTGATTTATGAAATTAGTCTAGATTTTGTTTCCGTAAGTTACTTGATGCAAAGTGTGATTTCATTTTTGCTAGAGTAATATAGGACTTTCCTTTCCTACAAAATAAAATACATTTCCTTTAATGTCATTTCCTTTCAAGCAAGATAGATCATTATTTTTTAGTTATCATTATTCTCTACATTTTTACAAATATATATATTTTCTTCGTGCCATTTACTTTCCAAGTGGAATATATTTACTTATTTTTACTTACATCTTACAACTTAGTATTGGTGACTTACGTAGATATTTGTTCAATTTAAGTTTTTTTATTTCCTTATTTCACTTGCACTAGAGTGAGTAATACTAGGAAAGGGAAGGTCTCATTTGCACATATCAATTTAAGTTGTTTTATTTCCTTCTTTCACTTGCACCAGAGTGAGTAATACTACGAAAAGGAAGGTCTCATGTGCACATATAATCTCGAACCCTCTTATGTTTGTACAAACCCGGGGTCGATAATATAAATTGATATCCTTAGGAGTTGTAAAATTCTTGATGCAATACTAGGGCTCATCACTTTCTGACACTATTTTCAGGGAGAGTGTAAAAGAAAGCACTCTCTTTTTCTTGCAATGATTCCCTCTTCATTTTATACAAAAAAGAAAACAATTACATAGGTATCTTTCAATGCATTGCATTAGCATTCTCATTCAACCAATTTTATAAAACAAAAAATTATTTCTTCAACACCACAAACCCCCCCACTTGATCATGTGTAGCTAGAATAAGAAGTTGTGGCAGAGACACTAGAAGGAGGCACGGAGCAGCCCTACATTTTCAACTTATATCATCAATATATGAACTATGCCTCCTCTTTAAATACAATCTATAATGCACAAATTCAACCTCATTATCCACTTAACACCTCATCTTAGTATCCATTTTCTTATCCTTAACAATGGTATGATCCATATACATGGCATTATCCTCCTCCATATGTCATTATTCCTTTTCATCCATATCAACACCAACCTCCTTAGGTGATCAATACTTTCCTAAACACCCGCAATATCCTCCATACAAAACTCAATGTTATAAATCCAATCCACCTCCACCACAACTAGATCCTCAACCACAACCATTTCAAAGACTCACTCCAACTCAACTACTTGTGCAACCATTTCCAGACCTAAGCAATAATGTAACTCATCCAACTTGGAATGTTGAGATACAAAATCTTGAAATAAATCCTCTTGATCCAAGCGATATTCATCTTGGATTGGAAAGAGTGTCGTAAAGAAGAAATTATCATGCTCTTGTTGAAGAACAACATCCAAAAGAAGAAGATATATAGGAGAATAAATAATCATGGGCCACATTTGACGGAGGCCATTTTAGCGTGAGATTGAAGAATACATACTATGCTTGTCTTAAGATCCTTTATGTGTTCAAGGGTCCAATCTGAAAATAGTAGAATATTTGAATGGCACGGAAAAACAATACATGAAGAATGATCCAAATGAGCAAGAAAACTAAGGGCATCACAAATATATTAAACTTTTCCTCGTGACAATCGCTAATCAGAAGCACCACACTCTTCAACAATGTTTGGCATCATCAAAGTCAAAGTAGTTGGTCTCTCATATTCAAGTACATATCAAAGAAAATGTTTCGAGCCTAGACATGATTTTATCTATCATCATCTCATGAAAATGGCCCCATTGGAATTATTTTTACACTTGAAAGAGATTTTTTTTTTTCAATTAGAGTAGGAGAAAGGAATAAAAGGAAAAAAGGAAAAAAAGGAAAAGAAAATAAGAATCTCAGGAAAGGAATGGAATAAATCTCAGGTTAAAACCACCTTTCCAGTGCCTTCTATTGGATCACTGATTGAAAACCTCCTTGAGGTAGTCAATTGGTCAATGGAAAGAAAAAGGAGAAGAAAAGGAAAAAAAAATTATCCTAGGTGAAAACCTATTTTGAGGCACCTAGGAAGACGTGCTAGTTGAAAATGTCATTTAGGTAGCTAGTAGTCCTAAACAAAAAAAATAAAAATAAAAGAAGAAGATATTTTTTTTCCAGTTGCATCTATGTGTTTTCATGATGGTATTATTCCACATGGATAAGGAAATTAAACAACTCGACACCACAAAATGGGAAAAGAAACAAATGGGGAGTGAGGTAAGAAAAAAACCAAACAAACTCAACCTTGGGGTTCTTACATCTTGTGAAAATTACTCAAGAAGGGCCAAAAAAGGTCAATTAACCTCTCTCCATCCTCCTATTATGATTCCATACCTTTTCCCCTTCCATTTCATCAATTTATAGCTCATTTGGAGCATGGTCATGAATTCCTACACAATTGTACTATAATGATACAAGATACAAACAATATTGTTATAAATTCATAAAAGGTTAAATTTATCGATTTATGAAGGGGAGGAAGGTGCTTTTGTGCTCAAAAAAGTATTCCCACCTATCCTTAGTGCAAAAAATCCACATGGGCGATCCTACACCACAATTTCAAGGTCATTGTAGTCTCATTTGTAGGTCTGTTTTAGCGAACAATGACAACAACAATGTTTTCTTTCCAATTTGACTTGGGGAAGGCATCATTGGCTATGGATAATTGTATCATCACCTTACCTAATATCCATTAAGTGATCTCAACAAAAATATTTCTAATAAATGGTGACTTTATGGAGTCTTTATGACTACTATAGGAAACTCTCTTTCATGTAGCGACCTTCAAAAACCCAACAAAACCACCACTACTTAAGAAGAATTGAAGATAAACCCTTAAATCATCAATTTCATTTGAAGAAGACTCCAACAACATGAAAAGGAAGGTTGGAGAACCATTTAAGAAGGAAGAGAAGATCTAGCCATGACCCTAGTAACTATCCATGAAGAAAAAATCCCTTGATAACAATCACCAATGAAGAATAAGGCCTACATGGAGCAACTACAACACAATCTTTAGCTCCCAAAACACATGAAGAACAACTCATCAATCCAAAGAAGTAGCACCATCAAGAAGCTCCATGGGTAGGAAAGCTATGTAATTAAATCCTTTGGGATTCATGATTACTATGTAATTTTTCTTATATGTGTTTAACTGAAGGGGATAAATAAATATCGACATCCACAAGCTAAATTCTTAGCCAAATGCAATCTTTACATGGCCTTATTTTCATCACCATTAGCCTTGTTTTCATCCACCCTTGATTTCATCACCAAAAACCTCATTTTCATCACCATTAGCCTCGTTTACATCACCATCATCCATTTTAAACTTTCATCCATCATCTTGAAGACTTTCCCATTGTTTTCCTTGGTTTCCTATAATTGCCACAAGAAAGTTATGAGTTTCTATATGATTGGAAAAAAACACAGAGAGAAATAAGTTCTTACTGCATATTAAAAGACATGCATCCATTAGTTGAGTTGTTTTATGGTGATATGGATAAGGATGCTGGAAACATGCTGAAAAAGTTTTGACTGATTCCACTCAACTCTTTTTGAGATATTGGCCACTATCATCTCCAAACTTTTTTTTTTTTTCTCAAAATTCATGTATCAATTAGCCATGATATTTTATGGGGATATGCATAAGGATGATGGAAACATAATCCAAATATTTTAGGTGAACTAAATCTACCATTTAAGAGATATGAATTAAATGAGTTTGCTACAGGATTGTCCTATATTTCCAGCGGATTGTGATTAACAGAGAAATAGGGCTCAAAACATATTTTTTTCATCTAGGAACAAGAGGAGGGATCCACCAAAACTTCGTCATCAATTTTCTAAATCACTATGTCTATCCTCCACAAAAATATCCACTTTTGTCCATGAAAAATACCCTGTTTCACCCCTTCTTTCATCCCTTCCACCACAGGAAAAGCCTTTGACCTGTAACAACATCAATCTCATGAATTATAAATTATTTTTGAGGTATTTAGTACATGGAGTTATGATCCTAGAAGGATGTGTGTGAATTCGACACAAATACACACAGTCCTAGAGTAGTTTTCACAAACCCTACAGGACCACTACTGGAGCACCAAATTGAGAAACCAACCATCACAAAGTGGTGGTGTTGTGAGGAAAAATAAGTGGATGGATAGATAAAAAAAGTAAACCAAGAATTATACAATAAAACCAATGACACCACAAAAATAGAGAAAATTGGAGGATATTTGGAATGAGAAGGTTGAGTTGCTCAAGGGTGAGGAACAATTTTAGTAGGGGGACATGATGGGCCCCTAAATCGTATAATTTATTAGGCCCACTTGATTTTTTGTAGACACTTATAATATGTATTTGACCCCCTTAATTTCAAATTATGGCTTTAATTCATAGTATTAATGTGTCCTTAGGAATTTGATTTCCCCTTTCTTATTATGTTCCTAATATTTTTACTTTTTTTGCAGAATATTGAGAGAATATTATGTGAAATCTAAAAGGTTTGCAGAATGAGAGATCCTAGGGACTTATTCTTAGCCAATAAATGAATGGAGTATGTTGAATTTACTTATTATAATTTGGAGCTCCATAGATTGATAAAATGTAGAGATGTGTTCCCCACCTAAAGAGGATCTTGAGATTTGTTGGCTTACGCAAGATTTATCTTCACAAATCGAATTGAATGAGGGAACCACATCAAAAATTTTAGGGAATTGGAGGGAATCTATCCCCATATTCAAATAGGATACTCTCAAAGTATTTTTCTTTTTTGTAAATAAAGGGACCTATAATCCTGATAGGAGGTTGAAATTTGTGAAGAAGAGATTTATAGGAGTACTATTTTGACATTGAATGAAAGCCATATTATTTTCATCATGCTAAATATTTATAGGGTTGAGTCCCCTTGGGTTAGTACCCAACCCAGAGGCTTGAGTCTCTCACTTTTGTTTCCTTATTCATGTGTCCTTTTTCTCATATCTAGCTAGTAGTATTTTCTTTCGTTTATAACAAAATGTTATTACTATAAAGTTTCTTGTGCAGGTTTGTTAGTCACCTATCTTGTGGGAAGTGTGGTTGTATATATTTCATTTTTAATCCAAATTTATAGTTAAATTATTGTTGTAATAGTTAGATCGTGAATTAGTTTCCTTTTTCATCTTTGTTTTATGCAATTAAATCATTTGTTTGGTAGTATTTTCGAGCATTAAAACATAAATATATCTTGGATGTAGTTCATGGTATGGGTTTGGAGGGCTAAGCATCATTATTTACAATTTTCAGTCAATCACCAACACTTTCCTTCTTTCTCCAACAACCTCTTCAAGAAGTCTATTTACGAAGATCATTTTTCATATTTTTTATAGGCCACAATGTGCATCTTTCCTTGTGCAAGAAGGGATCATGAGGAAAAATAGGCTTAACAAGGGCTTAATACACCCTTACCATAGTTTATCCCACCATATCTTTACTTCATAACTCCTTCCCACATATTTTTCTTAGATCTGATCCTGTAGGAAAAAAAATACAATCATGTAGCAGCTTGTCCTGATCGAGTAGCACTATCAAAAAGGCCTCCAAATGCATTTTGGTTTTCCCCACAATACTCCAAACCACCACTAGGCACTTTTTAATGATTATCGGACAATAAAAATAAATAAAATGGATTCAAAGACCTACTAGAAACTTTTCCTCTGTTAATAAAATAGATATATAGTCATTCCCAACAATCATGTAGCAAACCATTAGTAATTTTATAATATTTTTTAACATGTGTTAATGATTCTCTTTTGACTTGATTCCACTCGGATAGAGTCCTAAAAAAAATTATATTTAATAAAAAAAATGACCCCATATCATCTTAACTTGATTAGGTTAGGAATTTTTGTCATGTTCCCAATTCCTTTTCTTTTTTATCGTGTCACACTTCTCGTTCAATGATCATCAATCCTCCTCCACCCTCTTAACATATTAACTAACTTTGATATTGAATTAAGTTTGGAGGACTCATATTTCCTTAGTTAATATCATATAAAATAAGGTTATAATGTTTCCCTAACCATTACACATCTAATCTCTATGCTTCCCTATAGTCTTTAGTAATTTTGGTACTTAATAAGATTGAAGAACTCCTAACTGTATATTGACTTACATTTAGTACCTATAGTTAAATATTTTTACCATACCATTACCTATACTAACTGTAAGTATACTCTATACCCTGTAAGGTCCCTAGATTACTAGTTTAGTCCCTTATTGTTGTTAGTTTAACCCACTTATTGTTATTTTTCTACCCATGTAACCCCCATATTGTTATTGTTGTGCCCTTAAATTATTATTGTTAGGTCATCCAGGATTATATTGTGACCCCATGGACTCCTATATATAGAAGGAGGTTTTTTCATTTGTATCATACAAGAATTGTTCATTTATGTAATGTAAAGGTGGTTTCGCCCTTGAATTTTCTTATTTCTAAGGCGTTGATCTCTCTTTTCTTCTATTTTTGGAGTTGGTTTCATAACATTTGGTTTTAGAACTTTGGATTCTAGGGTTTCGCCACTCGAAATAGGTCATCATGGAATTTTCTCTATAACTACTTTTATACAAAGGTTCAGAAGCTGAAATTTTTACAGAGCGAAGCCAAAATCTTGAGGAACATACTGTAAAAGTTTTAGATCTTGGTTCTCAATATTTTCAGATATATCATCTATGGAATTTAGGATGTTTTCAGGGTCTCGAATTTAACCTAAACATGATATTGCGGAATTTTCTCTATAACTTTTATTTTTCTACAAAGGTTCAAAAGCTGAAACTTTTATAGAGAAAATTTGAAATCCTGAGGAACATCATGTAAAATTTTCAGATCTTTGCTCACAATATTTGCGGAGATATTATTTGTGGAAGTTAGGGTTGTTTCACACTCCTGATTTTCATCTCAAAGAGGTGATCGTGGGAAAATCATCATAACTCTCTCTCTAAGCATTGGATTGGAATTATGTAAAAATTGGCCAAAATCACACAGAATTTAGTTTCCTGTGTATCACTTTCAGATCCGAAGGAGGAAACAGTGACACATGGCACTTCGTACAAGTGTGCTCTATTAAACGATTCCATAATTAGGTGAATGTGGGAGATTGGGCATAAATTTATCTTGAAGCATCCAAATCAGGTCATACCTGTGAAATTCGAAAGACGATTCAAACGGATACTAAAGGGTCACCAAATTTCATATATTAAAGGTCTGAAATCACAAAGATAATTCAGTTTCAATATCGAGCTCCTCTGAAGCACGAAAAAGGTTTGTATAGTTTTTTCAAATTGCATAAATCTTGTTTGAAAAATCAGTTCGAAGTGATTCCAAGGGAATATTGAAGCATAGATATTAGGATTGGGTTCTAAAATTCCCCCTAAAAATAATTAAACACCCATCAAGCCCTCATAATACTCTACTATGAATCATGAAGATGTAGAAGTGCAACATTATATATCACAATTACAAGAGCAAGTGCACCAAATTTCACTCTCGCAAAGAGAAACAAAAAATGAAATGGAAGTTTTGAGGAAAGGCGTGGAAGCTAATATGGATAGTTTGAATAAAGGTGTGGAAGCTAATATGGATGGTTTGAAGAAATGTGTGGAAGATAAGATGGATGGTATGCAAGAAAAAATGGAAGGTTTGAAGGAAGACATGGAACGTTTGAAGGAAGGTTTGATAAATTTGATACAACAAATGATTCCTAATAGTGAAAAGTTAGTAGAGGAAACTCATGATGAGAGAAAAATAAAGGTTAATCGTGATTTCATAAATTCAAATGTTGGATGGAAGACCCACCATATTCCAAATATCGATATGAGGAAGTTTGATGGCAAGGATCCTATAACATGGATACTATAGATGGAGCAATATTTTTTATCTCAATAATGTGAAAAACACACAAAAGGTACGCATTGAAAATTTATATTTAGAAAAAAATACATTTGTATGGTATCGATGGCTTTTCTCCCGTAAAAAAAATTGTCACTTGGTCATTTTTTATAGAGTAAATGATAGCACATTATGAGGATACAAAGAGAATCACCTTCTTTAGCCAGTTGATAAATCTCAAACAAAAGGGTTCAGTGGTGGAGCACATTGAGGACTTCCAAAAATTTAATATGAGGGTAACTAATATTCTAGAGGAACGTAGGATTGATGTCTTCTAAGGGACTTTAAAGGATAACATCCAACATGAGGTTCACATTTGGAAACCTGATTGATTGGAGAAGGCATTCAAGTTCGCAAGAAAAATTGAATGTAAAATTATGGCGACAAGGAAGCATACCATTCACATCTATAAAGATTGAAGTGTTGCTACTTCTAGACTTCCACAAGCTACAAGGTTGACACCATAACAATTGGAAGAAAAAATAAAAAAAGGCCTTTGCTAGAGTTTTGATAGTAAATACACTAATTGTCATAAGTGTGATAAGAAGAAATTATTTTGCATAGATTGCGAAGAGGAATAAAATCAACAAGAGACTTAAAAAGAAGAGGATATACACCTGGAACCAACCCTAGAGCAAGAAGAAATGATTCCCACCATATCATGTAATGCATTGTGTTGAACACCTAATCCTCCATGGGTGGGTGTGGAAGACGAAAAGTCACAAAGGAGTCCAAGTGACCTTGGAATATGAATCCAAGAGTCACATTATTGTATTATAAATGTACATCTATGTGTAATAAAAATGCAACGAATGTCTATCTTTCTTTGTGTTTTTATCTTTCGTCATACACCATGTGTGTGTTTAACATGGTATCAAAGCTAATATGTTCATAACCAGCTCAACCTTGAGTGAGTCATTTGTTTTTGTGGCCTGTGTATATCTACAAAAATTCTAGTCATTTTTGCAGCATTCAAAGATTTTTTGCATCAGTCATTTTTTCTGCATTCACCAATCTTTCGCATCATTCAGAAATTTTTTTTGTGAAGAGCAGTGTTGTGCATCTTAAACTTTGCAGGTTTTCTCACTGCTCATTCCAATTCTGAAATTTTCTTCCAAATTCTACTTACTCTTATTTCTGCACATTGGAGAGCTACTGGAGAATATTGTTTAAAGTGGGTTTCTGAAAAAAAAAAAAAAAACTGGGTTTTTTTACTGAAAATTTCTACAAACAATCCTACACATTTCTGAAATTTTCTGCAATCCTGCAAATTCTGTTAATGTGAAAATTTTCTACTACAAATTCTTCTGTTTCTGAAATTTCACCACTCCCTCAGAAATTCTCTGCCATATATTTGAGAAATTTCCTGCATATTCTGCTCACCTATGCAATTCTCATTCTCTGCAATTTTACTATTAAAAAAATAAAATAGAATAAATTCTCAGCAACACGCTCGGCCCTCACGGCCTTCCCTGCCACTGTAAAATTTCTGAGCACTCATCCTCACACTGCTCACCCTCTGCTCATGCTATTGGCCATCCCCTCGACCCTTGTCTTCCCTCTCTCCTCGCTCTACTCTGCCCCTTTACCACCTCACCCCCGGCTCATCTCTGCATCTGCTCCCCCTCTCCCTCTCCACTCTGAGTCATTCCCTCCCCCACTTGCACTCACACCCAACCCGCTCCCCCTCTCCTCCCTCGGGCCCTACGCCCCCTACACTTACCTATACTTCCCCTCCCCGACCCCTTTACCATCACTACCGCCCCCCTCTCCCGAACCCCCCTAGCAGTCATCCCATCTCACATTGCTCACTGCGCCCCCTCACATCTCCTCCCTCGGCCATTCCCCTGACCCCCTCACCAACCCGTCTCCCCTCTCGGTTCCCCCCCCTTCACCCCTTCTATGCCTCTCACCACTACCCACCTACCCTCATCTCAACACTTGAGCCCTCCCCCTCACATACGCTCCTCTACCCCCTCTCCTCAACACTCACATGCCGCCTCACTCAATCGCTTATCCTCGCAGATACCTATGGCCTCAATCGGCCCTCCCCTCGTATAGTTTTTTAATTTTTTTCCCTATTCTGCAGTTTTAATTCCCTTCCTTTTTTAATTAATATCCCTCCCATTTTTTTTAATTAATTTCCTTCTTTTTTTTTGTACATGAATTATTTTAAGAAAAATAATAACAGATAAAGCCTCCCACAGAAAACACCCTCCCCCAGTAAAAACCTCCCCCTGAAATCACCTCTCCCAGTTCATACCTCCCCCAATTAATACCTCTATTTTTTCCCTATTTTTTTTTTTCAAAAAAAAAAAAACAGAAGAAGAGAGAGAGGATATGGTAAATGGATAAATATTAAATTGTCTACATAGAAGAGAAAAGTGAAATTTGTATTGTATGACCAAGATTTGTGGCAAGGGTGACTCTCTCGAAGAGATTGATAATGTGAAGACAAATATTGTAAATTGGTCATCATTTTCAGAACAACAGTGGCATCATAGTTTTGCTACACAGAGTTTCTAGTTTTTGGAGTTTCTCTTAGTCTCCATTGTGAAGCAGTACAATAAGGTCAAACATAAAAGCTTTTGAATCTCTTTATTTTTGTTGAGTTGAGTTGTTGTTGGTGTAAAACAGCTCTTTGAAGAAGAGAAAAAATCATTTGCATTAAAAGGTTATTGCATAGTAGTTTTCTGCTGCACATTTACAAAAATATTTTGCAGTGACATTGTATTGTACTCACATTGTGAGTGGATATTGCTTCTTCATTCATAGTTTCAATCAGTGTTTGAAGTGTAACTTTGAGTTTTTGATGTAAGTCATTGTTGCTTGCTAGTTAGACATCCAAGTCTACACCTTGAGGTCCTCCATAATTTGAGCATCATATTTTTTTGTTTGCGAATTCCATAATTGGAAGTTCTTTGAAGTCATTTGTAATTTTTGAAAGAAACTTGAATCACATTGTAAACGAGTGCATTATCGGTTGAAGCCGACACCCTTTATTTTTTGAGCCTGATTTGTTGAGAAAAATGGCTAAAATAAATGATGCATTAGAGTTTTTGAATAACCTCATTCATTCCAGTATTCATGATATGGTAAAAATGAGCAAGAATGCTCTTTGTAAATATTCAAACTTTCTTGCAAGATGCACAAGACAAGATTAAGTTTTTGCAGTTGGAGTCTCAGCTTCAACAAGATGAGATTCAGCAAAAGATTCACAATTTTGAACCTTTTTCTGTGGAGAACATTGAGAAGGACTCCCATCAGCAGTAAGAATATAAAGTTGTAGTTGATTCACATTGAAGTCCTTGTACAAGAGAATATTTACATGCAGATACAGTAGTTCAGCCTGCACTTCTGAAGCCCATCATCAGACCTTACGAAGAGCTTGTCCACAACAAGCACAAAACTAGTCTTCAATATGATAAGGATGTGTCCTTTCATATTCTGGACTACTCCAAGCCCATCAAATTTCATAGTGCCATATTTCTGTATGACAATTCAACTTTAGTTGTTCCAGATCCTACTCCTCTTCCACAGTAACAACAACAACAAATTATAAAATGCCAACACTATAATTGAGTTGGCCATATGAAATATCATTGTTTTGATCATCATCCATGAAAACACTATGGTCAGCACACCCATTCTTCACACAGATGCTTCAGAAACAAGCCTCCTGCAAGAACAAATATCCATCTTGGATGGATCGCTTCTTGGCAATGGGCATCAACAGCCAAGAATATTTTTAAGTCACATGTCAGAACTTGTTCTCGAATATTGAGAAAACTTGCAGTTGAGTTTTCGCCATCATCTCACCTTGTACCTGACAGGGGGAAAATGGTGGTCATCTAGAAGCTTAGACGCTACATCAAGTGAGCTTGAGCCACAATATCTCATTTCATATTCAGAGTTGTAGCCAGAGACACAACAGTTCAAGTGAGCCTGAGCCACAATTCATCATTCCATATTCAGAGTTGTAGCGAGAGACACGGATGCTCATGATCATGCCTTTGGTTGATGGATAGCCTTAAACCATCCTTGTGAGGTTGATATTATTCCTCTTTCAGAGCACTTCCTCTAGCAAAATATTTCAGCTTCTTGCCAGTTTTGGTTGAGTTCTAGGAATTGCATCAAGCATTCCAGTGTTAATGGTCATCCTTAAACCATCACATGTTGTAGACTTCCCTTATTTTAGGCAGAAGGTCTCCCTTTAAATATGAGGGACAATTCCTCTATCAAAATCCATTAGCTTATTGCCAGTTTTAGGAGAGTTCTGGGAACTACAATAAGCGTTGCATTCTAGTGTTGGTGGTCATCCTTAAACCACCTCTTTATGACAACATTTCAGAGTGTTGTTTCAACCTAAGTGCTGCCATGCATACTTTGCAGATTTGTATTACAACTCTCTTCTTGGATTCACACATACCCCTTCGGATTAAGGGGGGGGGATGTTGAACACCTAATCCTCTATGGGTAGGTCTGGAAGGTGAAAAGTCACAAAGGAGTCCAAGTGACCTTGGAAGATGAATCCAAGAGTCACATTATTGTATTATAAATGTACATCTATGTGTAATAAAGATGCAATGAATGTGTATCTTTCTTTGTGTGTTTATCTTTCCTCATACGACATGTGTGTGTTTAACACATTGGCAGGCATTACCACTCAAACTCTCAAGACAAAAGGACATATCAAGAAGAAAAAGGTAATAGTGTTGATTGATTTGGGTAGTACCCATAATTTTATTCATTGTAAGGTAGCCAAGGAATTGAGTTCCTTCCTATACCCAACACCATAATGTCAATTGACGGTTACAAATGGAGGAGCTATAAATTGTGTTGGAAAATGACATAATATGAAGCTAGCCATGGGGTGATATGTATTTAATATTCCAATACTTTCCATTCCAATGGGAGGTGCTGATGTTGTACTAGGAGTACAATGGTTACAATCTTTGGGGACAATAGCTTTTAATTTTCAAGAAATTTTCTTGAAATTGTTTTTGTCAGGAAAGGAAGTCGAATTACGGGGTATCACAGGGAAGCCATTAAATATAATAAGCTCTAATGTCATGACAAAGCTTCTGAATAAATAACAATGAGGTGTAATTTCACACTTATGCTCACTAGAAGTTCCAACATCAAAATCATCTATTTCTCAAGATCTCCAAAATGTATTGGACATTCATTCTAAGGTGTTTGAAACTCCCAAAGGACTCCCACCTATTTGTGATCATGATCATGTTATTAATTTGATTCCATGAATTTTTCCTCCAAACATCATGCCTTAAATATATCCTTATGTCCAAAAGAGTGAAATTGAACGTATGATTGCAGAAATGTTAGAAGTTGGTATAATTCAACCTCGTCAAAGTTCTTTCTCTAATCTAGTAGTATTGGTGCACAAGAAAGATGGATCAAGCTCATGTGTTCAAATTACAGGGAGCTCAATAAGCTCACCGTTAAAGATAAATTTCCCATTCTCGTGATTGATGAATTATTGGATGAATTATATTGAGCAATTTATTTTACGAAGTTGGATCTTCGTTCAGGATGTCATCAAATTAGAATAAATACTGAAGATATTCCGAAAACATCATTTCCAACTCATGAGGGTCATTATGAATTTTTTGTCGTGCCTTTTGGCCTTACCAATGCACCTTCTACATTTTAAGGGTTTATGAATTCCATTTTCAAACCCTTCCTTGGAAAATTTGTGTTAGTAATTTTTGATGATATACTAATCTACAATAGGTCTTGGAAGGATCATGTTCAAAATGTTGATAGGGTGCTGAAAATATTGGAGGAGAAAAAATTATATGCAAAAACTTCCAAATGTTTCTTTGGAGTACAAGAGGTGGAATATCTGGGTCATATTTTATCTCACGAGGGTGTTAAGGTAGAACCTAAGAAAATTAAAGCCATTAAGCAATGGAAAGTCCCATAACCATAAAGAAGTTGTGAGGATTTCTCGGTTTAGCAGGGTCTTATCACAAGTTTGTTAAGAATCATGGGAGAATATCAGCACCTATAACAACATTATTGAAGAATGATGAATTTTCATGGACTCTTGAAGCAACTAAGGCCTTTGAACATCTTAAAGAGGCAATGTTCGTAGCATCGGTCTTAGCTACACCAGAATTTAGAAAAAGATTTATTGGGGAATGTGATGCCTTAGGAAATGGAATTGGTGTTGTTTTAATTGAAGAAGGAAGACCCATTGGTTTTGAAAGTCGTCCAATCAAAGGAAGGTATTTACAGAAAGCTATTTATGAGAAGGAAATGTTGGCAATACTACATGCACTAATGAAATGGTGAACTTACCTAATGGGAAGACACTTCAAGGTAAAAACTGATCATGATAGTCTTAAGAACTTTTTGGAACAAATACTATATTCAAAAGAGTAGAAAAAATAGGTTAGAAAGATGTTGTGTTATGAATTTGAAATCATCTACAAAAAAGGGAAGCTAAATCTTATTGCAGATGCACTCTCAAGAAAGGATGAATTGGTGGAAGCATTTCTTTGTGTCATTTGTATTATCCAACCAGATTGGATAACCGAAGCAGGGAATGAATGGAATAAGGACGAAGAAGTGCGGACACTCATTCAAAATTTGCAGCAAGATCCTAGTACATCTGATACATTTAGTTGGAAAAATGATTCCTTATGGTACAAATATTGCTTATATCTTTGCAATAATTTCCAACTAAAAGAAAATATTCCTTTCGAATTGCACACTTCTCCTTTAGGAGGAAACTCAATATTTTTAAAAACTTACCATAGGGTGAAGAAATAATTTTTTTTAGGATGGCCTTAAATCTGATATTCAAAATTTTATGGCGGAATGTTTGGTTTGCCAACAAAATAAATTTGATACAATTAACACGTGGGCTATTTGACAATCTTTATCCATTCCAAGTCAATGTTGGGAGGATATTTGAATATATTTTATTACAGGTTCACCTAAGTCCAAAGGAAAGAGTGTCATCATGGTGGTAGTTGATAGAATTATCGAGTATGCACACTTTTGTGCATTATATCATCTATTTTAGGAAAGTACAGTTACTATTGCATTTATGGAAACAATTCAAAAGCTACATGGAAATGAAAAGACTGTTGTAAGTGACATAGATCCCATTTTTACTGGAAATTTTTGACAGAATTATTTTCTTTTTTGGGTACTCAACTAGCTCATACCTCATCTTATCATCGTCAATCGAATCGTCAAACTGAGATAATGAACAAATGTTTGGAAGGATATCTTTGTTGCTTTGTATCTGATAAACAATCACAATGGGTGAATTGGTTACCTCTGGCTGAATGGTGGTATAACACTTCCTTCCATACTGCAACAAAAATGACCCCATTTATGGCACTTTATGGATATCATCCACTGTCCATCACATCATATTTAAGATAAAATTCCAAGTTTGAAGCAGTGGAATATCACACCAAGCATCAACAATAAGTTCTCTAAATATTAAAGGATAACCTAAATTTGGCACAAAATCGAATGAAACAACAGGCAGATCAACATCGCAGTGAGAGAAGTTTTGATGTAGGAGACTGGGTATATTTACGGCTGCAACCATACAAAAAAATGTCCCTCAAGCAAGCTAAGAAAGATAATAAATTATCGCCAAAGTACTATGGTCCTTACAAGTTGTTGCAAAATATTGGTATCATGGCATACAAATTGGAGCTTCCTGCTTCTTCGCGAGTGCATCTAGTTTTCCATGTTTCATGCTTAAAAAAGGTTATATGTCAAAAAATTCTAGTTAAAACAATATTTAAAGAACATGATGAGGAAGGAAAAATATATTGGAACCTGAAGCAATCACGGAAACAAGAACTCGACAGCTACAAAATCGATCAATTTTAGAGTATTTCAACAAGTGGAAGAACTTACCCACTAAGGATTCTACATGGGAGGATGAGAATTTTATATAGAAGCATCCAAATCTACTCAAGTGTTGAGGAAAAAACTTTTTTTGAAGGAGAGGGGCATGTCCCTAAATTACTAGTGTAGTCCCTTATTGTTGTTAGTGTAATGCCCTTATTTTTATTGTTGTACCCCTCCAACCCTCCTATTGTTATTATTGTGCCCTTGCATTATTATTCTTAGGTCGACCAGGATTATATTGTGACCCCATGGACTCCTATATATAGAAGGAGGTTTTTTCATTTTTATCATCCAAGAATTCTTCATTTATGTAATGTAAAGGAGGTTTCCCCCTCGAAGTGGCTGATTTCTAAAGTGTTGATCTCTCTTTTCTTCTATTTTTGGAGATGGTTTCATAACATACCCTTTCTCCTAATGTTCAATATACATAAAATCCTTCTATGGTTTGATACAAAGGCTTGGTACTTATATTCATGCCTACGACCATAATCATATGGTTTAATTATGTCTTGAACTAAGGCTTAACACCTACCCCATTTCACACTTAATTAATTTCCCCTCCCTCATGTCGTGTCTCACACAAACCTCGCCATTTTTTAAAACCCATGTGCTAGCATGTCCTCCTCACGTGGCCTCCACTATCAGTTCCCTATAATACTAGTGTATCCCTATATTTTTGTTAGTGTAGCCCACTTATTTTTATTTTTGTATCCATGTAACCCCCATATTGTTATTATTGTGCCCTTACATGATTATTGTTAGGTTGGCTAGGATTGTATTGTGGCCCCATGGACTTCTATATATAGAAAGAAGGTTCAGTCATTTGTACCATCCAAGATTTGTTCATTTATGTAATGTATTTGAGGTTTCCCCCTCACATTGGCTTGTTTATAAGGTGTAGATCTCTCTTTTCTTCTATTTTTGGAGCTGGTTTTATAACATTTGGTATCAAATCTTTGGATTCTAGGGCTTCGCTTCTCCAAATAGGTCATTGTGGCATTTCCACTATAATTTTTTTCTACAAAGGTTCATATCACGAATTTTTCATAGAGAAAATCTGAAATCCTAAGGAACGTCATGTCAAAATTTCAAATATTGGTTCACAATATTTTTGAAGATATGATCTGTGGAAGTTAAGGTTTTTCAGGCTCCTGAATTTTACCTAAAATAGGTCATCATGAAATTTTTGTTATAACATTTTTTCTCTAAAGGTTCAGAAGATGAAATTTTTGCAGAGCGAAAATGAAATCCTAAGGAACTTCTTGTAAAAATTTTAGATCTTCGTTTGTAATATTTTTGGAGATATGATTTGTGGAATTTAGAGATTTTTCAGGCTCCCGAATTTCATCTCAAAGAGGTGACTATGGGAAAATCGTCATAACTCTCTCTCTGAGCGTCGGATTGGAATTCCATAAAATGTGGTTGCAAGTACATGGATATTATTTTCTTATGTATCAATTTCAGAGCCAAAGGATGAAACAATGACACGTGGCATGTCATACAATTTCGCTCTACTGAACTAGTCCATAATTAGGTCATTGTGGGAGATTCACAATAACTTTGTCTTGAAGTATCCAAATCAGATCAGACCTGTGGAATTTGAAAGAAGATTCAGAAGGATACTATAGGACTAAATTTTAGATATAGAATATGATAAATCACATAGATAATTCATTTTGAATATCGAGCTCCTCAAAAGCAAGAAAAAAGTGTGTATTTGTTAAACAAGTTTGCATAACATTTGTTTGAAAAATTAGTTTGATGTGATTCCAATGGCACATTGAAGAATAGATATCAGTATTGAGTTATATAATGCCTCCCAAAAATAATTCCACACCCACCAAGCCCTCAGAAATCTATACTATGATGCATGAAGAGGAAGAATTGCAATATGAGATCAAAATTACGTTACCAAGTGCAACAAATTTTGACCTTACAAAGAGTAATCAAGGATGAAATATATGTTTTAAAAACAAAAATGGAGGCTAATTTCGATGGTTTGAAGGATCTAATGAAAGCTAATATGGATGAAAAAATAGTGGAAGGCACATTGAGCATCAAAAACAAGCTCTCCAACTCTCAAAGAATAGCCTAACTTTCATGAAGAATCGAATGAAATAGCAAGAAGATCAACATCACAACGAAAGAAGTTTTGAAGCAGTAACAGAAAAAAGAACTCGATAACTACCAAATTGATCAATTTCAGAGTGTCTCAGAAAGTGGAAGAACTTACACATTGAAGAGTCCACATGGGAGGATGAGAATTTTATACAGAAGCATCCAGAAATAATCAAGCGTTGAGGGAAACACTTGTTTGAAGGAGAGGGCCATGTTAGGTCCCTATAATACTAGTGTATCCACTTATTGTTGTTAGTGTACCCCCTTATTTTTATTTTTGTACCCCTGCAACCCCCATATTGTTATTTTTTGTTCCCTTACATTTGTTGGGTATGTGTTATATTCTTTCCACAACTAGCCTCACGTCCTGTACATTGCACTGGGCACAGCAAGGGCGTCAGAAGGGAGGAGGTAGCCCCCACTATTGGGGTCTGGGGTAGCGCCCTAGTGAAAATTGTTTTGGTGTGCGGAGCCATTCATAGGGAGACCCACCCATGTTTTGTGCATGAGTTTGCACATGGTTCTGGGGTACGATGGTTTTTGGCCCTTGGTATTTTGTAGACCCGGTCAAGGGAACTACGGTTATGTTCCAATACAGGGTTAATGGATTGGGGTTTATGTATGCTTCGACATCTATATATATGTGTTGTAATACTAAAAGGAAAATAATGAAAAATCAAGCTGGTCGTCCCGATTTGGGATCCATGGGAAAATATTTGTGTTTATCTGTTTTACGTTTTATGCTCTCGATATTGTTTATTTTTTGTTATAATATTTGTGTGTAGATAATTTTTTTTTAGGCTTAAAACCTACATTTCGTATCAGAGCTGTTTTGGCTTCAAGGGGACGCCTTTGCTGCTGAGGGTTTTTTTCTCGGGCCTGAGGTAGACCCTGTTCAGTGGGAGATATGCGGGATCGATTCTTGCTAAGAAAGAAGATGGCGAGCGGCGGAAAGATAGAGATCGAGAAATTTAATGGTTAGAGTTTTGAGTTGTGGAAGCTCGAGATGGAGGATCTGCTGGTGGATAAAGATCAGTGGATCACAGTAGATCCAGGTACTAAACCAACGACAATGTCAGATGAAGACTGGAAGAAACTGAATCAAAAGGCTAAGAGCACAATACGGTTTTGTGTCTTAGATTCAGTATTGTTGAATGTATATGTGGAAACTACGGTGAAGAATTTTTGGGAAAAACTTGGGACTTTGTACCAATCTAAGCCTCTGGTGAATAAGTTGTTCCTGCGGAAAAAGCTATATAACCTGAGGATGAAGGATGGAGACTGAGTGACAGAGCATCTGAACACCTTCAAAACTGTGGTAAGTCAGCTGTCATCTGTTGATATTAAAATCTCAGATGAATATAAGTGCATCATTTTTTTGTGTTCTCTACCAGACTCATGGGATAGTCTGGTTATTGCAATAGGTAGCAATACAAATATGTTGAATTTTGATGACATTGTCTTAGCCTTGCTATCGGAGGAAATGAGACGGAGAAATATGGAGCGCCAGAATGGAGATGCCATATCTATATGAGGAAGGTCCCAAAAGAGAAACAAGAATAAGGTTTCGAGTGGGAGATCCAAATCTAGAGGGAGATCTAAATCTCCTGGAAATTTTGTAAAGGTATGCAGGAAATGTGGAAAAGAAGGGCACTACAAAAAGGAGTGCATATCTAAATCTCCCAAGAAAGGAAAGGGATCTGATGATGCTCCTTCTGTAGAGGAAAAAACCACCTCGGATGAAGGTGGGGATGTGTATTTGGCTTCTTTTTCGAATACACACGTAGATCATGAGTCATGTTTGATTGACTTAGGTGCATCCTTTCACTTCACTCCCCATAGGGAGTGGTTCTCTGAGTATGAGAAATATGATGGTGATGTATTCATAAAGGATTATAGGAAGGCCAAAATCATCGGACGTGGAAAGTTCAAACTGAAGCTGCAAGCTGGAAGGATTAGAAAACTTCCTGGTGTTTTACATATTCCTGCATTCACCAGAAATCTAATTTTTGTAAGCAATATGGATGATGCAGGTGTAAAAACAGTGTTCAACAAAGATGCCTGCAAGATGGTTTGGGAAGCACTAGTATTAATGCGAGGAGTTCATATTGGAACTCTATACAAGCTACAAGATAGCACTGTTATTGATGGGTGTAATAGTTATGTGGTTCCTGAAAGTGGAGCAGAAAGCCTAGCTATCTCTGGAGAAAAGACCATGCTATGGCATCAAAGGCTTGGACATATTGGAGAGAAGGGCCTTCAGATACTACACAGAAATGGTATGGTAGAAGGTATGTTTAATTTCTCTCTGGATTTTGATTTCTGTGAACATTGTGTATATGGGAAGCAAAATCGGGTGATTTTTCCTTCTGGTGCTAAGAGGAAAAACAAGATATTAGAACTTGTGCAAAGTGATGTGCTTGGACCTGTGTCATTTCCATCACTACGAAAGTCTTTGTACTATGTTTCATTCATAGATGAATTCTCAAGGAATACATGCATATATTTCTTGAGGAAGAAATCTGAATTCTTTGACAAATTTAAAGAATTTAAGGCTCTAGTGCAAAACCAGATAGAGAAGAAGATAAAGGCACTGAGGACAAATAATGGTGGGGAGTTCTGCAATAAGGAATTCTAAAATTTCTGTAAGAAGTGTGGTATGTCACGACATAAGAATACTCCATACACACCTCAGAAAAATGGAGTTACAGAAAGAATGAACAGAACACTGATGGAAAAGGCAAGAAGCATGCTCAGTGGTACTGGGTTAGGACAAGAATTCTGGGCAGAGGCAGTGGAGACTGCATGTTACTTAGTTAATATATCACCTTCATCAGTGTTGGAGGATAAGACTCCACATGAGCTATGGACTATTAAGAAACCCTCTCTTTCATATCTAATGGTATTTGGATTTGATGCGTATGTACATGTTCCAAAGGAGAAAATGACCAAGTTGGATAATAAATCTGAAAGGTGCATCTTTATTGGCTATAAGGATGGTTTAAAAGGTTACAAGCTTTGGAACCCGGAAACAAGGAAGGTTGTGCACAGCCAAGATGTGGTGTTTAGAGAGGTGAAACATGTTTTTAAACATCAAATCATACCAAATGAACCTGAGAAGATAGAGTTTTAGCTAAAGGAGGACGAATTAGACTCTACAACAGAAGAAGATTCAGAAGAGGAAGAACCACAAACTCCAGCTTTGAGAAGATCAATTCAGGAAAGAAGGAAACCAGAAAGGTATAGTCCATTTGCTTTCTGTTCAGGTTTTTCCTTAACTATAACTGATGATGATCCCAGAACTTTCAGGGAGGCAGTAGATTGTGAGGATGGAAAACTCTGGAAGGAGGCCATGGTTGATGAAATGACATCCTTGCACAAAAATGAGGCATGGGATTTGGTGGAGTTGTCGGCTGGAAGGAAGCCCATTGGGAGCAAATGGGTGTTTAAGAAGAAGATGAATGTAGAAGGCAAGGTGGAGAAATACAAAGCTCAATTGGTAGCAAAAGGTTATTCCCAAGTGCCAGGAATTGATTTTGGTGATATTTTCTCTCCTATTGCCAAAGTTACTTCTATTAGATTACTTTTATCTATTGTTGCTGCATTTTATTTTGAGATAGAATACATGGATATGAAGACAACATTTCTTCATGGGGATCTAAAAGAGGAGATCTATATGAAGAAACTTGAAGGCTTTATGGTGAAGGGTAAGAAATAACTGGTATGCAAGTTGAAGAAGTCTCTGTATGGGTTAAAACAGTCACCAAGGATGTGGTATCAGAAATTTGATACCTATATACGGGGACTTGGCTTCACTAGAAGCAAGGAGGATCACTGCATTTATTTTGAATTAATTGGTGACCATGTTATTTATTTGGTCTTGTATGTGGATGATATGTTGTTGATTGGAAATGACAAAGAAATTATCCAAGATTTTAAGACCCAAATATTCTCCAAATTCGACATGAAGGATCTTGGTGCTGTAAACTATATTTTGGGCATGGAAATTAAGAGAGATCGGGGAAAGAGGAAGCTCTAGTTAAACCAGAGGAATTATGTCGAGACTATATTGCAGAGGATCAATATATAGGATAGTAAACTGGTGAATGTTCCTATTCCTGTAGGTGTAAAGTTGTCTGCTGAATAGTGTCCCAAGACACAAGAGGAAGAGGAGGATATGTCCCGTGTTCCATATGCAAGTGCAGTGGGTAGTCTGATGTATTCAATGGTCTATACTAGACCATACATTGCACATGCAGTGGGAGTATTGAGTAGATTTATGTAAAACCCAGGGAAGGGGCATTGGACAGCAGTGAAGCGGGTTTTCAAATATTTATGTGGCACTAGTGATTATGGCTTGTGCTACCAGGGAAGACCAGGATTGGAAAGAATGTTCGACATTCATGGTTTTGTTGATGCAGACTGGGCTAGAGATCTGGACCAAAGAATATCTATAAGTGGGTATGTGCTTAACCTATTTGGAGGCACAGTCAGTTGGATGAGTAAAATACAGTCTGTAGTGGCTCTTTCAACTACAGAGGCAGAATAGATAGCAACCACTCATGCAAGCAAGGAAGCAGTTTGGTTGCAGAGATTGTGTTCAAGTATGGGGTTGTTACAACAACCTATAAGGATAGATTGTGATAGCCAAAGTGCAATTTTCTTGGCTAAGAACCCTGCTTACCATTCAAATACAAAGCACATTGATGTTCAATATCACTTTGTTAGAGATATGGTTGAGGCTAAAAGGGTGTTGCTGGTAAAGGTGGACACTCTTAATAATGTTGCAGATGCATTGACAAAGTCTATGAGCTCTCAGAAGTTCTCTTGGTGTAGAGAAACAATGGGTGTTGAAGAATTGGCCCAATGAATAAGCTCTCATATGGCCTCTTGTGGAAATAAAACAACAAGTGGGAGAATTTTGGGTCTGTGCTATATTCTTTCCACGACTAGCCCCATGTGCTGTACATTGCGTTGAGCGCAGGAAGGGGGTCACAAGGGAGGAGGCAGCCCCCACTTTTGGGGTCTGGGGCAACGCCCCGACGAAAATTGTTTTGGTGTGCGGACCCACTCATAGGCAGACCCACTCATGTTTTGTGCATGAGTTTTCACATGGTTTCTGGGTACGATGGTTTTTTGCCCCCGATATTTTGTAGGCCCGGTCAAGGGAACTACGGTTATGTTATAATCCAGGGTTAATGGATTGGGCTTTATGTATGCTTCGGCATGTATATATATGTTTTGTAACACTAAAAGGAATATATTGAAAAATCAAGTTGGTCGTCCTGATTTTGGATCCAGGGGAAAATCTCTGTGTTTATCTATTTTATGTTTCATGCTCTCGCTATTGTTTATTTTATGTTATAAGATTCATGTGTAGATAATTTTTGTTTAAGATTAAAACCTACAACAATATTATTATTAGGTTGGCTAGGATTATATTGTGGCCCCATGGACTCCTATATATAGAAAGGAGGTTTTTTCATTTGTATCATTGAAGAATTGTTCATTTATTTAATGTATTCGAGGTTTCCCCCTCGAAGTGGTTTATTTATAAGGTGTTTATCTCCCTTTTCTTCTATTTTTGGAGCTAGTTTCATAACATTCACTATTCTCGATGCCATGGAGGGATGGTTGAGATCAAAGGGAGGAAAATCTAAAACATAGAATAATAAAAAAATCCCTAAGTATTTAAATTCCCTATCGTTTCTCATTTTGACCATTTCACTCACAGAGTTGTGGTCATTAGGGTTTGAGGGGGTTATACTGCCATTCACATATCTACACATTGAATCCATGGTGCCATGATAGATTGAATCCATGATTATTCCATCTCTATTCTTCAATAGAATTTTGACTGTGGGATGCACTATGTTTTCTCCATCTTTTGGAACTGAGGTAAGGGGTTTGTCTATGTTTCTCAATGTTTTCTCTTGGCATGAAATGTATGGTTTTATTGGTTCCTATATCTTCCATATTGACTCCTTAATTTTAGTGTTTGATGGTTGCAGATAAATCTCATGGCGTTGCCAGCCTCCAAATAAGAATATCATGTAACCCTTTGTCATTCATTTATACTTTGTTTATACTTTTTTGTTTCTTGTAATTTTGGAAATACCTTCTTTCACAGTGGGGTTTTTCCTACGTACGACAAGAATGCTCAGGATTTTCTGTGTGGCCAGTTGGGTAATGTTCTTCACCCTTCTCATTGTGTTTCTATCAAAAGTCATTAGGTTAAACTCTAAAAACCACCTACCCCTATTAAACACGAGGTAATTTCTATTTACGCATCGTATTTCATGTATAGCATTCAGATTTTGGGTTTTCATATTCTGTATAGCATTGAGGTTATGGGTTTACATATTTTTCATAACTTCAGGTTACTGGTTTAATATGTCTTCCACTCATGAAATTTTGGGTTAGGTATTGTGAATTTTATTTGTAAATCGCTTCTGTGTTAGGATCCATTCTACCCATTTTATTTTTGGATCAATTTTGGTATATATGATATGTTAATAAAAGCATTGGATAGTCTCCATTTTATCATTTTAATTTTCTCAGTTAAATTCTTTTGAATGAAATACATTAGATAGAGTAATGGATATCCTTTGTCTCATTACATTATAGGACTTACATTTTATTTTTGTGTCTTGTTATATTTTCATTTTATATATTCACTAGAGCTTCGGATAATATTTTCTTTACCCATTCGATTTTGGGTTTAATTCTCCAGAATATTATGTAGAATATTTGCTACCCTCTATTCCATTAAATTCTAAATTTTTACATTTGGAAATTCGTTATAATTGTAATAGAAATTTTGAATGGGGTTTTACCCTTTTCTGTTCTTTGAAAATGCATAAACAATTTGGGATTTCTACCCCTTAAGTTTTTATGCAAATTCGTAACGCAATTTGGGGTCCTTGTTTGGCGATTTGTATAGCTCTTCTAAAGTTGGTTATGTTTATCATTTTGGAATCGTTATTCATTTAATTTGGATTACAAAGTTTCCCTTCTACATAGCATTTTGGGTTAGTTTCTATGTTTATAATGTTGGGTTTTTGCCACCCAGGTTAACCTTTGATCAAGATCCTGAATTGGAGGCATGATGAAGATGACAACTTATCCTCGCATACCTCCTTCTACAGGTAATTTCGATACCTTGTGCAATTTCTAGGTTTCTAATTTTTTTATTTCATATTTAATTGCTCGAGTATTCCTTCACTCAAATCATTATTTGTTTTGTATGCCCAGATGAATTCCATCCTCATCATGACTGCATGATTGAGGTAGGGCATCCCTTTATCATTACACAATGTCATTTTTCTATATCATGTTGCTCTATACATTTCTCTAATTTCTTGTATCAATCCCTTGCAGTTATGGTGATTGGTTCTAGGTCTATGTTAAATTCATTATTCCATCATGACTCATTCGTACCATTTGCATCCTTTCCTAGGTTGGTATTCCATTGATTCTGCCATGGTTGTCCTTCTGGCAAGGATTTGAAGTTAAGTGAATTTAGGAAAAATCTATTGTAGCTTATATGTCAAGGATACACAATTTTATTTTTTCTTATCTGGACCACTTTTTATATATTTTGGATTTAAATTACATTTGCTCATTTTTTTCTGTGATATATGTGTAAGCATTTCGAGTTAGGCTCTCATGTTATATGAATAAATTTAAAATTTTTCATCTATCTTGGTATACCTCCAAATGTTATTTGACTTCACTCCTCTTTGATATTGATTGTTGTCTTTACTAAATTCAAATGATTCACTTCTCTTTGATAATACGAATCTATTTGTTTAGTTTTCCATTAAATGTTAAATGCATCTATTAATTTATTCTTAGTGGCAACTCAAAGCTTCTTTCTATATTGGATCATGCATTTACATATTTCTATTGCCATAGTAGCCAGATAGATTTTGCTTAAGAACTAAATTACAATATAATTCATAATTCTCACAGTAGTTTAGAAGTGACATTCTTATTTTTTATTTATTCTTTCCATAGAATTGAAATAATAACATTTTTCAATTTTTAGCTTTGTCTTAGCTTAGCATCTCATTTTTCAAGCTTCTGCTATTTATTCCTGCAATGGATTTGGTTTAGCTTTGCTTCTAAATGTCAACCTTCTGCTATTTGTTTCCGTAATACATCAGAATTAACATTTTCCAATCCTCAAGACAATGTGAATATAATGATTATTTAAATTAATGATTAATTGTCATAGTCTTGTGTCAGAGACATTGATTACTATCCCTTACATCTGTTATAAAAGATATGCTCTTTTTAATTCTCTTCATATATGAATATATATTGAATTTACCATCTGGTCATAAACCTACTTGGATTTATACTTAACTATATCTATAAATATATATATATATATATATAGTAAATTAATCTATTTTACGTAACATAGTACTCACGGGGCATAAGGAACTAATAGACATCATCATTTGACTCTTGTTCAATATAACATTAATCCATTATAAAAAACAACAATTTTTCTACTAATATTAGAAATGTTTAGGCTTCTAATCATTACTAAAACACAAGAAGTTGAATATAAATATGTCTACATGATACATACCAAGTTGTAAATAAGATTTTCCTCCCAACCAGTTGTTTCTTCTCAAAATTATCCCGCAGGCAGAGATCGATTCTCCCCACTGTTGACAACCTCTTGTCAAAGTAGTGAATGAGTTTTTAAGGCAACTTTCCCCAACAAGTTTCCATAATGGCGTCCCATTATTATGTGTTGTTATTTCCCATATCCTAGGCTTTTAGTTTTGTTTTTTCCACAGAATTTTGTTTTAAAACTTGCTTTTCCTCAACCTTGTTTTTTCGTACCTCTTCCCTGTAACCTTCCTATTTACTTGAGATCTCTTGGATATTTTCTTCTCTCTAATTTAATTTTTTTTATTTATTTCTCTCCAAAGGATTTTTTTGGAGAATTTGGGAAAGTATAAAATTGTATCCTATCCTCATGGATAGTAATTTCGAGATCTCTCTATTAATCTGTCTTTACAAAATTGATACAATTTTCATCAATAATATTTAATATTTCCTTCAACAACATAATTGTTCCATATATCCACATAGTATTTTTCCTATCAACACAAAACATAATAGTTTTAAATTAAGGGCATTATATAGTCTCCCCACCCCTAAAAAAAAAACATTGTCCTCGGTGTTAGCATATAACTCTTATTAATATTTGAACAATGTTGGGAAATATTATTTCATGCTTTCTTCTCGCTCCCATGTAGCCTCTTCAGGTGTAAAGCTAGTTTACTACACTTTCACCCGAGCCACAGTTATATTCCAGAGAACAGCTTATTCCCATCTCAATATTTGAAGTGGTTCTGGATGAAAGTCCCCTTTTGTTTCCACCTGTATCAAAGTCCAGTCAATCACGTGAGAAGGATCATGAACATATTTTTTCAATAATGAAACATGAAAAACATTATTAACTGTAACAAGACCATGTAGAGCCAATTTATATCTTATTGGGCCCACTCATTCCAAAACCTCAAAGGGCCCACGAAATTGGGGTGCTAAATTACCACAACTGTTAGTGTGAAGGGTGCTCTTGCGAGGTTTTATCCTGAAGTACACATGATCCCCAATATTAAAATATTTTTGTATTATTTTCTTATATGCATAACTCTTCTCTCGGTATTGAGCTTATTTGATGTTCTACTGAATTTTCCATATTGTTTGTTCCATTTCATGTAATGCCTCAAGTCCAAGTACCAGTTTGTCCTCTGGTTACCTCCAGTTAAGTAGAGTATGGCATTTTTTGCGATATAAAGCTTCAAATAGACTCATTTTAATAGAGGTTTGATAGTTTTTTTTGTACCCAATTCTTCTAAATTAAAAAAATCCTCCCATCTAGTGGGTCTATCGATTACATACATGTGAAGCATGTTCTGTAGTATTTGATTTGTCCTTCTAGTTTTCTCCTCGGTCTGAAGATGATAAGTTGTGTTGAAATTCAGATTTTTCCCCATCCCTCCAAATAATGTCTTCCATAAGGTTGATGTGAACTTTTCATTCCCATCAGAGATGATCATCTTTGGTATTACATTGAGTTTAAAAATTTCCTTCATAAACACATTGGCTACTTGTGCTACCCCTAAGGTAGATTTCACTAGAATAAAATGTGCAACCTTTGTTAGCGTGTCTACCACTACCATAACGGAGTCATGTTGATACTTAGTCTGAGATAGTCCTATTATGAAATCCATATGCATCACTTAAAACTTCTATTCTAGAATCGGAAGGGGGTTCAACAACCTTGTGGGGGTGTTGATAATCTACCTTGAGTTGTTGTAACTCTATACATCTTGCCAGATAATCATCTGTTCCTTTCTTCATTCCAAGCCAAAACAAATTATTTCACAATTTTGTCATCATATTTTGGTAACCTCGATGATTTGAATAAGGTACCTTATGGTATTAATCCATTATCATTTTCTTTAAATTAAGCATGCTAGGAATATACAACCTTTGTTTATAAATGATTAATCCTTTCATATTCATGGTATATGTTGGGATTTAATATTATTGTTTTTTTCAGCAATTCCAAATACCAGGGGTCTTCTGACAGAACTTATTCAATATGTTATTCAAAATTGGTTTTTACATTTCTACCTATGTAAGACACAATTTCCATATCAAACTCTATAAGGAAAGCTAACCATCTCACTTGCCTTGCATTCAAATCTGGTTGAATAAATAATTTTTACAGACTAAGATGGTTAGTCATTAACACAAATTTCTTACTGAGAAGATAATGTCACCATATTTTAATGCATGTATGACAAAAACTAACAAGAAGTCATAAAATACATAATTTTTTTCATGCTTTTTCATCTTTCTAGACTCATAGTCTATTATCGCATTGTATTGCAGTAATAGTCCTCCCAATCCTTCTATGCAAGAATCGGAGCACACAGTAAAGTCCTTTGTTGGATAAATTTTTTTAAGGCTTGGAGCAGTAGTTAGTTTTTGTTTCAGCTTCTCAAAGCTTTCTTGACATTTGGCTTTCCACTCAAACTTCACACATCTTTTCTGAAAAGTGGTAATGGGATAAGCTAATGTAGAAAATCCCTCCACAAATCTGTGATAATATCCAACAATTCCCATGAATTAAAGGATGGTTGATACATACGTGGGTACGAGACAATTTAAAATTGCTTTTAATTTTTTCCGGGTCTACCAGCAACCCCTCCTTGGGAATGACATGTCCTAGATACCGAATCTTTGGTTTGTAAAACTCACACTTGCTAATTTTTGCATACAACTGGTGTTCTCTTAGTGTTTGCAGCACCAATAGTAAGTGTTCCTGGTGTTCCTCTCTGATCTTAGAGCACACTAGAATTCCATCAATGAGAACTATAAAGAAAATTTCCAAATAGTTGTGCAGGACATTGTTCATGAGACACATTAAGGTAGTAGGGTTTCTAGTGAGTTCGAAAGGTAGGAATATAGACTTGTAATGTACATACCAAGTTATAAAAGCTATTTTTTGGATGTATTCATATTTTATGTGAAGCTGGTGATACCGAGTTCACAAATCAATTTTTGAAAATACGATTGCTCCCCTTGAAGAAACAAGTCATCTATATGTTGTAGGGGGTACTGATTTTTGATGGTCAACTTATTTAATTGTTTGCACTCTATGCACATCATGAGGGTACCATCCTTTTTCTTGACGAATAGAACTAGAGCTCCCCAGTGTGACACACTTGGTCTGACATATTCTTTGTTTAGAAATTCTTGTAACTAAAGTTTTAATTCTAATAGTTTCAGTGTACTCATTCTATATAGGGCTCAAGAAACTCGGCTGTCTCCCGGTACTAGTTCAATGGAGAAATCAATATCTCTCTGTGGGGGAAGATGAAGTATTTATTTAGGAAATACATCCTAAAATTCCATAATTACTCGTAAGTTTTCTATAAGCTCATTTTCTTCTTTCTCTCCCAAATCTTAAATTTGTACTACATACACTAGAGACCCATTCCTCGCTCCTTGCTTCAACTGTAATGTAGAAATTTGTCTAACAGATACATCTTTCAGTTTCCCTTGTACTAAAATTGACTGCCCTACTGCATTTGTTTTGTTTACTGTTTTTCTTAAGTAGTTTACTATTTCTTTCTACTGTTCCATCCAATCCATACCAACCAGTACGACATAAGATCCTAAGGGAAGGATATTTAGATTTAGATCTATAATATACCCTTTCATATTTACAGGTTTTTTATGAAATATATGTTATACCTTCCATTTGGTTTCGGTAGCCAACTTCACCAGCCAAGAGTGATGAATTTTTTTTGTCTGCAATTTACATTTTTCCACTATGTGTGGACTAATATAGCTTACACTAGCTCCAGGATCAATTAAAATAGATACAGGTTGGTTGGAAATGATACCTTGAATTTCAATAATGGTTGATTGATGTTCATCCTATCGGTCTTCTAATGCGACACTAATTCGGGGAATTCTTCTGATGACATCGTTCATTGTGGTTGCCTCATGCACTGCTTGAATGTTTTGAATAAAATGGTGGTTGTGTGAGTAGTCCCACAACATGTGAGGTTCTTGACACACCCAAAAATTTAGTGGTTACTTGGATTTTATGAATGCATCTCATTTTTTTTTCCTTTGCACGAGCTTGGATCCTGTGCGAGAATGGGCTGGCCGATTTTCCCCACCCTTACTAAATTTTTTCCTTTGGTAGTTCTTGCAAAAAAAATTAGATAAGCTGGTTTGGGTCCTTTTGAGCTTGTTTTACCCTTCCCTTTTTCCTTATTCGACTATCTTTTCAAGTTTTTATTCTGGCCCTTAAATTTATGATAGCAAAATTTGGCTTTTCTAACAACTTTTTCCATAGTCTTCGGTTTCTCAAACTCAATTCTTTCTTTTTAAATTGTGGTTAAGAAATTTAAAAATATTTTTACTTTCTCTTTTTCTTCTCTTATGTATGGTACATAGAGAAGTAAATTTCTGAACTTTGTCACAAATTCATCTATGGTGAGCTGCCCTAGCATTAGCTCATGAAATTCTGTACCTCTATCATCATAATACCTTTCACTGAGGTATCGAGATTTAAAATTATCCCGAAATTATTCCCATGAGACTTTCTTTTCATATGTTGTGAAACCAGGTCCAAAAATAGAATAAAAGAGAGATCAACGCCTTAGAAATCATCCAATTCGAGGGGGAAACCTCCAATACATTACATAAATGAAAAATTATTGGATGATACAAATGACTAAAACCTCCTTCTATACATAGGAGTCCATGGTGCCACAATATAATCCTAGCCAACCTAACAATAAGAATTTAAAGGCACAGTAAAAAAAATATTGGGGTTATAAGGGTACAAAAATATCAATAAGGGGGCTATACTAATAACAATAAAGGACTAAACTAGGAATATAGTGACCTAACATGCCCCTCTCTTTCAAAAAAGTGTTGTCCTCAATGCTTGAGTATATTTGGGTGCTTCTATATAAAATTGGCATCCTCCCATGTAGAATCTTTAGTGGGTAAGTTCTTCCACTTGATGAGATACTCTGAAATTGATCGATTTCATAGTTCTCGAGTTCTTGTTTCCATGACCGCTTCAGGTTACAATATGATTTTTCCTTCCTCATAAAGTTCTGGAAATATTGTTTAAACAGGAATATTTTCACCTATAACCTTCTTTAAACATGAAACATTGTAAAACTCGATGCACTCACGAAAAGAAAGAAGCTCCAATTTGTATGCCATAGTACCAATCTTTCGCAACACCTTGTAAGGACCATATTACTTTGGTGATAATTTATTATCCTTCTTAGCTTGCTTGAGGGACATTTTTTTGTATGGTTGTAGCTGTAAAAATACCCAGTCTCCTACATCAAAACATCTCTCGCTGTGATGTTGATCTACTTGTTGTTTCATTCGATTTTGTGCCAAATTTAGGTTATCCTTTAAGATTTAGAGAACATCTTGTTGATGGTCGATGCGGTCTTCCATTTCTTGAACCTTAGAATTTTATCTTAAATATGATGTGATGGATGGTTGATGATATCCATACAGTGCCATAAATGGGGTCATTTTTGCTATAGTATGAAAGGAAGTGTTATACCACCATTAAGCGAGAGTTAACCACTTGACGCATTTTGTTTGTTTATCAGATACAAAACAACGAAGATATCCTTCCAAAAAATTATTCACTATCTTAGTTTGACGATTGGATTGAGGATGATAAGATGAGCGATGAGCTAGTTGAGTACCCAAACAAGAAAATAACTATGTCCAAAAATTTCCAGTAAAAATGGGATGTCTGTTAGTCACAATAATCTTTGGGCTTCCATGTAGCATTTGAATTGTGTCCATAAATGTAGTAGAAACTATACTTTATTTAAATGGATGAGATAATGCACAAAAGTGTGCATACTCGGTAAGCCTATCAACTACCACCATCATGACACTCTTTCCTTTGGACTTGGGTAAGCCTATGATAAAATCCATTGAAATATCCTCCCAACGTTGACTTGGAATGGATAAAGGTTGTAGAAGACCTAGGGTCTTAATTTTCTCAACTTTATTTTGCTGGAAAACCAAACACTCTGCTACAAACTTTTGAATATCAGATTTAAGGCCATCCCAAAAAAAATCTTTCTTCACACCGTGGTAAGTTTTTAAAAATCCCGAGTGACCTCATAAAGGAGAAGTTTGCAATTCCAAAATAATATTTTGTTTTAGTTGGGAACTCTTACAAAGATATAAGCGATATTTGTACCATAAGGAATCATTTTTCCAACTAAATGTATAGGTTGTACTAGGATATTGCTACAACTTTTGAATGAGTGTCCACACTTCTTTGTCCTTCTTCCATTCATCCCTTGCTTGAGTTGTCCAATCTAGTTGGATAATAGAAATTTCACAAAGAAATGCTTCCACCTATTCATTCTTTATTGAGAGTGCATATGCAACAACATTTAGCTTCCCTTTTTTGTAGATTATTTCAAAGTCATAACCCAACATCTTTGTCACACATTTTTTCTGCTCTTCTAAAGATAGTATTTGTTCCAAAAAGTGTTTAAGACTATCATGATCAGTTTTTACCTTGAAGTGTCTTCCCATTAGGTAAGGTCAGCATTTCTTTAGTGCATGTAGTATTGCTAACATTTCCGTCTCATAAATAACTTTTTTTAAATACTTTCCTTTGATTGAAAAACTTTCAAAAGCAATGGGTCTTCTTTCTTGTATTAAAACAGCACCAATTCCATTTCCTGAGGCATCACATTCCACAATAAAGGTTTTTGTGAAATCTGGCATAGCTAAGACCTGTGTTAGGCACCTTTCCTCTTTAAGATGTTTAAAGGCCTTACTTGCGTAAGGAGTCCATGAAAATGCATATTTATTCGTTAATGTTGCTAGAGGTGCTGCTATTCTCCCATAAATCTTAATAAACTTGCGATAAGACTCTATTAACCCAGGAAATACTCACAACTGCTTTATGGTTGTGGGTAATTTCCATTCCTTAATGGATTTAATTTTGTTATGGTCTACCTTAACACCCTCATGAGATACAATATGACCCAAATATTCCACCTCTTGCAGTCCAAAGAAACATTTGGATGCTTTTGCATATAATTTTTTCTCCTGGAATAGTTTGAGCACCTTGTCAACATGTTGAACATGATCCTTCCAAGATCTGTTGTAGATTAGTATATCATCAAAAAATACTACAACAAATTTTCTAAGGAAGGGTTTGAAAATGGAATTAATCAAACCTTGAAATGTAAGAGGTGCATTGATAAGGACAAAAGGCATGATTAAAAATTCATAATGAGCCTCATGAGTTTGAAATGTTTTTTTCTGAATATCTTCATTCTTTATTCTAATTTGATGATATCCTAAATGAAGATCCAACTTGGTAAAATAAATTTCTCCATGTAATTCATCCAATAATTCATGAGTCATAGGAATGGGAAATTTATATTAAATAATGAGCTTATTATCTCCCTATAATCGAGACACATATGCCACGATCCATCCTTCTTCTTCACCAATACTACAGGAGTAGAGAAAGAACTTTGACTAGGTTGAATTATACCAACCTCTAACATTTCTACAACCATACGTTCAATTTCTCCCTTTTGGACATAAGGATATCTATAAGGCCTGATGTTTGGAGGAACACTTCCTGGAATCAAATTAATAGCATGATCATGATAAAAAATAGGTGGGAGTCCTTTAAGAGTTTCAAACACCTTGGAATGATTGTCCAAGAATTTTTGGAGATTTGCAGAAATAGATGATTTTGATGTTGGAACTTCTAGTGAGCATAATTGTGCAATTACACCTCATTGTTCTTTCTTCAGAAGATTTTTGATGAAATTAGATCTTATTATCGTTCCTAGCTTCCATGTGATACCCCATAATTCAAATTATTTTCCTTTTAAAAAAAAATTCAAGAAACGTTCTTGAAAATTAAAAGCTACCATCCCCAAATATTTTATCCATTGTACTCCTAGTACAACATCAACACCTCCCATTGGAATGGAAAGGATTGGACTATTCAATACATATTTCCCCATGGTTAGATTGATATTATGGCATTTTCCAGATAAATTCATAGTTCCTCCATTTGCAACCATCACTTGACATTTTGATGCTGGGTATAGAAAACAATTCAATTCCTTGGCTACCTTACAATGAATAAAATTATGGGTACTATCCGAAGCAATCAATAGTATTACCTTTTTCTTCTTGATATGTCCTTCTATTTTGAGAGTTTTAGTGGTAATTATTGCCAATGCATTATACGATATGGTCATACTCATTTCTTCCTCTTCTAGAGTTGGTTCCTAATGTATATCCTATTATTTTCAAGATTCTTGTTCATTTTCTTCTTCCTCTTCACAATCTATGTAAAACAATTTCTTCTCAGCACACTTATGACCTTTAGTGTATTTGCTATCACAACTGTAGAAAATCCCTTTTTCTCTTTTTTCTTCCAATTGTTGTGGTGTTAGCCTTGTAGGTTGTGGAAGTCTAGGAGTAGGAACACTTTCATATTTATAGGTGTCAGTGGTAAGCTTCCTTGTCACCATAATTTTACATTCAATTTTTCTTGCCAACCTAATTGCCTTCTCCAAATAATCAAGTTCCCAAACGCGAACTTCATGTCGGATGTTATCCTTTAAAGTCCCTATGAATACATCAATCATGTGTTCCTATGGAATATCATTTACCCTTATATTCAATTTTTGGAAGTCCTCAACGTGCTCCACCAAAGAACGCCTATTTTTGAGATTTATCAATTGGCTAAATAAGGTGTTGTTATTTGTATCCTCATAATGTGCTATCATTTCCTCTGTAAAAATTTACCAAGTGACAATTTGTTTACGGGAGAAAATCCATTGATACCATACAAATTTATTTTGTTCTAAATGTAAAGCTGCAATGCATACCTTTTGTGTGTTTTGCACATTATTGAGATCAAAATATTTCTCCATCTATAGTATCCATGTTACGGGATCCTTGCCATCAAAATTCCTCATATCCATCTTTAAAATATGGTGGTTCTTCCATCCAACATTAAAGTTTATGAAATCATGATTAACATCTATTTTTTTCTCATCATGAGTTTCTTCTACTATATTTTCATCATTAGGAATCATTTCTTGTATCAACTTTGTCAAACCTTCCATGTCTTCTTTTAGATCATTCTTCATTTTTTCCATGTTTTCTTTTATTTATTCTTCCATTTCCTTCATATTAGCTTCCACACCTTTCTTCAAACCATCCATATTATTATTCAACCCATCCATCTTCGCTTCCACGCCTTTCTTCAAAAATTCCATTTCATTTTTTGTTGCTCTTTGCGAGAGCAAAATTTGGTGCACTTGCTCCTGTAATTTTGATAGATCATGTTGCAATTCCTCATCTTCATGAGTCATATTAGAGTATTATCAGGGTTTAATCGGTGTTGAACTATTTTTAGGAGGAATTTTTTAACTCAATACTAAAATATATGCTCAATAGGCCCGTGGAATCACTTCAAACTAATTTTTTACACAAGACTTATGCAATTCGGAAAAAGACTACACACATTTTTCTTGCTTTTGAGGAGCTCTATATTGAAACTAAATTATCTCTGTGATTTCGGATCTTAAATATTCGACATTTGGCCCTGAGGTAGCCCTCTAAATCCTCTTTCGAATGCCATAGGTCTAACCTGATTTTGATTCTTCAAGTCAGAGTTATGTCCAATCTCCAACAATGACCTAATTATGGACTGGTTCAGTAGAGTGAACTTGTACGACTTTCCACGTGTCCCTGATTCCTCCTTCGGCTCTAAAATTGATAGACAAGAGGCTACAATCCGTGTAATTGCAGCCACTCTTTACATAATTCCAATTTGATGCTCAGAGAGAGAGAGTTATGAAGATTTTCCCATGGCCACCTCTTTGAGATGAAATATAGGAGCCTGAACAAGCTTTAATGTCCACAGATACTATCTCCCAAAACTAATGCGAATCAATCTCTGAAATTTTTCCACAATGTTCCTCAAGCTTTCGGCTTCGCTTTGTGAAAAATTTAGCTTCTGAGACAACATAGAAAAAACGTTATAGAAAAAATGTTGTGATGACCTGTTTAGGTTAAATTCAGGAGCCTCGAAAAAGCCCTAAGTTCCATAGATCATATCTCCTAAAATATTTTCAACCAAGCCCTTACATTTTGCGACGATTTTCCACAATATTTTGGCTTCTCGCTCTAAATATTTTAGCTTCTTAACCTTCATATAAAGAATTGTATAACAAAAATTCCATGATGACCTGTCTGGAGTAGTGAAACCCTAGAATCCAAAGCTCTGATACCAAATGTTGTGGAACCAACTCCAAAAATAGAAGAAAAGAGAGATAAATTCCTTATAAATTAGCCACTTCAAGGGGGAAACCTCCAATACATTACATAAATGAAAAATTCTTGGATGATACAAATGACCAAAACCTCCTTCTATATATAGGAGTCCATGGGGCCACAATATAATCCTAGCCGACCTAACAATAACAATTTAAGGGCACAATAATAAGAATATTGAGGTTATAAGGGTAAAATAATAACAATAATGGGGCTATACTAATAACAATAAGGGACTAAACTAGTAATATAGGGACCTAACATCATCCATCAAGTGTATAATTTTGGTCTCCTGCCACCAGAGTGTGGCTTTACCTTGTAATTTGTAAACCTCCAACGTTGCCTTCAAATTACTTCCATACTCATATACTTGAAAATATTTCACCATATTTAGGAGTCAAGCTTCCACATCCTCTTCCTTTTATTCATCAAAGGTCAGAGGCTTTATCTTGTAGAATTCTCTATGCAACTCCTTTCTCATTTTGGATTTAGGGTCTTCTTTCCGAGACACCTCCCAACTCTTAGAGTCCTCTAAGTTTGTTTCTGTTTCTCTTCTTTTCAGTTTTTCTTTTTATCGCTATTGATGACTCGATTTAAAAGTTAATTATCTTGTCAACCTCTCTTGTGCATTTCTAGCTTGCAGTAAACATTAATTTCTAGTCCTTACCTGAACCATTTCCTTCTGGAAACTTTTGATAATTTCAAGTATCTTGGTGTTTGTATCTGGAGGGATAACCTCCTCCCCCAGTTCCATGTAAAACTCTTCTCTCACTAACATGAAAAATTTTCTAACTTTGGTTTTAGTTTATATATGAGGGAAATTAAACCATTGGCTTTAAGAAACCATAATATGCAGCTAATTATTTTAGTAAAACATAATTTTAACTATACAATTAAAATTTCGAGATGGAAGAATCTTCAGCGTTTGGGTCCATAAGCCTACTATTTTTAACTTGGGCTTTGATACTACTTGTCATGTTCCCAATATATATATATATATATATATATATATATATTATCATTTCACTCTTCTGGTTGAATGATTGTCAATCCTCCTCCACAATCTTAGATGTTAACTAAATTTGATATTTAATTAAGGTTGGAAGACTCACATTTCCCTAGTTAATTTCATATAAACAAAGGTTATGATGGTTCCCTAACAACTACAAATATAATTTTTATCCTTACCTATAGTCCTTAGTAATTTTGGTACTTACTAAATTTGAAGAACTCCTAACTCTTTATTGACTCACATGCACTACCTACAGTTTTATATTTTTACCATACCATTACCTATACTAACTCTACGTATACTCTATACCCTTACTCCAAATTTTCAATATACATAAATTCCTTATATGGTTTGATACGATGGCTTGGCACTTATATTCGTGCCTACAACCATAATTGTATGGTTTAGTTGCACCTTGAACTAAGGCTTAACACTTGCCCCATTTCACACTTAATTAATTGTCCCTCCCTCATGATGTGTCTCACTTAGACCTTTCCATTTGTCAAAGGCCATGTGCTAGCGTGTACTTCTCATGTGCCCTTCACCATTCTCGATGACATGAAGGGATGGCTAAGATAAAAGGGAGGAATATCTATGACCCAGAAGCATAACAAAAACACTAAGGGTTTCCTTTCCCTATCTTTTCTCATTTCAACCATTTCACCGATAGAGTTGCGGTAGTTAGGGCTTGAGGGTGTTAAGCTACCATTCGCAGACTTGCACATTGAATCCATGGTGTCATGATAGCCTGAATCCACCATGATTTTGTCTCTATGCTGCAATAGAATTTTTATTGTGGGATGCAGTGCATTTTATCCATCATTTAGTGAATAGGTAATGGGTTTTTCTGTGTTTCTCAACATTTTCTCTCGGCATGAAATGTGCGGTTGTATTGGTTCGTACATATTCCATATTGACTCCTTAATTTTCGTTTTTGATGGTTGAAGAAAAATTTCATGGTGTGTCCATCCTCAGGATTCGAATCTTGGGTAACTCTCTGTCATTCATTTATACTTTGTTTATACATTTTTATTTTTCATAATTATGGAAATACCCTCTCTCACTGTGGGGTTTTGTCCTACGAAAGAGAATAATTCTTGAGATTTACTGTCTGGCCACTTGGGTAATTCTCTTCCCCCTTGTCACAGTGTTTCTATGCAAAAACATTGGCTTCAACTCTGAAAACCCCCTACCCCTCTTCATCATGAGGTAATTTTTCTTTACACATCCTAGTTCATGTATAGCATTCAGATTCTAGGTTTACATATTTCGTATAGAATTCAGGTTATGGGTTTACATATTTTTCATAACATTCAAGTTATGGGTTTAATATGTCTTCCACCCATGAAATTTTCGGTTACGTACTGCGGATTTCATGTGTTAAATCACTTCTATGTTATGATCCATTCTACCCATTTTATTTCTAGATCGACTTTGGTATATATGATATGGTAATCAAAGCATTGGATAGTATTCATTTTATCGTTTTAATTTTCTGGGTTAGATTCTTCTGAATGAAATACATTAGATAGAGTAATAGTTATCCTTTGTCTCATTAAATTCCAGGTATTACATTTTATTTATGTGTCTTTCTATATTTGCATTTTATATATTCACTAGAGCTTCAGATAATATTTTCTTTGCCCATGCGGTTTTGGGTGTAATTCTTCTAAATATTACGTAAAGTATTTGCTACCTTTTATTCCATTAGCTTCTAAATTTTTACATTCCAGCATTCCTTATGATTATAAGAGAAATTGTCAATGACATTTTACCCCTTATTTTTCTTTGAAAATGTGTAGATAATATGGGGTTTCTTCCCCTTAAGGTTTTATGTAAATTCATAAATTAATTTGGGTTCCTTGTCAGAGGTTTTGTACAGTGCTTATTACCTCTGTTATGTTTATCATCTTGGAATTATTGTTCATTTAATTTGGATTACACAGTTTCCCCTCTGTGTAATATTTTGGGCTAGTTTTAGAATTTATATTGATGGGTTTTTTTCCACCGAGGTTGACCTTTGGTCTAGAATATGACAAGAAGATGACATCTTATCCTCGCATACGTCCGTCTACAGGTAATTTCGATACCTTGTGAAATTTTTTGGTTTATAATTTGTTCGTTTGATATTTACTTGTTGGAGTATTCCTTCACTCACAACATTATTTTTTTTTTATGCACAGGTGGAGTCCAACCTCATTATGACAACGTGATTCATGTAGGGAACCCCTTTATTCTTACGCAATGTCATTTTTCTATATCATGTTGATTTGTACCTTTCTCTCATTTCATGATTCGATCCCTTGCAAGTATGATGTTTGGTTCTAGGTTTTTGTTAAATTAATTGTTCCATAATGTCTCATTCTTACAAACCACGTCCTTTCCCCAGGTTGCTAGTCAATTTTTTCCACCATGGCTCTCCTTTTGGAAATGATTTGAAGTTAAATTAATTTAGGCAAAAGATACTGTCGCTTATATGTTTTGGTGATAGTGCCATGGATGGCATCTGAGTCTTGATTAAAATTTGTAATATGTTTCTTATTTATAATGCAGTCTTACACAGATGACTGTGTAAAATTAAGGATATTAAATGTTATTTTTTCTTATCTGGACAACTTTTTATGCATTCTAGATCTGAATTAATTTTCTTCATATTTTTATGTGATAGATGTGTATTCATCTCTAGTAAGACTCTCATGTTATCTTAATAAACTTACCAGTTTTCATCTATCTTTGTATACCGCTAGATGTTATGTGTCACTCCTCTTTGATATTGTTTGTTTTCTTCACTAAATTCAAATTATTCATTCCTCTTTGATAATAGGAATATATTTGTTTAGTTTTATATTAAATTTTAAATCCACATATTAATTTATTCTTAAAGGAAACTCACATCTTCTTTCTATACTAGATCATGCATTTACATATTTCTATTTCCATAGTAGCCAAACATATTTTGCTTAAGAATTAAATTACAATATACTTTGTAATTCTCATAGTAGTTTATAAGTGACATTCTCAGTTTTTATTTATTCTTTCCAGAAAATTGAAATAATAATATTCCTCAATTTATAGCTTCGTCTTAGCTTAGCCTCTATGTTTTTAGGCTTCTGTCATTCATTCTAGCAATGGAATTGGTTTAGCTTAGCTTGTAAATTTAAACATTTCGTTATTCCTTTCATTAATATATCAGAATAAAAATTTGATAATCCTCAAGAAAATATGACTATAATTATTATTTAAATTAATGATTAATAGTCACAACATTCTATTAAAGACATTGATTATTATCCCTTTTATATGTTATAAAGGATATCTGGTTTTTAATTCTACTCATATATGAACATATACTGAATTTACCATCTGTTCATAAACCTACTTGGGTTTATAATTAATTATATATATACAGTAAATTAATTTATTGTACATAAAAAAGTACTGACTGGGCATAGTAACTAACATAAATTTCTATTCCACTCTTGTTTAATATAAAATTAATCCCTTATTACAAAGAAAAATTTGTCTATTAAACGTAAACACACTTATGCTTCTAATAATTACTAAAACACAAGAAATTTAATATAAATATTTCTACATGCTTCATACCAACTTGTAAGGACAATTTTCCTCCCAACCATGAGCTTCGCCTCAGAGCTCTCCCCCGAGAAGAGATCGATTTTCTCCAGTGTTGCCAACCTCTTGTCAAAGTAGTGAAGGCACCTTGAAGCCAAATTTCCCCATCAAGTTTCTATAATGGCGTCTCGTTATTCTGGGCTGTTGTTTCCCATAGCCTAGGCTTTTAATTTTTTCCCCACAAATGTTTGTTTTAAAACTTTCTTTTCCTCAGCATTTTTTTTCTTACCTCTTTCCATTAAATTTCCTCTTAACTAGGGATTTCTTAAATATTATCTTGTATCTAATTTATTTTTTATTTTTATTTCCCTACAAAGGATTTTTTGGAGAATTTGGGAAAGTATGAAATTCTATGCTATCCTCATGGATAATAATTTCCATATCTCTCTATTACTCTATCTTTAAAAAATTAATACAATTTTCATCAATAATTATTTATTTGAATTTAATATTTCCTCGAACAGAATCATTATTCCACATGTACACATAGTATTTTTCCTATCTACATGAAACATAATAGTTGTAAATCAGGGGTCTTACAATTTGATAGGCTAACTAGCTCCCTAGTTTTAGGATTTCCAGTTTTTAGAGTAGTAATTTTGTTACTTTTTAGCACATCTTAACAAGTGTTTTTTTGAATTATTCCACTTGCATTTGAGTCCTAGGACATCCTATTTAATAAGGAAATTTACTCCATATCATTTCCATTTGATTTTCTTCAGAATTTGTGAAGTTAACTTGAGAAACACAAATCCTATAGAAATCCGATAGAAATCCTCTAACAACCACGTAGAAATTTGTTTTCGAGGATTTCATTTTCTATATTTAATAGAAAATCATAGTAGAATTATATTTATAACCTATAAATGTGTTGTTGTTGCTACAACACCCTCCAAATTGTTCTTCTGCACCCAAATTCTTGAGCCTCCTTTGCTCTTTCATATTGTCCTTGCAAGCATTAAGACTCATTGCATGTGTTTTCTCTTAGTGTTTTTTCCCAATTTGCAAGAAAATAAAAGTTTCATATTTTCAAATGTTAACAGTTTCACATCACATAAAAGCTTGTTTTGGTCATTTCAAGGGGACATATTTGTATTAATGAGTTGATCATGTCATGTAAACATTTGTGGCACTGAATTCCAAAGTTTTAAGAATTGTTGCACAAGTATCGTTGCAAAGTGTATATGTCATGTCACACTTTTCATTAGTTGTCATTAGGGAAGCGCATTGATAATGTGTTCTAGATGATCTACGTTGTGTCTTAAATTGTTCTAAGTGTGTGATCATAGTCAATTATTATCACTGTTCACATTAGCTTCATTGATCCCACACTTAGTCAAATTTGAGAAACTTCCTGACCAAGTAACTTAGCCTCATCCAACCCTCTTGAACTACACATTATGCAGTCTCAACCCTCAAGCTACAACCCTTACTCTTGGCACTATGTAATGCACATTTCCTTCCTATCAGCACTGCCCCAATCACAATTCTTAAGCTCGATCTCTGACTCCACAATTTGCGTAATTTCTCTCTCCTACCCAGTTAATACTGTGCATTGTGCACTCAAAAGGCTCAAGCCTTGGCCCTGAGCTCTTGAACTAAGGAATTTCATAATAACTTAGCCTACTCTACCTTTTGGAACTGAAAAATTGAAAAAAATAGTTCTCAAGCCCTCAACCTACCTCCCTAAAATCCCCAACTGCGTAATATTTATGCTCAGTCCAAGCCCGAAATGTGCAATGCACAGTCTGAAGGCTCAATATCAACCCTTTATCTCATGAGCTATCTAATTTCATAGTCACTAAGGCTCTTCGTTGACTTCTCACCTGGTTTTGGATGAGTAAGTGGATCGTCATGCAACATTGTAGAAAAGGGGTTTATCACAATGATGTTGTCTTGTCATGAGTGAATTGCAGATGCAGTATCATGACAGGATGACGAAAAAGGAGATGAGGAAGGAGAAAAGTATAGAAGAAACCTCTATAAGTGAATAAAAAATTTGGTCAATCCAGCAGAGAGAAAACATACATCATTTTGTGACAGCGGCTTAAGACCTGATATCATTGAAGTCTCCTTATCTCTAAGCCATAAAGAGGTCGATAGAAGTATTTTTTAGGAACATAAAAATCAATAAGAAATGAGAGTGACTTATAATTTCCATGCAATCATACATTCCATGTCGTCAATGTCATAACATGTCATGTCACGAGTCACCATGTTCCACATCATTTGTGTGGATTATGTAAATTTATATTTGAAATATATTGTACCACAAACACTCATAATACATGCATGAAGAACATGTTTTCCATGTGGCTTATTGTATTAAGTAAAAAAATCAAGACACATGTATACAACGAACACCACTATCTCCATTAGTGGGTCATTTGAGCCACTCCTTACTCCCCGAAATGAACTAGCTTGTATCTCCTATGTCTTGTGGGAGGAGGCAAGGTCAAAATTTATTGGCTCATATAATGAGGGTTTATATATAATCAGTGGGGAGGTAATGCCTCACCTTCCTTGTGAATCTTTGACTACCCTCATGATTTTTTTACTTCCCATGATTTTTCAAATTTACATGACTCTTTGAATTATGTAAATCTCCTTTTGACTTCCACTTTATAAAACTAAATAATTTTGATGTAGATACCCATTTCCTGGAACATGATCCCCTAAAAGCTCTTAATTTTATATAAAATCTGTACAATGTGATCTTAATTAGTCTAACACAGGGGTTTTGGGTGGGTCAAAGCACCTAATGCATTGTAATGGGTCAAGGGTGGACCAAGAGTCCATAAACCATAGTTTGCGGACCATTGGATGCATAGGCTAAATCGTTATAAATAGATGAACCTTTTGAGTCATAGGTAGGAAGTAATAGAGATTGATGATAGTTGTGAATTTTTAGATCTATTTGGGTTGCTAGGGTAAGGACTCCTATTGGATGTTTGCGTGGAGATCCTTAGTTCTGCTATGTGTGGACCCTATTAGCTGTGTGCGTAGGCTGTGCTGGATTGTATTGGGTTTGGGATGATAATACATTGGAATTTGATTATAGTCTCTCTGCGTTATTTGAGTTAATGTATTACTTTTGATGCGAACTGTTGGATTTGTTCTGTTATAACTTATGCGAACTTGGTTTGTATGATTAAGCTGCAAAAATATCTGTTTGATAGGTGCAGAAGTATCCTTGTTCTGTTATATGAATCTATGATCTATTATTTACTGTGATTATTGTTGTTGTATTGATAGATTGGTATTACGCATTAGATCTAAGCTTTGTGATATAAGCCTGCAACTAGATCTCTAAAATGCGAATCTTGATAAGTTGGTAGCACAGATCTGCTTACCTACTCTCTTTCTCAGGGTGCAGAAACCTGGTTCCAAGACCCTCCCATACTGCTCCGAGTGAGATTTGGCCTACACAAGCAGGGAATCGCCGAAAGGGCCAGTAGTATAGGGGTTTGTTGGAAAACCTTAACCTTCGAACCTGGGTCAGGATTCCTCGAGCCAAAAAATGGTTCCGTTGCCAGGACCAAGAGAATTTTGAGAGAGAGATCGGGTAATGCCAAGAAATATTGGAAACCTGAGAAGAAAGAAATTGGGGAGTGTTTTGAAAAAGAAATTTAGGAATTTGCGATAAAATAGAATTGTAGCACAATGTTGACGGTGGAAAAGTGGAAGAATAATTACATTTTCACAGAGATCTATGAAATTTTCTTTGTGAAATTTGCATTCAAGCTTCATGAGTGGCTTGCAAGGCTCATATATTTCCAGAAGTGTTCGAAGGACGAACGGGTCACGTAGTGGACTCCAGAGTTGAGCCAGCAATTAGAAAATAATGATAAGACCATCACTCATACGGTAGATCACTGGGTGGATAGTGTGCTAGGAGTGTTTGTGACAGAGTTTTCCATCAATCAATTCCTCTCCTATTCTGAAGCAGAGCGAAGGTTCTTCAAGATTTTCCAGGGTAATTTTCTAAAAACATTACCATTGTTGATTAAGATATTACTGTGTGAAAAGAGAATTATGTGTAGCCACAAAGAGTGAATGAGCTCCAATCAAAGTGAGGGTACAATGCGCAATGGTAAATAATACAGAACTAATAAAGAAGGAGATCGATCTGTCTATAGTCCAATAAGAAATTTTGTTGTGCATATCTCTCCTTCTATGCCACCGTCGAATTATCATAGGGGTAATAACTCACTGCCTCCACCACCAGAAGACGACATGGCCTTGCACATGAAGCTAACCACTTTCAAGGGCATAGGTGATGAATATATGGATCAGTTTTGGTTCATTGCAGGATCAGTATGGACTGTGTAGAACATAGCTAGTGTTGCGGTAAAAATGGCACAACTATCTCTTACCTCTGAAGGAAGGTCCTTGGACTGGTATATGGGGTACATAAACTAGCATGTGAATGAAACCATTGAAGAGATTAATAATTCATTGAAACTGTTAGACTCTTATTCCAATAGGTGTCATATTTCATGATTAACTTGATGGACTATGTAATATGTTCATACCTTTTCTTGTTGCAAAGGTTTTCCATATTCTAAAAAAATCAAAAAATTTAAAAAATGTAAAGAGGGTATACCCTAAAAGAAAAATCAAAGGGTGAAAAGAATAAAAATGGCCCAAAAAAGTAAAATAAAATGAACCCCACCAAAAGAAAGGCCAAGGAAAGTGTGCAAGTATAAATCCCACTACCTTTTTCCCTTTTGTAATAAATAAATTGTGTGCAACTTGTACTCTATGCCACAATTTATGAACAATCAAACAATTTAAGCTTGTCTAGTTCATCTTTCAATTTAATGTTTTAGAGGTACAGAATAAAATCTGACCAGACTGTTTAATCTTGGCAGATAAGTAGATAGGTAGAGTAAATAAAAGGAGATCAACAATTTATGTTGTGTAACCAGCTCCAAAAATAGAAGAAAAGAGATATGAACGCCTTAGAAATAAGCCACTTCGAGGGGGCAACCTCCAATACATTACATAAATGAATAATTCTTGGATGATACAAATGAACAAAACCTCCTTTCTATTTATAGGAGCCCATGGGGCCATAATGTAATCCTAGTGGGCCACAATGTAATCCTAGCCGACCTAACAATACTAATTTAAGGGCACAATAATAACAAAATGGGGGTTACAAGGGTTCAATAATAACAATAAGGGGGTTACACTAACAATAATAAGGGACTATACTAGTGATATAGGGACCTAACATGCCCCTCTCCTTCAAAAAAGTGTTGTCCTCAACACTTGAGTAGCTCCGGGTGCTTACGTATAAAATTCTCATCCTCCCATGTAGAATCTTCAGTGGGTAAGTTCTTCCACTTGATGAGATACTCTGAAATTGATCGATTCCGTAGCTATCGAGTTCTTGTTTCTGTGACCACTTCAGGTTCCAATATGATTTTTCCTTCCTCATCAAGTTCTGGCAATATTGTTTGAACTGGAAGATTTTCACCTATAACCTTCTTTAAGCATGAAACATGGAAGACTGGATGCACTCGCGAAGAATCAGGAAGCTCCAATTTGTATGCCATAGTACCAATATTTTGCAACACCTTGTAAGGACCATAGTACTTTGGTGATAATTTATTATCCTTCTTAGCTTGCTTGAGGGACATTTGTTTGTATGGTTGTAGCTGTAAAAATACCCATTCTCCTACATCAAAACTTCTCTCGCTGCGATGTTGATCTGCCTGTTGTTTCATTCGATTTTGTGCCAAAGTCAGGTTATCCTTTAAGAGTTGGAGAACTTCTTGCTGATGCTCGATGTGATCTTCCACTGCTTGAACCTTCGAATTTTATCTTAAATATGATGTGATGGATGGTGGATGATATCCATAAAGTGCCATAAATGGGGTCATTTTTGCTGCAGTATGGAAGGAAGTGTTATACCACCATTCAGCAAGAGGTAACCACTTGACCCATTGTGTTTGTTTATCAGATACAAAACAACGAAGATATCCTTCCAAACATTTATTTACGATCTCGGTTTGACCATCAGATTGAGGATGATAAGATGAGCTATGAGCTAATTGAGTACCCAAACAAGAAAATAACTCCGTCCAAAAATTTCCAGTAAAAATAGGATCTCTGTCGCTCACAATGACCCTTGGGATTCCATGTAGCTTTTGAATTCTGTCCATAAATGTAGCAACTGTACTTGCTTTAAATGGATGAGATAATAAACAAAAGTGTGCATACTTGGTAAGTCTATCAACTACCACCATGATGACACTCTTTCCTTCGGACTTAGGTAAACCTGTGATAAAATCCATTGAAATCTCCTCCCAACGTTGACTTGGAATGGATAAAGGTTGTAGAAGTCCGGGGGTCTTAATTGTTTCCACTTTATTCTGCTGGCAAACCAAACATTCCGCCACAAAATTTCGAATATCAGATTTAAGGCCATCCCAAAAAAATTCTTTCTTCACCCTGTGGTAAGTTTTTAAAAATCCTGAGTGTCCTCCTAAAGGAGAAGTGTGCAATTCGAGAAGAATCTTTTGTTTTAGTTGGGAATTCTTACAAAGATATAAGCGATCTTTGTACCATAAGGAATCATTTTTCCAACTAAATGTATCGGATGTACTAGGATCTTGCTGCAACTTTTGAATGAGTGTCCATACATCTTTGTCCTTCTTCCATTCATCTCTTGCTTCGGTTATCCAATCTGGTTGGATAACAGAAATGGCACAAAGCAATGCTTCCACCTCTTCATTCTTTCTTGAGAGTGCATCTGCAACAACATTAAGCTTTCCTTTTTTGTAGATTATTTCAAAGTCATAACCCAACATCTTTGTGACCCATTTTTGCTGCTCTTCTGACGATAGTATTTGTTCCAAAAAGTGTTTAAGACTATCATGATCGGTTTTTACCTTGAAGTGTCTTCCCATTAGGTAAGTTCGCCATTTATTTAGTGCATGTAGTATTTCTAACATTTCCTTCTCATAAATAGGTTTTTGTAAATACTTTCCTTTGATTGGACGACTTTCAAAAGCAATGGGTCTTCCTTCCTGCATTAAAACAACACCAATTCCATTTCCTGAGGCATCACATTCCACGATAAAGGTTTTTGTGAAGTCTGGCGTAGCTAAGACCGGTGCTAGGCACATTGCCTCTTTAAGATGTTCAAAGGCCTTAGTTGCTTCGGGAGTCCATGAAAATGCATATTTCTTCAATAATGTTGTTAGAGGTGCTGCTATTCTCCCATAATTCTTAACAAACTTGCGATAATAGCCTGTTAACCCGAGAAATCCTCGCAACTGCTTTATTGTCTTGGGGACTTTCCATTCCTTAATGGCTTTAATTTTGTTAGGGTCTACTTTAACACCTCGTGAGATATAATATGACCCAGATATTCCACCTCTTGTACTCCAAAGAAACATTTGGATGTTTTTGCATATAATTGTTTCTCCTGCAATAGTTTGAGCACCCTGTCAACATGTTCAACATGATCCTTCCAAGACCTGCTGTAGATTAGTATATCATCAAAAATACTAGCACAAATTTTCTAAGGAAATGTTTGAAAATGGAATTCATCAACCCTTGAAATGTAGAAGGTGCATTGGTAAGGCCAAAAGGCATGACCAAAAATTCATAATGACCCTCATGAGTTCGAAATGTTGTTTTTGGAATATCTTCGATCTTCATTCTAATTTGATGATATCCTGAACGAAGATCCAACTTGGTAAAATAAATTGCTCCATGTAATTCATCCAATAATTCATCAATCACAGGAATGGGAAATTTGTCTTTAATGGTGAGCTTATTGAGCTCCCTATAATCCCGACACATTCGCCATGATCCATCCTTCTTGTGTACCAATACTACAGGAGCAGAGAAAGAACTTTGACTGGGTTGAATTATACCCGCCTCTAACATTTCTGCAATCATACGTTCGATTTCGCTCTTTTGGAAGTAAGGATATCTATAAGGCCTGATGTTTGGAGGAACACTTCCTGGAATCAAATGAATAGCATGATCATGATCACGAATAGGTGGGAATCCTTTGGGAGTTTCAAACACCTTGGAATGATTGTCCAAGACTTGTTGGAGATCTGCAGAAATAGATGATTTTGATGTTGGAACTTCTAGTGAGCACAATTGTGCAATTACGCCTCGCTGTTCTTTCTTTAGAAGCTTTGTCATGACATTAGAGCTTATTATCCTTCCTGGCTTCCCCGCAATACCCCGTAATTCGACTTCCTTTCCTTCTGAAAAAAATTTCAAAAAAAGTTCTTGAAAATTAAAAGCTACCGTCCCCAAAGATTGTAACCATTGTACTCCTAGTACAACATCAGCACCTCCCATAGGAATGGAAAGCATTGGACTAGTCAATACATATTCCCCCATGGTTATCTTAATATTATGGCATTTTCCAGAGCAATTTATAGTTCCTCCATTTGCAACCATCACTTGACATTCTGGTGATGGGTATAGGAAACAATTTAATTCCTTGGATACCTTAAAATAAATAAAATTATGGGTGCTACCTGAATCAATCAACACTATTACCTTTTTCTTCTTGATTTTTCCTTGTATCTTGAGAGTTTGAGGAGTGGTAATTCCTGCCAGTGCATTACACGATATGGTCGAATTCATTTCTTCCTCTTCTAGGGTTGGTTCCTGGTGTATATCCTCTTCTTGTTCATTTTCTTCTTCCTCTTCACAATCCATGTAAAATAATTTCTTCTCAACACACTTATGACCTTTAGTGTATTTTCTATCACAACTGTAGCAAATCCCTTTTGCTCTTTTTTCTTCCAATTGTTGTGGTGTCAACCTTGTAGGTTATGGAAATCTAGACATAGCAATACTTCCTTCTTTATAGAATTGAGTGGTAGGCTTCCTTGTTGCCATTATTTTACATTCAACTTTTCTTGCCAACCTGAATGCCTTCTCCAATGAATCTGGTTCCAAAACACGAACTTCATGTTGGATGTTATCCTTTAAAGTGCCTATGAAGATATCGATCCTGTGTTCCTCTGGAATATCAGTTACCCTTATATTCAATTTTTGGAAGTCCTCAATGTGCTGCCCCACTAAACCCTTTTGTTTGAGATTTATCAATTGGCTAAAGAAGGTGTTGCTCTTTGTATCCTCATAATGTGCTATCATTTCCTCCGTAAAAATTGGCCAAGTGACAATTTTTTTACGGGAGCAAAGCCATCGATACCATACAAATGTATTTTGTTCTAAATGTAAAGTTGCAATGCGTACCTTTTGTGTGTTTTGCACATTGTGGAGATCAAAATATTGCTCCATCTGTAGTATCCATGTTACAGGATCCTTTCCATCAAACTTCCTCATATCCATTTTTGGAATATGGTGGTTCTTCCCGCCAACATTATAGGTTATGAAATCAAGATTAACATTTATTTTGTTCTCATCATGAGTTTCCTCTACTATCTTTTCACCATTAGGAAACATTTCTTGTATCAACTTTCCCAAACTTTCGATGTCTACTTTTAGATCTTTCTTCATGTTTTCCATGTTGTCTTTCATTTTTTCATCAATCTTAGCTTCCATGTCATCCATCTTAGCTTCCATGCCCACTTCCATGTCATCCATCTTAGCTTCAAAACCATTAATCTTAGCTTCCATGCCTTTCTTCAAACCATCCATCTTAGTTTCCACGCCCTTCTTCAAAACTTCCATTTTATTTTTTGTTGTTCTTTGCGAGAGCGAAATTTGTGGCACTTGCTCTTGTAATTTTGATATGTCATGTTGCCATTCTTCGTCTTCATGAGTCATAGTAGAGCCTTATAAAGGCTTAATGGCTGTTGAATTCTTTTTAGGGGCCATTTTAGACTCCAATATTGATATCTATTCTACAATAGGCCCTTGCAATCAATTCAACTTGATTCTTCAAACAAGACTTATGCAATTTGGAAAAAACAAATACACACCTTTTACTTGCTTTGAGGAGATCGATATTGAAATTGTATTATCTCTGTGATTGCAGCTCATCAATATCTGAAATTCAGTGTTGAAGTAGCCCTATAAATTATCTTTTGAATGCCATAGGTCTGACCTCATTTGGATTCTCCAAGACAAAGTTGTGTCCAATCTCCCACAATGACCTAATTATGGACTGGTTCAGTAGAGCAAACTTGTAAGACTAGCCACGTGTCACTGTTTCATCCTTTGTCTCTGAAATTGATAGCCTAGAAACTAAAGTCTGTGTACTTTCGAAAAATTTTTACGACACTCCAATCCGATGCCCATAGAGAGAGTTATTGAAATTTTCCCATGATCACCTCTTTGAGATGAAATTCAGGAGCCTGAAAAAGCACTACCTTCCACAGATCATATCTCCAAAAATTTTGGGAACCAAGATCTGAAATTTTTTGGAAAATTTCCTCCGGATTTCAGCTTCACCCCATATGAATTTCAGATTTTTAACCTTCGTAGAAAAGTTTTTATAGAGCACATTCCACGATGACCTGTTTAGGAGCCTGAAAACAAACCTAACTTCCACAGATCATATCTCCGCAAATATTGCGAAACAAGCTCTGAAATTTTTAGACAAATGTCCTCACGATTTCAGTTTCGCACCCTAAAAATTTCAGCGTCTGAAACTTTGTAGAAAAAAAGTTATTGTGAAAATGCCACGATGACATGTTTGGAGCAGCGAAACCCTAGAATCCAAACCTTTGATACCAAATGTTGTGTAACCAGCTCCAAAAATAGAAGAAAAGAGATATGAACGCCTTAGAAATAAGCCACTTCAAGGGGGCAACCTCCAATGCATTACGTAAATGAACAATTCTTGGATGATACAAATGAACAAAACCTCCTTTCTATATATAGGAGTCCATGGGGCCATAATGTAATTCTAGTGGGCCACAATGTAATCCTAGCCGACCTAACAATACTAATTTAAGGGCACAATAATAACAAAATGGGGGTTACAAGGGTTCAATAATAACAATAAGGGGGTTACACTAACAATAATAAGGGACTATACTAGTGATATAGGGACCTAACAGTTTAATCTGAGCCCTTGGATGTAATAAGGTCAGAATTAGATAGATTTCCATATGTAAAAGAAAATGTTTGAAAAGGGTTTGACAGTTTAAGTGCACCCTAACAAAGAGGAAAAAATGGTAGGGTAAAGTAGGTAGGGTAGGTAGATGTTGTTGCAGAATTACATGTGATGGATGATGGCTTTGGATGTGTTAAATATTTTACTTTCATCACAAGTGCAAAGGCAGACAATACACTGGAAGAATTGCAAGCAAGGAAAAGTTAGATTATTAACTTCCCCTTTCATTTTTCCCTAAAAATTTCACTAATTTCCCCTAGGTACTAAGGTATTTGAAAATTAGAGGGGCTCAAGGAATTTCCTTTACTTTTGGAGGGACCGAACCCTTGGCCCAATAATTGGAAAACCCTAAGTACTTAAAATCATTCATCATAACATTTCATTCACCTCTAAGAAATTTTTTCCTAAGTAAAATCCCATTTTACTTAGGAAAATCATGCAATATTTCATAAAAACCCTATTTTCATACAAGCATAAGTTAAAGACATTAACCTAATGCTTTATACTTAGCACTTCATTTCATTTTCCGTATTAATTTCTAATTTATTATTTAAATCCCTATAATAATGACCTTCTCCTATTATATATAACTCTTTTTTTATAAAATACCCAAAAACCCATTTATTATAATTTTACTCAAAGTATTTAATCCCCACATGTTGGAATAAAACACCCCCATTATACTCCCTTTGACTAAAATATATCTTTAATATTAATCCTGCCCCCTATGGTAATTAGATTAACCTTATTTAATTACCATATAATAGAAATACATTGAAAAAAAGTTAAAACATGTTTTATTACGTGTTTTAAAAAAAAAAAATCCTTCACTTGTGTATTTTTTCCCCCAACTCCCTTTACCCAAGGTTAAAACTATGACCCTTGTTAAAATTCCTGATACACATCCCTTAACTGCAAGTCTTAACCTTGGTTAAATCCCAGTTTAAAACCTTTCCCGATCACTTTTTAGTATTTTATAAATGGATTAATTAACCCTCCAGGTTAATTAATAACTTAATTCACCAATAGAATATCTCTCGATGTGATTAATTCGTAATAAAATTATGTCGGGCCTGCCCTATTAACCTCCTGTCATCTCCCTTTCCTGAAAACCATTCAATCAATCAATAAGAGATCAGCGATTATTATCAATATTGCTAGCCATCTGTGTCTGAATGATAACGCGCGATGTCCAAGCAGTTTTCTGGATCGTACAAAGCCACGTGTCATTCGTCGTATGGAATCACTGCCCATTCACTCAAAACCACCCTGTCTCAAAAGCAGTGCGATGGAAACCGCTTACCGCCTGTTTCCCCTGACAAAGCCTCTGTACTTGATGACGTCATCAATCAAAAACCCTCCAACCTTTTGACTCTGCAAATAAAACAAACGGACCCATGTCATTTTCATTATCCTGTGCAATAATCAGTCTGCTGGGCAATGAATTTCTAATTTAACTGTCAAAGTTTGACAAAATACTCCCGTGCTGAAGGAATTTGCATTCAAGCATCCAGAATTCATCTGCCATAGTTAATACCTGTTCCAACCACTGTTCATTCCTGAAAATAGGTATTTACCCAATTTCCTGATCAACTTTGTAAAAAATCCTGGTTTTGGTTTTAATTCCACACTAAAAATTGAAACAAAGTTCAATTTGATATTTTTCCATAACTGCAATTAGATTCCTAAACCAGTAATTGTGCTCGTTTTTCATAAAACCCCGAGTTCACTTTTGAATCCTTAAGAACCAGAAATGGATGTTCCCGTGGCTCTAAATGTCACCCCATTGAATGCCCCTCATAGATACTTCGATTATTTTCCTTTAGTCGATAGAGACTTCCAAATTAAAGACCTGGTTCTCAGTGAAAATCCCCTTAGAATATTTTGCTACTGCAGAGATAATTACTTGATAGGTTCTGACATTTTTGGATTATGGGAATCCAATATTCCCATGTACCTTCTCCCCTCAATCCACATTTTCCCTGAGATAATCCATTATTGTCATGCAAATTATCATCCCAATCTAAGAGCAGTTTTGTCCCCGAGTCAGACTATCATTTTTCCCATAACTGCTCAGTCTATCAACGAGATGTTGCAATTTCAACTTGGTCAAAACCTCACTCCCCTGTCCATGGGATAATTACTTGAGAAATCTACCAAATCATCCCATGAGGACTTAACTCGTCTTTGTTAGACCTTTATGTTGCCAGAACATCAGCCCAAAGGCCCTCCACCTTATGGTTATACTTTTTTCACTAATGAGGGCAGATTTATTCTGAATATGAGATCCTTTATAATGGGTTTGAATATTAGTGAGTATGTTGATCAATTAACCCTAGTATTTTTGTCTATTTTCACCCCTAGACAGCCCCCTGGTTTCAAGTATGATTTTTCTTCCTACATTGCAGAAAAAATCCGTGATTAGTTCATGAGATTAGAGAATGGAAGAGTATTCAAGTATTATTCTATTATTTATCATCTCATGCTTTATTACCAATCTAAAAATTTCCATTTTCATGTCAAAAATCTTGATGCCAAAGGAAATCCTAGGTCTGTTATCTTTTGGTCTGCCATTACTCATAATTCCCCTGATTCCCCTTATTCCTACAATGAGTTTGTTGACCTATTTATACACCCTGAAACCACCTTGTTGACAGGAGTCTCTCCTCCTAGAGTCAATAATGAAATCAATAAAACTCTTTAGCTATCAAAGAAATATCGGATAGGTGACTGGTACCTATTCCAAAATCACACAAAAATCAGAATCTATGGATGTGAATTATGCCCATTCAAGTTGCCAAAATATGTCCCAATAAGACTCTTTGCATTAGAATATTTCAGGCAGATGAACAATTCAGATATAGTTCATTTTTTTAATGCAAAGAAAAAGGCTCAACTCAGGATTAAAAGTCAGCTAGGTGCCTTTATCTGGAACTCTAGAGATGCTGGAAAGGAAGCAGAAATAATATTAGAAGATTATATTAAATTACAAAAGAATTTCTATTGGGTACCTTATGACCCAAATAGCTTTATTTGTGATATAAGAATATAAAACAAACTATCACCATACATTCATCAAAGAATCCCAGAAATTGAACAGTATGCCAATATGGATGAATGGATGGAAGGGACATTGGTAGAACATGATAGTGAGCAGGTCAATGTTGAAAATGTAATGAAAGACCTTGAAAAAATACTTGACCTAGACTCTTTTGGATAGGTACAGATACCAGGAATTGGTTCTTCTTCTGCAGGGACTTCTCAACAAAATCTTTAGGAAATCAGTGCATTGGCTATAGTAGCATCTAAAGGAAAAGAGAAAGAGGTTGATATCCAAATTACAGAAAAATTCACAATGACAGAACAACCTCAGACTTCTAAAGAACAAGGTCAAGTAGAGATTCCTCCTACTCAGACCAATGTAGCAGAAGTATCAATTTTACAAACTCCTCTAAAGATGGAAAAGAGAAAGAAGAGAGATGTTGAAGAAACTACTCCTGTCACTGGATCTTCTGGACAACCTAATATTAAAAGACAAAAATTGAATCCTCTTTGATAAGTGGAATCTATTCATGAGATCCCTGGTAGTCAAACACAAGAAGAATTGGGTAGTCAGCAAACATGTTCAGTCAGTGGAACATCCACTACTTTACAGAGAAAATAATTGCAAAGGCAGCAAAATGCAGAAGTGTAATTTTCCAAACCACCTATGAAAGAAGCCTAGGACATCAAAAGAAAATTTATAAATATAAAGGCTAGAAATGATCCTCTCAGACTTCAAAGTTACAATCAATGCTTGAATATGGCTCCTAAGAATCAACAGAGATTGATATCACCCTATGACATTCAACAAGGTAAAAGGATAATGAGTCACTTCAAACCCAAAGTGGAGCAACCTCAAACAGCTGTAGACTATATTAGAACAAATTTTGAAGTCTTAAAAAAGGATATCCATCCTTTGGATTAAATTAAGCTGCATAAACATACAGGTGAGATGATTTATTCTACTCCAACGTATAAATCAACGATGACCCCTAAATTGCAAGATTATTTGGAGAATACTAATGCTCAACTAAGTCTTGAAAAAGCATCTTCTCAGGCTAAGGACAACAGGATTAATACTTTGGAGGAAATTATTATTATTTTGGGTCATAATCCCAAGGATGTCAAAGGTATAGAAGCTCTGATCAAGAAAAAATATGATGACATTGCAGCTTTGAGAAAAAAATTGAAGTTACCAGCATCAAGACATCCTCAGACTACAGAAATTATAAAGTAAAATTCTGAAGAAGAATTAATGGAATTGCTCTTGAAACTGAATGACCAACTTAATGAAATAGAAAAAGAGCTTGAAAAGGCATTGAAAGATAAGCAGTCAAATACTCCAGCCTCTACAACTGAAGTGATTGCAGGAAATACAACAATAGGTCAGCCAATAGGTCAACCAACAGAATTTTCACAGGTAAATACTTCAAATTTAAGTACATAAGAATTAATAAAGTCAATGGAGGAAATGAAACTTCAAGTGATAGAGCTACAGAGGACAAAGCTGCAACTCACCAGTTTAGAACAGAAATATGATCTCTCAAAAATGAATGTTGCAGATAAAACAAGAGAGGTTAACAAATTGGAAAAGTTGGTGAGCTTGTTGGAAAAGGATCTCACATTGGAGAAGCATTTAAAGGAAATAAATGAAATTCTTTGGGACAACATCATCCAGTCAATAAGAGATGTTTGGCCCTCAATTCAAATAATGCATGTACAGAATGATTTAGTCAAATTGGCTATAGAAGAAGTCCTAAGAACAAGAGAAGAATTGTTAAACAGGCCTGATGAGGCCAATGAACTCATCCATTCTCTAAATACTCAGAATAAGCAGCAACTTGAAGAACTTGGCATTCAATATAGGATAGGAACCATTTTGGAAATAAAAAGTGTTTTTACCAAAAGAACTCTGATGCAAAATTTAGAACGAAGATGTTCTGATATGCAAGAAGAAATTACTGCCTTCAGAAAAAGATTTGATATTTTTTGGAATAAAGGATTGCCAAGTCCTTTAGTTTCAGAAGATAAATTGATGGACTTGGAAAGTTATGTTGAAAAATTGGACAAGCATGCTGACAACCAGGCCAGTACTTCAACTAGTTCATCAACAGCATTATTGCCCACAGGAAAAAGTCTTCATGATAGATTGGAAAATTTGTTTTATCTTGAGCATGAAGTAAAGCATTTGTTTCCTATTCAACCTACTTTCTTTAGGTATACATATACTGATGAAACTCTTAGAAATCTACAAAGGACCAGGATACAAGAAGAAAAATGGTGGGAAGACCTGCTAGAACTTTTGTAAAATCATCCTTGCATTGATTTTTGATTATGTACTACTGTAAGTCAAGGGTAAGAAGGATAAAAGGATGAATAAAGGTCAAAGTGTATCAGAGCAGTCAAAGACTATCAGTTAAATGGAGCAGCCAACACAGAGTTACTGAAGAGGATAGCAATGAGCCAAAGCATAGGGCCTGCCTCCAGCACATTCTCAAAAGAAGGAAACAACACAACATCAGTTATCATTTTTTCTTATCTACGAGACCATCTGTCTCTATTTTATTTTAATTTACTTATGAGTCATCCTAGATAATATCTCAAGTTGCTATGAGATATTTTTTGTAACATTTTGTATAAATACTCCCTCAATCGGAGTATTCGGGGTGGATTTTTTAGACTTTGTTGTAACATTGACTATTTGGAATAAAGTGCTATTGGAGAAATTTTTTGAATCTAGCTAGATGTGGAATTGATGCGAAAGATTTTTTACAGGATTCATGTGTCAGACTACGAATCAATAAGTCATCTTTCTCTTGTGTTTTAAGTCTTTATATCTATTTATTATATCACTGTGTTTCATTTCTGAATGATTAATGAAAAGGAATAAATCAGAAAGTGCTTAAGTCTAATCTGATTTTAATCATTATTGTTCTAAATGTTTTCTTCTAAATTGGTTTAAACATTGAATTCTTAATTTCTCCTGTTTTTCTGGTTTAGGCATTTTAATTATTTAATAAAGAATACTTAATTTCTCTTTGTTAATAATCACTCAATTTTCCCTCTTATAAATTTGTTGAAATATTATTAATTTCCTTTCCTCCATTTATATTCCATTCCATTCATTTTAAGATCTATAATTGTTCCCAGTTTGATTATCTTGCCCTGTGAAACCATATTTTTCTAAGAGACTTAATCTAGTTAAGTTATCCTTTTTTACTGCATTAGCCCAATGGACTAAACTACTCAATCTTGCCCTTAGCTATTGAATTCCACCACCCAAACTCAAACAAAACCCTTGGAATTTATAACTAGCCTAATATTTTCTAAAACAAAGCTAAATTTTACAGAGAGAGCCCTCTCTAGGTATATATTGGCTAGATTTTGTACCTAAAAGTTGGTTTGTTTTTACCTCAGACCCTTTTCCTCTTCTCAACAACTTCAAGGAAAATCTGAGTGATAACATAGTGGAGACTCCACTCGGGATCTGAATAATTTTATTGTTATTGTGTTTACTTTATAAACTACAGACGGAGCCTGAAGTTAGCCAGGTAGCCTTTGAACTGCTTTTTCTCTGTAATTGCATAGTAAATAAATGCTACTTCAGTCTATCTTCGGTCTAGTTTATGAACTGAACTTTGGTTTCAGACATTTGATCAGTTCCTCTAGTTAAATAAAATCTTTAATAAAATTTAAATCCAATATCTGAAAATTCTTAAAGAGATTATTGAAGTTGTATTATTCATTTCATTTAAAGCAAAAACCAAAAATATCACTTAAGAAATTTGGGTTCAGAAATGACTCGTTACACTAGAGCAAATCCTGATCCAAATCCATCGCCTGTGTTTGAAAATCCGAATCTGATTCCCAGAATTATTAGAAGACAAGATAGTCAAGAAAGCTCTAGAAGTTCTCGACCTCTTTATAGATCTATATCCTATCCTGTGAAGTGGATCTATCTTGAGGACGAACCTTTTGATGAGAAGTTTGAAACATCTTTATTTTTAAATTTTTCTGAATCTGAGTTGTCCAATTTGGTTCCAAACCTAGTATTTCTTGAAGATTTGCAATTTGAATTTTTTACTTCACATCTTGATAAAAATTTGTGAAATTCCATACAATCTGAGTTTACCTCTAAAGAAAATTCAAACATTTCTGTGATCACTTCTGCTTCTCCCAGTTCATCATCATTTCTCCAAAAATCTCAACCTCAAACTACTCCTTCTACTCCTCCATCCACCACGCATAGACCAACCTCAGCTGTTATATCACGACTACCTCTTCCAATGGCAAATAGATATGTTCCCTTAAGGTTACCAGCTAATCTAGGGGCTATGCCTCAAGATTACCAAAGTAAAATCACTCCTTTTGATGGTTCTGGTACTTACTCTGCACAACAGCATACTAAGAAGATGACCGATTATTTTAAAATTTATGAAATACATGCTGATGATGTAAGAATGAGAATTTTTATCCAAAGTCTTATTGGAGAAGTCAGAACCTGGTTCAGGGCTCTTCCTGCTAACAATGTTGCTGACTTACCCGCTCTTTATAGAACATTTTTAAACAGATGGGAAAAGAAGAAAGACCCTCTTAGACCTCCTCCAGATTCGGTACTAATCAAATTCCCTGATGGATTTGATTCGAATATAGCATATCAGCTTAGGGAAAGAGCTCCTCAAACTATAGAAGAAATTCAAAGTATATTTTTTAGTGTTGAAGATAACTTGATAGAGAAACAAGCTAGAGCCAGAGCTGAAAGAAGAATGCCTGTAAACGAAGAACCCTCAGCTTTTGAGAAGAAACTAGATGCTATTATGAAAGGAATGGAAAGGCTAGGAGATAGAGTAGAAACCATTGAAAAGAATAAAGTTCCTTAGGATGGTCAGCCTAGCAATACTATGAGAAATCCGAACTTCAAAAGAAACCAAAATCAAAATATTGGAAAAACTGGTCCTGACCAAAATATTAGGCCCCAATTCCAGGAAAATTATGTAGAAGGCTCAACTTCTAAAGAAACAACTGAAGATGTTCAAATAAACAATGTCACTGAAGGTGAGAATGAGCCAAAAATTTTCTTGACTCAAGAGGATCAAGAGACTCATATTCTTAAGTAATTTCAAACCCAATCAGGAGAATCATTTGACTTTAAAGAAGGATATGATACAGCCATATATGAAGTTCATAAACAATACAATTTGAGGAGCAGAAGAGTTGATGTTCTAGAAGCAAGTAAACATAAAACGGTAAAACAACCCCTCAAAGGTAAAATCGAGACCGCCTCTATAAATATTCTCTCCAGATCAAATCCTAACCGTGCCCACCTAATAATTGAAGATGTATCTGATACTCAACCGAATAATAGACAACTTACCAATACTCTTCCTCCCAAAGGAAATGTAGAGGAACCTCTAGAAGTTGATTCAGAAACAACTTCAGCAATCAACCCCACTCCTGAAAAGGATAAAAACACAGAAAACATACAAAAAGACAATCCAGTTGTTCAAAATACAGTGACTCAAACCGAGAAACCTTTTAATCTGGAAGCTGAAGTAGGCAAAATAAAGATAGTTGTTCCATTGTTTGAATTAGCTAAACATGATGTCTACAAAAGCTAAATTCATAAATCACTCAATATTACTAGAAATGATGATTCAGTAAATGTTTTTGATGATCAACCTAGATTATTATTTGGCCCTGAAGTAAATGGAAAACTAGAAAGTGGAGGAACTCCTCCATTTTATGTGAGTTTGAATATACATGATAAAATACTTCATAATGCCATGCTTGATTCTGGGGAATCTCATAATTTAATGCCCAAGGCTGTAATGGAAATATTAAATCTAGACATCACCAGAGCTTACAAAGATCTTTTCTCTTTTGATTCAAGTCAGGTGAGATGTTTAGGATTAATTAAAGATTTATGTGTTACATTGTTTCAATACCCTGCGAAAACCATTTTGATGGATATAGTAGTAGCAGAAATTCCTCCAAAATATGGTATGCTATTGTCCAGATCCTGGCGTGCAAAAATCGGAGGATCACTTCAATTAGACATGTCATATGCTACTATTTTAGTATTCGGCCAACCTAAGAGACTATAAAAAGAAACCTTGATAAAATATGTAGTCAGTAGTCAGGAGAAACCTGAAAATTTCCCTATCTACTCAGTACACTCTGATATGGACTCATTCATTCTCTATAATGCTCAAACTGATCTTCCCACTGAACTAGAAGCAGCAGCATATGAACCAAAAGAAACTGTAAATAATTCTAATGTTCAAATCCAAGAAATCTTTGAAGAAAAAGAAACATCAGAAACCCAAAAAAAACCCGAAGAAAGTAAAAAATCAGATCTCACTGTTAAGAAAGTTCCTGAAACTTCTAATGAAAATTATGTACATGAAATTCTTTGGCATTTAGAATTTGATGGTTCAGTTAATAATTTAGGAGCAGGAGCTAGAATTTGGATACATAACCTTGAAAATGATCACACTAAAGGCCATGCTTACAGAATGAACTTTAAATGCACTAATAATGTGGCAGAATATGAAGCTCTTTTTTTGGGGCTTAAACTTGTCAAAAATTTAGGAGAAATTAGAGTATCTATCATAGGAGATTATGATTTAATAATTCAATAGATCAAAGTTGAATTTTCGACAAAATATCCCAGACTAAGAGAATATAGAGGAACATTTGTAGAAATTCTCAATACTTTCCTGCAGGCTCAGCTTGCAAAAATCCCCAAAAAACAAAATTTGCATGCTCATAGTCTTGAAATGTTTGCTAGCACTTTCATACTATCATTTGAACCTAATCATCATTTCACAGCTGAGATTAAACACAGACCAGCTATACCAGAGAATTTTAAGAATTGGCAAGTGTTTGTAAATGACAACTAGATTAACAATTTTTTGACTTTAGAGAATGAATTTTCTAATAGTAGTATAGATGAAGATACAATCAATGAATCTGATCAAATAAATGAACAAGAAAGGAACATTTCGAAAGAAAATTCCACTCAAATTCTTCATCCAATGAAATTCACCAAAAAAGACATGCAGGACCTCAAACAAATGGAGGTTGATGAGATTATAGAAGATGAATCTGAAATCATTAATCTGAAAGATAATCATTTACCTAAAGGATTAACTCCTTTGGAAGATCTTTTTGACTCTAATGACATTCCACTAAAACCTAAAATGGAACCATTGAAAGCTGATATTGGGGAACACAATCTAGGAACTGAAGAAAATCCTAAAATAATAAAATTATATAAATATTTTCCTCCAGATCAAAAATCAAAATATGTTGAACTGATCAAATAATTCCAGGATGTCTTTGCCTGGAGGTATGAAGATTTGAATTCATATGATACATCCATAATTCAACATACAATACCTCTAAAACCATATCAAAAACCATTTAAGCAGAAACTCAGGAGAATCAACCCTGTATTGTTTCCTTCAATTGAAAATGAAATCAAACGAATGTATGAACCAGGGATAATAGCTCCAATTAGATTTTCAGAGTGGGTGTCTAATCTAGTCCCAACTAGGAAGAAAACTGGAGAGATCAGATCGTGTGTTGATTTAAGAAATTTTAACAAGGTTTATTTGAAGGATAATTATCCTTTGCCCAAAATGGATCACATTTTGCAAAGGGTAGTAGGTGCTTCAAGGATTTCTCTTTTAGATGAGTTCTCAGGATACAACCAAATTCTAGTTCATCCTAATGACTAAGAAAAAATAGCTTTTACAACACCATGGGGTACCTTCAAGTACGTTAAAATGCCATTTGGGCTCAAAAATGCTGGAGCAACCTTCCAAAGAGCAATGGACATTGCATTTAACTGTTTTTTCCAAATCAGATCAGCAACATTTCGAACATCTCCGACAAGTCTTCATAAAATGCAGAAAGTATGGTATCTCTTTGAATCCAAAAAACTCCTTATTTGGTTTTGAAGAAGGTAAAATCTTGGGTCATATTATTTCCAAATATGGTATCAGAATTGATCCTGCTAGAATCGAAGCCATATTGCAGATACCGCATCCCATAAATATCAAAGAACTACAAGCTTTCATAGAAAAAATTAAATTTTTGAGAAGATTCATTTCTAGTTTAGCTGAACTAATTAGATTTCTTACTAACATGTTAAGAAAGGATTCGAGTATTAAATGGATAGTAGAATCCAAGAAATCATTTGAAGATATTAAAATGGCTTTGACCATAACACCAGTTCTTACCAGTCCACAATTTGATAGAGACTTCATAATATTTTCATTTGCATCCGAACATACTATAGCAGTTGTTTTATTGCAAAAGGATGATCAAGGATGTGAAAAAAATATAGCATTTTTTAGTAAAGCACTAAGAGATGCATCATTAAAATACAATATCATGGAAAAAAAAACTTTTCCACTCATAAAATCCATCAAAGATTTTAGAATCTATATATTGTATTCTCATGTGATAGCCTATGTACCAAATGTTGTTGTCAAGGAAATCTTAACTCAAGATGGAATTGAGGGCAAAAGAGGTAAATGGATTGCTACCATATTAGAGTATGATATTGAGATAAAACCTACAAAACTGATAAAAGGACAGGGATTGGCTCAACTCATGACAGAAACAAATTGCCAAGCCCTGGATATTAATGAACTAGATAACGAACATGAGATGGCGACTCCACAAACCAGCCAGGCCTTTTTAGATTCACCTTGGTATGCTGATATAATTTATGTATTGGTAAACCTGCAGGCTCCTCCAGAGTTATCCAAAATGAAAAAGAGGTTTTTAGAGATGACATCTTTGAAGTATTTTATTTTAGATAATGTTCTATTTTGGAAAAATGATGATGGTATTTTATTAAATTGTATGTTAAAAGACGAAGCTGACAAGGCTCTATATGAATTCCATGCAGGAGACTATGGTGGACACCTTTATTGGAAATCAACTGCAGATAAGATCCTAAGAGCCAGATTTTATTGGCCAACCTTGTTCTCTGATGTAAAGAAATTTGTCATTGCTTGCCATAAATGTCAAAATTTTTACGACGGGAGAAAATTATTACCTTTACCCTTGAAACCAATTTCCACTGAAAAACCTTTCCAACAATGGGGTTTGGATTTCATTGGAGAAATCCATCCTCCTTCTTCTAGCCAAAACAAATGGATCCTCACTGCCACAGACTATTTTACTAAATGGATTGAAGCAATTCCCTCCAGACAAGCCAATGACTCTGTGATCATAGGATTCCTAGAAACCAATATACTATCAAGATTTGGCTGTCGTAAAAAAATTATAACTGATAATGCTGCTACTTTCAAATCAAAAAATATGATAATTTTCTGTAATAAATATCATATCACTCTAGGCCATTCGACAGCCTATTACCCTCAGGGTAATGGACTAGCTGAATCTTCCAATAAGAGCCTCATTACTATTATTAAGAAACTATTCGAAGAAAATAAGAAAAACTGGCACAAGAAACTTACAAATGCGTTGTGGGCAGACATACTCACCACCAAAAAATCTATTGGGACTAGTCCTTATGAATTAGTTTATGGTATTGAGGCTGTATTTCCCTCATATTTAGGAGTTCTTGTTATGAAATTACTTCAAGAATCTCAGGTTGAAACAAATGATATTCAAAGAATAATAAATCAGACTATCAATTTGCAGCAAACCAGAGAAGAAGTTTATCAAAGATCCGAAGTATTGCAGGAGAAACTAAAGAAGATATTTGACAAAAGGACTAAGGCAGAAGACTTTCAAATGGGAGATAAAGTTTTGATATGGGATTCCAGAAGAGGGGATAAGGGAAAACATGGGAAGTTTGATTTTATATGGAAAGGACCTTACATCATTCATGCTTTACAAGGAAATAATACCTATTTTCTGAAAAAAATGGATGGAACAGAGACTGAAGAAGGGCTTGTTAATGGTCGAGTGTTAAAGCACTATTTTGATCCTATTTATTAGGATAACTTTGATTTTTAACATGTATATACTATATCCTTTGTAATGCATCATTTTGGATTGGATAGTAACGTGCTAAAGTTGAAGCCCGAAGAGAAGGCCCTAAGCTTCAGAAATGTTACTATCATACATACAATAAAGCAACAAGATGAAGAAGATTCTATGGTTCAGTCATAACTACTTTGAGGCTAACTGACCTGTTGTTCTTGACATTTCAGAAGGGAAAGCCATACCCAAGTGGAGCTAGTGTTAGACTCTTATTCCAATAGGTGTCATATTTCATGATTGACTTGATGGACTATGTAATATGTTCATACCTTTTCTTGTTGCAAAGGTTTTCCATATTCTAAAAAAATCAAAAAAATTAAAAAATGTAAAGAGGGTATACCCTAAAAGAAAAATCAAAGGGTGAAAAGAATAAAAATGGCCCAAAAAAGTAAAAGAAAATGAACCCCACCAAAAGAAAGGCCAAGGAAAGTGTGCAAGTCTAAATGCCACTACCTTTTTCTCTTTTGTAGTAAATAAATTGTGTGCAACTTGTACTCTATGCCACAATTTATGAACAGTGAAATAATTTAAGCTTGGCTAGTTCATCTTTCAATTTAATGTTTTAGAGGTAGAGAATAAAATCTGACCAAACTGTTTAATATTGGAAGATAAGTAGATAGGTAGAGTAAATAAAAGGAGCTCAACAATTTAATCTAAGCCCTTGGATGTAATAAGGTCAGAATTAGATAGATTTCCATATGTAAAAGAAAAATTTTGAAAAGGGTTTGCCAGTTTAAGTGCACCCTAATAAAGAGGAAAAAATGGTAGGGTAAAGTAGGTAGGATAGATAGATGTTGTTGCAGAATTACATGTGATGGATGATGGCTTTGGATGTGTTAAATCTTTTACTTTTATCCCAAGTGCAAAGGAAAACAATACACTGGAAGAATTGCAAGCAAGGCAAAGTCAGATTATTAACTTCCTCTTTCATTTTTCCCAAACAAATTGACTAATTTCCCCTAACTACTAAGGTATTTGAAAATTAGAGGGGCTCAAGGCATTTCCTTGACTTTTGGAGGGACCAGACCCTCGGTCCAATAATTGGAAAAGCCTAAGTACTTAAAATCATTCATCATAACATTTCATTCACCTCTAAGAAATTTTTTCCTAAGTAAAATCCCATTTTACTTAGGAAAATCATGCAATATTTCATAAAAACCCTATTTTCATAAAAGCATAAGTTAAAGACATTAACCTAATGCTTTACACTTAGCGCTTCATTTCATTTTCCGTATTAATTTGTAATTAATTATTTAAATCCCTGTAATAATGACCTTCTCCTATTATATATAACTCCTTTTTTATAAAATACCCAAAAACCCATTTATTATAATTTTAGTCAAATAATTTAATCCCCACATGTTTGAATAAAATACCCCCATTATACTCCCTTTCACTAAAATATATCTTTAATATTAATCCTGCCCGCTATGGTAATTAAATTAATCTGATTTAATTACCATATAATAGAAATACATTGAAAAACAGTTAAAACATGTTTTATTATGTGTTTTAAAACAAAAATAATCCTTCCCTTGTGTATTTTTTCCCCCAAGTCTCTTTACCCAAGGTTAAAACTATGACCCTTGTGAAAATTCCTGATACGCATCCCTTAACTGCAAGTCTTAACCTTGGTTAAATCCTAGTTTAAAACCTTTCTCGATCACTTTTTCATATGTTATGAAAGGATTAATTAATCCTCTAGGTTAATTATAACTTAATTCACCAATAGAACCTCTCCCGATGCGATTAATTCGTAATAAATTACGTCAGGCCTGCCCTATTAACCTCCTGTCATCTCCCTTTCCCGACAACCATTCGATCAATCAATCGAAGATCAACGGTTATTATCAATATCACTAGCCATTCGTGTCCGAATGATAACGCGCGATGGCCAAGCGGTTTTCTAGATCGTACAAAGCCATGCATCGTTCATCATATGGAATCGCTGCCCGTTCACTGAAAACCACCCTGTCCCAAAATCGGTGCGATGGAAACCACTTACTGCCTGTTTCCCCTGACAGAGCCTCCGTACTTGATGACGTCATCAATCAAAAACCCGCCAACCTTTTGACTCTGCGAATAAAACAAATAGACCCATGTCATTTTCATCATCCTATGTAGTAATCAGTCTCATGGGCAATGAATTTCAAATTTAAATTTCAAAGTTTGACAAACTGCTCCCGTGCTGAAGGAATTTGCATTCAAGCATCCAGAATTCATCTGCCATAGCTAATACCTGTTTCAACGATTGTTCATTCCTGAAAACAGGTATTTACGCAATTTCCTATTGAACTCTATAAAAAATCCTAGTTTTGGTTTTAATTCCACACTAAAAACTGAAACAAAGTTCAATTTGATCTTTTTCCAGAACTGCAATTAGATTCCTAAACCAGTAATTATGCTCGTTTTTCATAAAACCGTGAATTCACTTCTGAATCGATAAGAACCAGAAATGGAGGTTCCTGTGGCTGTAAATTTCACCCCATTGAATGCCCCTCACAGATACTTGGATTATTTTCCTTCAGTCGATAGAGACTTCCAAATTAAAGACCTGGTTCTCAGTGAAAATCCCCTTAGAATATTTTGCTACTGCAGAGATAATTACTTGAGAGGTTCTGACATTTTTGGATTATGGGAATCCAATCTTCCCATGTACATTCTCCCCTCAGTCCACATTTTCCCTGAGATAATCCATTACTGTCATGCAAACTATCATCCCAATCTAAGAGCATTTTTGTCCCCGAGTCAGACTATCCTTTTTCCCATAACTGCTTAGTCTATCAACGAGATGTTGCAATTTCAACCTAGTCAAGCCCTCACTCCCCTGTCCATGGGATAATTACTTGAGAAATCTACCAAATTATCCCATGAAGAGTTAAGTCATCTTTGCCAGACCTTTATGTTGCCAGAACATCAACCCAAAGGCCCTCCCCCTTATGGTTATACTTTTTTCACTAATGACGGCAGACTTATTCTGAATATGATATATTTTATAATGGGTTTCAATACTAGTGAGTATGTTGATCAATTAACCCTAGTATAGTTGTCTATTTTCACCCCTGGACAGCCCCCTGCTGTCAGGTATGATTTTGCTTCCTACATTGCACACAAAATCCATGATCAGTTCATGAGATTAGAGAATGAAATATTATTTAAGTATTATTCTATTATTTATCATCTCGTGCTTTATTACCAATCTGAAAATTTCCCTTTCCATGTCTAAAATCTTGATGCCAAAGGAAATCCTATGTCCGTTATCTTTTGGTCTACCATTACTCATAATTCCCCTGATTCCCCTTATTCCTACAATGAGTTTTTTGACATATTTATACACCCTGCAACCACCTTGTTGACAGGAGTCTCTCCTCTTAGAGTCAATAATGAAATCAAGAAAATTCTTCAGCTATCAAAGCAATATCAGATAGGTGACTGGTACCTATACCAAAATCACACAGAAATCAGAATCTATGGATGTGAATTATGCCCATTCAAGTTGCCAAAATATGTCCCAATAAGACTCTTTGCATTAGAATATTTCAGGCAGATGAAAATCCAGATATAGTTCAATTGTCTAATGCAAAGAAAAAGGCTCAACTCAGGATTAAAAGTCAGGTAGGTCCCTTTATCTGCAACTCTAGAGATGTTGGAAAGGAAGCAGAAAGAATATTAGAATATTATCTTAAATTAAAAAAAAGTTTCTATTGGGTACCTTATGACCCAAATAGCTTTATTTGTGATAGAAGAATAAAAAACAAACCATCACCATACATGCATCAAAGAATCCTAGAAATTGAACAGTATGCCAATATGGATGAATGGATGGAACGAGCATTGGTAGAACAGGATAGTGAGCAGGTAAATGTTGAAAATGTAACGAAAAACCTTGAAAATGTACTTGACCTAGACTCTTTTGGACAGGTACAAATACCAGGTATTGGTTCTTCTTCTATAGGGACTTCTCAACAAAATCTATAGGAAATCAATGCATTGGCTACAATAGCATCTAAAGGAAAAGAGAAAGAGGTTGATATCCAAATTACAGAAAAATTCACAATGACAGAATAGCCTCAGACTTCTAAAGAACAAGGTCAAGTACAAATTCCTCCTACTCAGACCAATGTAGCAGAAGTATAAATTTTACAACTCCTCTTAATATGAAAAAGAGCAAGAAGAGAGATGCTGAAGCATCTACTCCTGTCACTGGATCTTCTGGATAGCGTAATGTTAAAAGAAAAAAATTCAATACTCTTCCAGAAGTGGAATCTATTCATGAGATCCCTGATAGTCAAACATAATAAGAATTGGGTAGGCAGCAAACAGGTTCAGTCAGTGGAACATCCACTACTTTACAAAGAAAAGAATTTCAAAGGCAACACAATGTAGAAGTGTCATCTTCCAAACCACCTGTGAAAGAAGTCTGGGACATCAAAAGAACATTTATAAATATAAAGGCTAGAAATGATCCTCTCAGACTTCAAGTGTACAATCAATGTTTGAAGATGGCTCCTAAGAATCAACAAAAATTGATGTCAGCCTATGCCATTCAAGAAGGTAAAATGATAATGAGTCACTTCAAACCCAAAGTGCAGCAACCTCAAACAGTTGCAGACTATATTAGAACAAATTTTGAAGTCTTAGCAAAGGATATCCATCCGTTGGATCAAATTGAGCTACATAAACAGATAGGTGATATGATTTATTCTACTCTAGCGGATTAATCAACGATGACCCATAAATTGCAAGATTCTTTGGAGAATACTAATGCTCAGCTAAGTCTTGAAAAAGAATCTTCTCAGGCTAAGGACAATAGGATTAAGACTTTGGAGGAAATTATTATTAGTTTGGGTCATAATCCAAAGGATGTCAAAGGTATAGAAGCTCTGATCAAGAAAAAAGATGATGACATTGCAACTTTGAGAAAACAATTGAAGTTACCAGCATCAAGACATCCTCAGACTACAGAAATTATAAAGAAAAATTCTGAAGAAGAATTAATGGACTTTCTCTTGAAACTGAATTAGAAACTTAATAAAACAGAAAAAGAGCTTGAAAAGGCATTGAAATATAAGCATTCAAATACTCCAGCCTCTACAACTAAAGTGATTGCAGGAAATACAAAACAGGTCAGCCAACATGTCAACCAAAAAAAGCGTCACAGGTAAATATTTCAAATTTAAGTACATAGGAATTAATAAATTCAATGGAGGAAATGAAACTTCAAGTGACAGAGCTACAGAGGACAAAGCTGTAACTCACCAGTTTAAAACGGAAATATGATCTCTCAAAAATGAATGTTGCAGATAAAACAAGAGAGGTTAACAAATTGGAAAAGTTGGTCAGCAAGTTGGAAAAGGATCTCACATTAGAGAAGCCTTTAAAGGAAATAAATGAAATTCTTTGGGACAAAATCATCCAGTCAATAAGAGATGCTTGGCCCTCAACTCAAATAATTCATGAACAAAATGATTTAGTCAAATTGGCTATAGAAGAAGTCCTAAGAGCAAGAGAAGAATTGGGAAACAGGCCTGATGAATCCAATGAACTCATCCATTTTCTAAATACTCAGAATAAGCAGCAACTTAAAGAACTTGGCATTCAAGACAAGACAAGAACCATTTTGGAAATAAAAAGAGTTTTTACCAAAATAACTCTGATGCAGAATTTAGAACGAAGATGTTCTGATTTGCAAGAAGAAATTATTGCCTTCAGAAAAAGATTTGATATTTTGTTGAATAAAGGATTGCCAAGTCCTTTAGTTCCAGAAGATAAATTGATGGAATTTGAAAGTTATGTTCAAAATTGGACAAGCATGCTGACAACCAGGCTAGTACTCGACTAGTTCATCAATAGCAGCATTGCCTATAGGAAAAAGGTCTTCATGATAGATTGGAAAATTTGTTTTATCTTGAGCATGAAGTAAAGCATTTTTTTCCTATTCAACCTACTTTATTTAGGTATACAGAGACTGATGAAACTCTCAGAAAGCTACAAAGGACCAGGATACTGGAAGAAAAATGGTGGGAAGACCTGCTAGAACTTTTGTAAAATCATCCTTACATTGATTTTTGATTATCTACTACAGTAAGTCAAGGGTAAGAAGGATTAAAGGATGAATAAAGGTCAAAGTGTAGCAGAGCAGTCAAAGAGTATCAGTTAAATGGAGCAGCCAGCACAGAGTTACTGAAGAGGACAACAATGAGCCAAAGCATAGGGCCTGCCTCTAGCACATTCTCAAAAGAAGGAAACAACACAACATCAGTTATCATTTTTTCTTATCTACGAGACCATCTATCTCTATTTTATTTTAATTTACTTATGAGTCATCCTAGATAATATCTCAAGTTGTTATGAGATATTTTTTGTAACTTTTTGTATAAATAGTCCCTCAATCGGAGTACTCAGGGTGGATTTTTTAGACTTTTCCTTAACATTGACTATTTGGAATTAAGTGCTATTGGAGAAATTTTGTGAAGCTAGTTAAATGTGGAATTGATGCAAAAGACTTTTTACAGGATTCATGTGTCAGACTACAGATCAATAAGTCATCTTTATCTTGTGTTTTAAAGTCTTTATATCTATTTATTATATCACCAAGTTTCATTTCTGAATGATTAATGAAAATGAATAAATCAGAAAGTGCTTAAATGTAATTTGATTTTAATCATTATTGTTCTAAATTTTTTCTTCTAAATTGGTTTAAACAATGAATTCTTAATTGCTCCTGTTTTTCTGGTTTAAGCATTCTGATTATTTAATAAAGAATACTTAATTTCTCTTTGTTAATAATCACTCAATTTTCCCTCTTATAAATGTGTTGAAATATTCTTAATTGCCTTTCCTCCATTTATATTCCGTTCCATTCATTTTAAGATCTATAATTGTTCCCGGTTTGATTATCTTACCTTGTGAAACCATATTTTGCTAAGAGACTTAATCCAGTTATGTTATTCTTTTTGACTCCATTAGCCCAATGGACTAAACTACTCAATCTTGCCCTCAGCTATTGAATTCCACCACCCAAACTCAAACAAAACCCTTGGACTTTATAACTAGCCTAATATTTTCTAAAACAAAGCTAAATTTTACAGAGAGAGCCCTCTCTGGGTACAGATTGGCTAGATTCTATACCTAAAAGTTCGTTTGTGGTTACTATGGACCCCTTTCATCTTCTCAACAACTTCAAGGAAAATTTGAGTGATAACATAGTGGCGACTCCACTAGGGATCTGAATAATTTTATTGTTACTGTGTTTACTTTATAAACTACAGACGGAGCTTGAAGTTAGCGAGGTAGCCTTTGAACTGATTTTTCTCTACAATTTCATAGTAAATAAATGCTACTTCAGTCTATCTTTTGTCTAGTTTATGAACTGAACTTTCGTTTCAGACATTTGATCAATTCCTCTAGTTAAATAAAATCTTTAAGAAAATTTAAACCCAATATCTGAAACTTCTTAAATATATTATTGAAGTTGTATTATTAATTTCATGTAAACCAGAAAACCAAAAATATCACTTAAGAAAGTCGGGTTCAGAAAGGACTCGTTACACTAGGGCTAATCCTGATCCAAATCCACCGCCTATGTTTGAAAATCTGAATCTGATTCCCAGAATTATTAGAAGACAAGATAGTCAAGAAAGCTCTAGAAGTTATCAACCTCTCTGAAGATCTATATCATGTCCTGTGAAGTGGATCTATCTTGAGGAAGAACCTTTTGACTAGTAGTTTGAAACATATTTATTTGTAAATTTTTCTGAATCTGAGTTGTCCAACTTGGTTCCAAACATAGTATTTCTTGAAGATTTGCAATTTGAATTTGTTACTTCACATCTTGATAAAAATTTGTGAAATTCCATACAATCTGAGTTTACCTCTGAAGAAACTTCAAAAATTTCTTTGATCACTTCTGCTTCTCCCAGTTCATCATCATTTCTTCAAACATCTCAACCTCAAACTACTCCTTCTACTCCTCCATCCACCACTCATAGACCAACCTCACATGTTATATCACCACTACCTCTTCCAATGGAAAACAGATATGCTCCCTTAAGGTTACCAGCTAATCTAGGGGCTATGCCTCAAGATTACCAAAGTAAAATCAATCCTTTTGATGGTTCTACTACTTACACTGCACAACAGCATACTAAGAAGATGACCGGTTATTTTTAAATTTATCAAATAGATTTTGATGATGTAAGAATGAATTTTTTTTCAAAAGTATTACTGGAGAAGTCAGAACCTAGTTCAGGGCTCCTCCTGAAAACAGTGTTGCTAACTTACCCGCTCTTTATAGAACATTTTTAAACAGATGGGAAAATAAGAAATACCCTCTTCAGATCTTATTACACTTTGGAAAACTAAAGAGAGGACCAAATGAGACTGTGCAAGATTATGTCACCAGATTCAATGAAGCTTACAATGTTGTTCCTCAAAATCTTAGACCTCCTCCAGATTCAGTACTAATCAAATTCCCTGATGGATTTGATTCTGATATAACATATCAGCTTAGGGAAAGAGCTCCTCAAACTCTAGAAGAAATGAAAAGTATAGTTGTTAGTGTTGAAGCGAACTTGATAGAGAAACGAGCTAGAGCCAGAGCTAAAAGAAGAATTCCTGTAAACGAAGAACCCTCAGCTTTTGAGAAGAAACTAGATGCTATTATCAAAGGAATGGAAAGGCTAGGAGATAGAGTAGAAACCATTGAAAAGAATAAATCTCTTTCGGATGGTCAACCTAGCAATACTATGAGAAATCCGAACTTTAGAAGAAACCAAAATCAAAATATTGGAAAAACTGGTCGTGACCAAAATATTAGGCCCCCTTCCAGGAAAATTATGTAGAAGGCTCAACTTCTGAAGAACCAACTGAAGATGTTCAAATAAACAATGTCACTGAAGGTGAGAATGAGCCAAAAATTTTCTTGACTCAAGAGGATCAAGAGGCTCATATTCTTAAACAATTTCAAACCCAATCAGGAGATTCATTTGACTTTAAAGAAGGATATGATACAGCCATCTACGAAGTTCATAAACAATACAATTTGAGGAGAAGAAGAGTTGATGTTCCATAAGCAAGTAAAAACAAAAATGTAAAACAACCCCTCAAAGGTAAAATCAATACCACCTATGTAAATATTCTTTCCAGATCAAATCCTAACCCTGCCCACCCAATAATCGAAGATGTATCTGATACTCAACTGAATAACAGACAACTTTCCAATACTCTTCCTCCCAAAGGAAATGTAGAGAAACCTCTAGAAGTTGACTCAGAAACAACTTCAACAATCAACCACACTCCTGAAAAGGAGAAAAACACCGAGAACATAAGAAAAGACAATCCAACTGTTCGAAATACAAGAACTCAAACCGAGAAACATTTTAATCTGGAAGCTGAAGTAGGCAAAATAAAGATAGTTGTTCCATTGTCTGAATTAGCTAAACATGATTTCTATAGAAGCCAAATTCATAAATCACTCAATATTACTGGAAATGAAAATTCGGTAAATGTTTTTGATGATCAACCTAGATTATTATTTGGCCCTGAAGTAAATCAAAAACCAGAAAGTGGAGGAACTCCTCCATTTTATGTGAGTTTGAATATACATGATAAAATACTTCAGAATTCCATGCTTGATTATGGGGAATCTCACAATTTAATGCCCAAGGCTGTAATGGAAAGATTAAATCTAGACATCACCAGACCATACAAAGATCTTTTCTCTTTTGATTCAAGTCAGGTGAGATGTTTAGGATTAATTAAAGATTTGTGTGTTACATTAGTTCAATACCATACGAAAACCATTTTGATGGATATAGTAGTAGCAGACATTCCTCCAAAATATGGTATGCTATTGTTTAGATCCTGGGGTGCAAAACTCGGAGGATCTCTTCAATTAGACATGTCATATGCTACTATTTCAGTATTCGGCCAACCTAAGAGACTATATAGAGAAACCTTGATGAAATATGTAGTCAGTAATCAAGAGAAACCTGAAAATTTCTCTATCTACTCAGTACACTCTGATATGGACTCATTCATTCTCTATAATGTTGAAACTGATCTTCCCACTGAACTATAAGCACCAGCATCTGAACCAAAATAAACTGTAAATAAATCTAATGTTCAAATCCAAGAAATCTTTGAAGAAAAAGAAACATCAGAAACCCAAGAAAAACCTGAAGAAAGTAAAAAATCAGATCTCACTGTTAAGAAAGTTCCTAAAACTCCTTATGAAAATTATGTACATGAAATTCCTTGGCATTTAGAATTTGATGGTTCAGTTAATAAGTTAGGAGCAGGAGCTAGAATTTGGATACATAATCTTGAAAATGATGACGCTGAAGGCCATGCTTACAGATTGAACTTTAAATGCACTAATAATATGGCAGAATATGAATCTCTTTTGTTAGGGCTTAAACTTGTCAAACATTTAGGAGCAATTAGAGTATATATCATAGGAGATTATGATTTAATCATTCAACAAATCGAAGTTGAATTTTTGACAAAAGATCCTAGACTAAAAGGATATAGAGGAACAGTTGTAGAAATTCACAATACTTTCCTGCAGGCTCAGCTTGCAAAAATCCCCAGAAAACAAAATTTTCATGCTTATAGTCTTGCAATGTTTGCTAGCACTTGTAAATTACCATTTGAACCTAATCATCAGTTCACAGCTGAGACTAAACACAGACCAACTATACCAGACTATTTTAAGAATTGGCAAGTGTTTGTAAATGACAACTAGATTAACAAATTTTTGACTTTAGAGAATGAATTTTCTAATAGTAGTATAGATGAAGATACAATCAATGAATCTGATCAAATAAATGAACAAGAAACTAACATCTCAAAAGAAAGTGCCACTCAAATACTTCATGCAACGAAATTCACCAAAAAAGACATGCAGGACCTCAAACAAATGGAGGTTGATGAGATTATAGAAGATGAATCTGAAATCATTAATCTGAAAGATAATCATTTACCTAAGGGATTAAGTCCTTTGGAAGATCTTTTTTATTCTAATGACATTCCACTAAAACCTAAAATGGAACCATTGAAAGCTGATATTGAGGAATACAATCTGGGAACTCAAGAAAATCCTAAAATAAAAAAATTATCTAAATCTTTGCCTCCAGATCAAAAATCAAAATATGTTGAACTGATAAAAGAATTCCAAGATTTCTTTTCCTGGAGTTATTAATATTTGAAGTCATATGATACATCCATAATTCAACATACAATACCTCTAAAACCAGATCAAAAACCATTTAAGCAGAAACTCAGGAGAATCAACCATGTATTGTTTCCTTCAATTGAAAAGGAAATCAAATGAATGTATGAAGCAGGGATAATAGCTCCAATTAGATTTTCAGAGTGGGTGTCTAATCTAGTCCCAACTAGGAAGAAAACTGGAGAGATCAGATTGTGTGTTGATTGAAGAAATTTGAACAAGGTTTCTTTGAAGGATAATTATCCTTTGCCCAAAATGGATCACATTTTGCAAATGGTGGTAGGTGCTTCAAGGATTTCTCTTTTAGATGGGTTCTCAGGATACAAGAAGATTCTGGTTCATCCTGATGACCAAGAAAAAACAGCTTTTACAACACCATGGGGTACCTTCAAGTACGTTAAAATGCCATTCGGGATCAACCTTCCAAAGAGCAATGGACATTGCATTTGCAAAAGAAATTCATGACTTTATTGTTATATATCTGGATGATTTAACTATTTTTTCCAAATTAGATCAGCAACATTTGGAACATCACAGACAAGTCTTCATAAAATGTAGAAAGTATGGTATCTCTTTGAATCCCAAAAAGTCCCTATTTGGTCTTGAAGAAGGTAAAATCTTGGTCATATTATTTCCAAAGATGGTATCAGAATTGATCCTGCTAGAATCAAATCCATATTGCAGATACCTCATCCCAGAAATATCAAAGAACTACAAGCTTTCATAGGAAAAATCAATTTTTTGAGAAGATTCATTTCTAGTCTAGCTGAATTAATTAGATTGCTTACTAACATGTTAAGAAAGGATTCGAGTATTAAATGGAAAGTATAAGCAAAGCAATCATTTGAAGATATTGAAATGGCTTTGACCAGAACACCAGTTCTTACCAGTCCACAATTTCATAGAGACTTCATAATATTTTCATTTGCATCTGAACATACTGTAGCAGTTGTTTTATTGCAAAATGATGATCAAGGATGTGAAAAAGCTATAGCCTTTTTTAGTAAAGCACTAAGAGATGCATAATTAAAATACAATATCGTGGAAAAACAAGCTTTTGCACTCATAAAAGCCATCAAAGATTTTAGAATCTATATATTGTATTCTCATGTGATAGCCTATGTACCAAATGTTGTTGTCAAGGACATCTTAACTCAAGATGGAATTGAGGGAAAAAGAGGTAAATGGATTGCTACCATATTAGAGTATGATATTGAGATAAAACCTACAAAACTGATAAAAGGATAGGGATTGGCTCAACTCAAGACAGAAAAAAATTACCAAGCCCTAGATATTAATGAACTAGATAACGAAGAGGAGATGGCGACTCCACAAATCAGTAGGGCCTTCTTAGATTCACATTGGTATGTTGATATAATTTATGTATTGTTAAAACTGTAGGCTCCTCCAGGGTTATCTAGAATGAAAAAGAGGTTTTTAAAGATGACATCTTTGAAGTATTGTATTTTAGATAATGTTCTCTTTTGGAAAAATCATGATGGTATTTTATTAATTTGTCTGTTAAAAGATGAAGCTAACAAGGCTCTCAATGAATTCCATGCAGGAGACTGTGGTGGACAACTTTATTGGAAATCAACTGCAGATAAGATCCTAAGAGCCAGATTTTATTGGCCAACCTTGTTCTCTGATGTAAATAAATTTGTCATTGCTTTCCATAAATGTCAAATTTTTGAAGGCAAGAGAAAATTATTACCTTTACCCTTGAAACCAATTTCCACTGAAAAACCTTTCCAACAATGGGGTCTGGATTTTATTGGAGAAATCCATCCTCCTTCTTCTGGCCAACACAAATGGATCCTCACTGCCACAAACTATTTTACTAAATGGATTGAAACAATTCCCTCTAGACAAGCCAATGACTCTATCATCATAGGATTCCTAGAAACCAACATACTATCAAGATTTGGCTATCCTGCAAAAATTATAACTGATAATGCTGCTGCTTTCAAATATCATATCACTCTAGGCCATTCCACAACCTATTACCCTCAGGGTAATGGACTGGCTGAATCTTCCAATAAGAGACTCATTAATGTTATTAAGAAACCATTGGAAGAAAATAAGACAAATTGGCACAAGAAACTTACAAATGCGTTGTGGGCAGACAGACTGACCACCAAAAAATATATTGGGACTAGTCCTTATGAATTAGTTTATGGTATTGAGGTTGTATTTCCCTCATCTTTAGGAGTTCCTGTTATGAAATTACTTCAAGAAGCTCAGGTTGAAACAAATGATATTCAAAGAAGAATAAATCAGACTATCAATTTGTAACAAACTAGAGAAGAAGTTTATCAAAGATCCCAAGTATTGCAGGAGAAACTAAAGAATATATTTGACAAAAGGACCAAGGCAGAAGACTTTCAAATGGGAGAAAAAGTTTTGATATGGGATTCCAGAAGACAGGATAAGGGAAAACATGGGAAGTTTGATTTCCTATGGAAAGGACCTTACATCATTCATGCTTTACAAGGAAATAATACCTATTTTCTGAAAAACTTGGATGGAACAGAGACTGAAGAATGGCTTGTTAATGGTCGATTCTTAAAGCACTATTTTGATCCTATTTAGTAGGATAACTTTGATTTTTAACATGTATATACTATATCCTTTTTAATGCATCATTTTGGATTGGATAGTAACGTGTTGAAGTTCAAGCCCGAAGAGAAGGCCCTAAGCTTCAGAAATGTTACTATAATACATACAATAAAGCAAAAAGCTGAAGAAGATTCCATGGTTCAGTCATAATTACCTTGAGGCTAACTGACCTATTGTTCTTGACTTTTCACGAGGAAAAGCCATCCGCAAGTGGAGCCAGTGTTAGACTCATATTCCAATAGGTGTAATATTTCATGATTGACTTTATGGACTATGTAATATGTTCATACCTTTTCTTGTTGCAAAGGTTTTCCATATTCTAAAAAAATAAAAAAATTTAAAAAATCTAAAGAGGGTATACCCTAAAAGAAAAATCAAAGGGTGAAAAGAAAAAAAATGGCCCAAAAAAGTAAAAGAAAATGAACCCCACCAAAAGAAAGGCCAAGGAAAGTGTGCAAGTCTAAATGCCACTACTTTTTTCTCTTTTGCAATAAATAAATTGTGTGCAAATTGTACTCTATGCCACAATTTATGAACAGTGAAACAGCTTAAGCTTGGCTAGTTCATCTTTCAATTTAATGTTTTAGAGGTAGAGAATAAAATCTGACCAAACTGTTTAATCTTGGCAGATAAGTAGATAGGTAGAGTAAATAAAAGGAGCTCAATAGTTTAATCTGAGCCCTTGGATGTAATAAGTTCAGAATTAGATAGATTTTCATATGTAAAAGAAAAAGTTTGAAAAGGGTTTTCCATTTTAAGTGCACCCTAATAAAGAGGAAAAAATGGTAGGGTAAAGTAGGTAGGGTAGGTAGATGTTGTTGCAGAACTACATGTGATGGATAATGGCTTTCGATGTGTTAAATCTTTTACTTTCATCACAAGTGCAAAGGTAGACAATACACTAGAAGAATTTCAAGCAAGGCAAAGTCAGATTATTAACTTCCCCTTTCATTTTTCCCTAAAATTTTCAATAATTTCCCCTAAGTACTAAGGTATTTGAAAATTAGAGGGGCTCAAGGCATTTCCTTGACTTTTGGAGGGACCGGACCCTCGGCCGAATAACTGGAAAAGCCTAAGTACTTAAAATCATTCATCATAACATTTCATTCACCTTTAAGAAATTTTTTCCTAAGTAAAATCCCATTTTACTTAGGAAAACCATGCAATATTTCATAAAAACCCTATTTTCATAAAAGCATAAGTTAAAGACATTAACCTAATGCTTTACACTTAGCTCTTCATTTCATTTTTCGTATTAATTTCTAATTTATTATTTAAATCCCTATAATAATGACCTTCTCCTATTATATATAACTCATTTTTTATAAAATACCCAAAACCCTATTTATTATAATTTTAGTCAAAGTATTTAATCCCCACATGTTTGAATAAAACACCCCCATTATACTCCCTTTGACTAAAATATATCTTTAATATTAATCCCGCCCCCTATGGTAATTATATTAATCTGATTTAATTACCATATAATAGAAATACATTGAAAAACAGTTAAAACATGTTTTATTACGTGTTTTAAAACAAAAATAATCCTTCCCTTGTGTATTTTTTCCCCCGACTCCCTTTACCCAAGGTTAAAACTATGACCCTTGTTAAAATTCCTGATACCCAACCCTTAACTGCAAGTCTTAACCTTGGTTAAATCCCAGTTTAAAACCTTTCCCGATCACTTTTTCGTATTTTATAAAAGGATTAATTAACCCTCCAGGTTAATTAATAACTTAATTCACCGATAGAATCTCTCCTGATGTGATTAATTCATAATAAATTACGTTGGGCCCGCCCTATTAACCTCCTGTCATCTCCCTTTCCTGGCAATCGTTTGATCAATCAATCGGAGATCAACGGTTATTATCAATATCGCTAGCCATCCGCGTCTGAATGATAACGCGCGGTGGGCAAGCAGTTTTCTGGATTGTACAAAGCCATGCGTCGTTCATCATATGGAATCATTGCCCATTCACTCAAAACCACCCTGTCCCAAAAGCGATGCGATGGAAACCGTTTACCGCCTGTTTCCCCTGACAGAGCCTGTGTAGTTGACGACGTCATTAATAAAAAAACCGCCAACCTTTTGAATCTGTGAATAAAAAAAATAGACCCATGTTATTTTCATTATCCTATGTAGTAATCAGTCTCCTGGGCAACAAATTTCAAATTTAACTATCAAAGTTTGACAAAATGCTCCCGTGCTGAAGGAATTTTCATTCAAGCATCCAGAATTCATCTGCCATAGCTAATACCTGTTCCAACCACTGTTCATTCCTCAAAACAAGAATTTACCCAATTTCCTGCTAAACTCTATAAAAAATCCTGGTTTCGGTTTTAACTCCACACTAAAAACTGAAACGAAGTTCAATTTGATCTTTTTATAGAACTGCAATTAGATTCCTAAACCAGTATTTGTGCCCGTTTTCCATAAAACCCCAAATTCACTTCTGAATCCAAAAGAACCAGAAATGGAGGTTCTTGTGGCTCTAAATGTCACCCCATTGAATGCCCCTCACAGAGAATTGGATTATTTGCCTTTAGTCGACAGAGACTTCCAAATTAAAGACTTGGTTCTCCATGAAAATCCCCTTAGAATCTTTTGCTACTGCAGAGATAATTACTTGAGAGGTTCTAACATTTTTGGATTATGGGAATCCAATCTTCCCATGTACCTTATCCCCTCAGTCCACATATTCCCTGAGATAATCCATTACTGTCATGCAAACTATCATCCCAATCTAAGAGCAGTTTTGTCCCCAAGTCAGACTATCCTTTTTCCTATAACTGCTCAGTCTATCAACGAGATGTTGCAATTTCAACCTGGTCAAGCCCTCACTCCCCTGTCCATGGGAGAATTACTTGAGAAATCTACCAAATTATCCCATGAAAATTTAAGTCATCTTTTCCAGACCTTTATGTTGCCAGAACATCAGCCCAAAGGCCCTCCCCCTTATGGTTATACATTTTTAACTAATGAGGGCAGACTTATTCTCAATATGATATCCTTTATAATGGGTTTCAATACTAGCGAGTATTTTGATCAATTAACCCTAGTATTGTTGTCTATTTTCACCCCTGGACAGCCCCGTGCTGTGAAGTATGATTTTGCTTCCTACATTGCAGACAAAATCCATGATCAGTTCATGAGATTAGAGAATGAAAGAGTATTGAAGTATTCTTCTATTATTTATCATCTCATGCTTTATTACCAATCTAAAAATTTCCCTTTCCATGTCAAAAAGCTTTATCCCAAAGGAAATCCTAGGTCCGTTATCTTTTGGTCTGCCATTACTCATAATTCCCCTGATTCTCCTTATTCCTACAATGAGTTTGTTGACCTATTTATACACCCTGCAACCACCTTGTTGAGAGGAGTCTCTCCTCCTAGATTCAATAATGAAATCAAGAAAAATCTTCAGCTATCAAAGCAATATCGGATAGGTGACTGGTACCTATACCAAAATCACACAGAAATAAGAATCTATGGATGTGAATTATGCCCATTCAAGTTGACAAAATATGTCCCAATAAGACTCTTTGCATTAGAATATTTCAGGCAGATGAACAATTCATATATATTTCATTTTTGTAATGCAAAGAAAAAGGCTCAACTCAGGATTAAAAGTCAGTTAGGTCCCTTTATCTGCAACTTTAGAGATGTTGGAAAGGAAGCAGAAAGAATATTAGAAGATTATCTTAAATTACAAAAAAAATTCTATTGGGTACCTTATGACCCAAATTGCTTTATTTGTGATAGAAGAGTAAAAAACAAACTATCACCATACATTCATCAAGAATCCCAGAAATTGAACAGTATGCCAATATGGTTGAATGGATGGAAGGGGCATTGGTAGAACAGGATAGTGAGCAAGTCAATGTTGAAAATGTAATGAAAGACCTTGAAAAAATACTTGACCTAGACTCTTTTAAACAGGTACAGATACCAGTTATTGGTTCTTCTTCTGCAAGGACTTCTCAACAAACTCTTTCGAAAATCAATGCATTGGCTACAGTATCATCTAAAGGAAAAGAGAAAGAGGTTGATATCCAAATTACAGAAAAATTCACAATGACAGAACAACCTCAGAATTCTAAAGAACAAGGTCAAGTACAGATTCCTCCTACTCAGACCAATGTAGCAGAAGTATCAATTTTACAAACTCCTCTTAATATGGAAAAGAGCAAGAAGAGAGATGTTGAAGAAGCTACTCCTGTCATTGGATCTTTTGGACAACCTAATGTTAAAATACAAAAATTTAATCCTCTTCCAGAAGTGGAATCTATTCATGAGATCCATAATAGTCAAACACAAGAATAATTGGGTAGTCAGCAAACATGTTTAGTCTGTGGAACATCCACTACTTTACAGAGAAAAGAATTGCAAAGGCAGCAAAATGTAGAAGTGTCATCTTCCAAACCACCTGTGAAAGAAGCCTAGGAAATCGAAAGAACATTTATAAATATAAACGCTAGAAATGATCCTCTCAGACTTCAAGTGTAGAATCAATGTTTGAAGATGGCTCCTAACAATAAACAGAGATTGATGTCAGCCTATGACATTCAACAAGGTAAAATGATAATGAGTCACTTCAAATCCAAAGTGCAGCAACCTCAAACAGTTGCAGATTATATTAGAAAAAATTTTGAGGTCTTAGAAAAGGATATCCATCCTTTGGATCAAATTGAGCTACATAAACAGACAGGTGAGATGATTTATTCTACTCTGACGGATAAATCAATGACGACCCATAAATTGCAAGATTCCTTGAAGAATACTAATGCTCAGCTAAGTCTTGAAAAATCATCTTCTCAAGCTAAGGACAACAGGATTAAGACTTTAGAGGAAATTATTATTAGTTTGGGTCATAATCCCAAGGATTTCAAAGGTATAGAAGCTCTGATCAAGAAAAAAGATGATGACATTGCAGCTTTGAGAAAAAAATTGAAGTTACCAGCATCAAGGCATCCTTAGACTACAAAAATTATAAAGAAAAATTTTGAAGAAGAATCAATGGACTTGCTCTTGAAAATGAATGAGAAACTTAGTGAAATAGAAAAATATCTTGAAAAGGCATTGAAAGATAAGCAGTCAAATACTCTAGCCTCTAAAACTGAAGTGATTGCAAGAAATACAACAACAGGTCAGCCAACAGGCGAACCAATAGAATTTTCAGAGGTAAATACTTCAAATTTAAGTACAGAAGAATTAATAAAGTCAATGGAGGAAATGAAACTTCAAGTGATAGAGCTATAGAGGACAAAGTTGCAACTCACTAGTTTAGAATAGAAATATGATCTCTTAAAAATGAATGTTGCAGATAAAACAAGAGAGGTTAACAAATTGGAAAAGCTGGTCAGCAAGTTGGAAAAGGATCTCACATTGGAGAAGCCTTTAAAGGAAATAAATGAAATTCTTTGGGACAACATCATCCATTCAATAAGAGATTTTTGGCCCTCAATTCAGATAATGCATGAACAAAATGATTTAGTCAAATTGGCTATAGAAGAAGTCCTAAGAGCAAGAGAAGAATTGGGAAATAGGCCTGATGAAGCCAATGAACTCATCCATTTTCTAAATACTCAAAATAAGCAGCAACTTGAAGAACTTGGCATTCAAGACAGGACAGGAACCATTTTGAAAATAAAAAGAGTTTTTACCAAAAGAACTTTGATGCAGAATTTAGAACGAAGATGTTTTGATATGAAACAAGAAATTACTGCCTTCAGAAAAAGATTTGATATTTTGTTGAATAAAGGATTGCCAAGTCCTTTAGTTTCAGAAGATAAATTGATGGAATTGGAAAGTTATATTGAAAAATTTGACAAGCATGCTAACAACCAGGCTAGTACTTCAACTAGTTCATGAACAATAGCATTGCCCACAGGAAAAAGTCTTCATGATAGATTGGAAAATTTGTTTTATCTTGAGCATGAAGTAAAGCATTTGTTTCCTGTTCAACCTACTTTCTTTAGGTATACAGTGACTAATGAAACTCTCAGAACACTACAAAGGACTAGAATACTGGAAGAAAAATGGTGGGAAGACCTGCTAGAACTTTCGTAAAATCATCCTTACATTTATTTTTGATTATGTACTACAGTAAGTCAAGGGTAAGAAGGATAAAAGGATGGATAAAGGTCAAAGTGTTTTAGAGAAGTCAAAGAGTATCAGTTAAACGGAGCAGCCAGCAAAAAGTTACTAAAGAGGACAACAATGAGCCAAAGCACAGGGCCTGCCTCGAGCACATTCTCAAAAGAAGGAAACAGCACAACATCAGTTATCATTTTTTCTTATCTACGAGACCGTCTATCTCTATTTTATTGTAATTTACTTATCAGTAATCCTAGATAATATCTCAAGTTGTCATGAGATATTTTTTGTAACTTTTTGTATAAATACTCCCTCAATTGGAGTATTCAGGGTGGATTTTTTAGACTTTGCTGTAACATTGACTATTTTGAATAAAGTGCTATTGGGGGAATTTTGTGAAGCTAGCTGGATGTGGAATTTATGCGAAAGAATTTTTACAAGATTCATGTGTCAGACTACGGATAAATAAGTCATCTTTCTCTTGTTTTTTAAAGTCTTTATATATGTTTATTATATCACTTTGTTTCATTTCTGAATGATTAATGAAAAGGAATAAATCAGAAAGTGCTTAAGTGTAATATGATTTTAATCATTATTGTTCTAAATGTTTTATTCTAAATTTGTTGAAACAGTGAATTCTTAATTGTTCCTATTTTTTTGGTTTAAGAACTTTGATTATTTAATAAAGAATACTTAGTTTCTCTTTATTAATAATCACTCAATTTTCCCTCTTATAAATGTGTTGAAATATTCTTAATTTCCTTTCCTCCATTTATATTCCATTCCATTCATTTTAAGATCTATAATTGTTCCCAGTTTGATTATCATGCCCTGTGAAACCATATTTTGCTAAGAGACTTAATCTATTTAAGTTATCCTTTTTGACTCCATTAGCCCAATGGACTAAACTACTCAATCGTGCCCTAATATATTGAATTCCACCACCCAAACTCAAACAAAACCCTTGGACTTTATAACTAGCCTAATATTTTCTAAAATAAAGCTAAATTTTACAGAGAGAGCCCTCTCTGGGTACAAATTGGTAAGATTCTGTACCTAAAAGTTGGTTTGTGGTTACCTCGGACCCCTTTCCTCTTCTCAACAACTTCAAGGAAAATTTGAGCGATAATAGAAACAAAAGTTCAAGGATCCCAAGTCCTACTCAGAGATAGTGAAGAATCTGAAGGATTTCAAGCAAGGACTGTTGGAGTATGTATGGGAGGCTGACCAACGGTTAAAGAAGGTAATTAGAGAAGGAGGATTTATGTACGATGGCAGGAAGCACATGGATTGGTTCATTGCTATGCTTTTTCCCCACCTGCACGTGCCAATGGGACATCAAGCCATCGAATCATAGGAAAAGGCCTGGGAAATTGCGATGAAGCTAGAAGTTGTGCCAAGAGATGATACCCAATTAGGCATGCAGCAGATACAAGTTCAGATAGAAGCAATGCATATGGAGATCCAAAATCTGTGGAAGGAGTGAGGAACATATACTATCCCTGAAATATGGTGCATTTGATGCCGGGTGAATGGACACACCAAGGATAACTGTCCTTTTCTAGCAGAGTACATATAGGCTAGGGGACCCAGTCTGTTGCGACCAAGGGATGCTACAGGACCAAGTGGACCGGTGCATTGGTGCAATGATTTTCGCATTGTTGGGCTACACGATACGAACGACTACCCTTGAATTGTCGCATATGTCCCAAAATTAAAGCAACAATGGTGCAGGTTTTGTAGATTTGTAGGCCATGATGAAAAAAACTACCAGACGTATGACCTAATAATAGATCAAGGAAATCAGTATAGGGTACAGTTATATCTGTCCTCACCAATATTTCCCTCGGGCATAGGTGGCTCTCCAGCTAGGGACAAGGAGGGGGCTGAGGTGGAATTGCAGGTAGGGGGAGAGGAAAACTGATTTGCTATAACTGTGGAGAAATAGGGAACTTTGCAAGGGACTGCGTAAACCCTGTGAGAAAATCCTGTAGGACTGTAGATAGCTAGATCATGTGATTGAAGATTTCCTGATTCTGATTTCCAAGATGTAGGAGAAGCAGTAGACACCTACACAGAATATACAAAGGGTTAAGGTAGAACCTCAAGACGAAGGACCGAGTGTTAATGTTATAACACGTAGTGGCATGGCCACTAGAGGAGCTGCAGAGAAGGCTTAGGTGGAGCCTCTTATCCATAAGTAGTTGTTAAACAAGAAGGTTTGGACTTACAGAAAGAAAAGGAAACCTTTGTCATAGCTCACCAAGATTTTTCTAAGGCTAAGGCACCTACTCCTCATGCCCCTGTGAACCCCAAAGTAGATGATGAGGTCAAACCATTCCTACAGGCATGTATGAAGTTTTTACGCAACCAAAGGGCCGTAGAAAACCTCCAAGCCTTGATAGATAGTTGCACAATAAAAACAACCCCAGTTATGGAAATTAAGGATGTGCATAAACTGTATAAGCATAAGAGACGCACTGGTAGGGAGATATGCTTGACCTCACAGATCAGTGATTATGAGATGGAGCAAGTCATTCTAGACTTAGGATCAGACGCAAACCTACTACGTAAACAAACTTGGTAGAAAATAGGAGAACCTAAGTTGCAATGGTCCACTATCCAGCTATGCAGGGCCAATGAACAGAAGATCATCCCATTGGGAAGGCTATCAAATATCATGGTAGACATTGCAGGGGTCAAGGTTCAAGCTGACTTTGAGGTCATTCAAATTGTAGAAGATGAAAACCCCTATCCTACACTCCTAGGATTGGACTGGGCCATAGATATGGGTGGTATTATCAATTTAAAAAACAGGAGCATGGTGTTTGAAAGTGAAGGAACACAGGTGATAGTACCGCTAGATCCTGCAGAAGGAGAAAGGTATAAAGAGCTAGTGCGTGAGGAAGAAGAGGTGGATCACATCTATAAGTTAACTATGAGGGATGAAGACTGGATCAATCTTACGGCCAATGGTGTGCTGTGCTGGGAAAGAGATAGCAAATGCTTCTTTGACTCTGATGAGGAAATGGAAAATTGGAAAAAGCAGTTGCATGATGTCTCTGTGCTGCGCTGCCTGCGAATCACCAAGGAATTTTTTTGCATATCCTTCGAGGTAAGAGAAATACCCTACTTTTATGGTTCTGGTAGTATAAAACACTTTTTGCGGACATTTGAAGTTGAGGTTCCAAGAGAGCGAAGGCTATGGGCCCTTAACTTAGCTCTATGCACAATGCCTACAAGGTGGTGGGAAATGCATAAGGGGGCATTCCAGGAGTGGGAGGAATGTTAGGATATGATGGTACTATGATTTGAGCCTCTGGCCAATGTACACATCAAGATATTTCTTGGCCGAGGGGATTTGCACAAACATTTGTTCGCCTAGATGGAGAAATGGTGTGATCGTACTACATAAGAATGAGTTCACTTGTTTATTCATGCCTTGGGACCAATTCCCACTGCATGGTACCTAGATGTGGAGCTACATCAACGTACCCACCAATGGGAAACCTTAAAGGATGAATTTTTGGGGACATTTGGGTTAACAAGAGGATCGAAGGCGCTTGATGAAGCTCTACTGGATATCGATACCTTTGTATTTGGTGAATCCATCTCCTACATAGCATGCGAAATACCCACATGTAGGATATTTTCAACTACCATAATATCACCATAGAAGAGTGTGATGGAGATATGTGCTATGTATCAATCCCAGAATCAGAGGGGAAATACACAGTTGCAGGACCTCCATTACACACTATGAATGTTACGAAACCTCTAACGCTGCGAGAAATTAAAATTGGTAAGGAAGAGAAAACAAAATTGGCTAAAACTGGGGACTACTGGGATGATGACACTGTAACAAATTTTTTTGAATTGCTCACAGAATATCAAGGCTTATTCTCAACCAACTTTTCAGAGCTCAATGGGATCACTGGCGACCTAGGGGTTATGCGCATCATGCTAAAATCAGATGCGTGCCCTATAAAGTATTGGATTTATTGGTTGAACCCTAAGTATAAGAAGAAGTTTAAGGAAGAAATCGATAAAATGCTCACTGCAGGTATTATTGAGTCGGTCGAGTAGTCGGATTGGGTAAGTCTGACGATGGTTTAGGAAAAGAAAAAAGGGAGAAATACAAATCTGTGTGGACTTACGCAAGCTAAATGATGCCTACGTACATGACCCCTTTCCGATACCATTCTCTAATGAGATCCTAGATAGTGTAGGAGGCCAAGAATCATACTCATTCATTGACGGGTTCTCACGATACCATCAAATCAGAATCGCACCAAAAGATCGCAACAAAACTACATTTTCCACTAAATGGGGATCCTTCTAGTATATAGTAATGTCGTTTAGACTCGAGAATACCCCTGCTATTGTTGGTCACTTTAATTGCTTATTAATATAAACAATCAAGTGCTACATAAATTTTCAACCCATGGAAGTCTGTTTATTTCAAAAGCAATCACACACTATATATACTCAATCTCAAAAGAAATGAAAAGTTGTAGTAAAAATTACACTAATCACACCTTGCTTCAAAAAAACTGAAGTTCTTGAGTTACAGCAAAATAAATCTTTCTATTGAAGACAATTATCAAAATAATCCTGGATTACATTAAGAAAACAACAACCTAGGAAAAGAAACCAATTTGCAGGAGAAAAGACTAATTATGCTATAACAAAGAACAGGACCCTATTCCCCAAGTAGGAATCTTCAGCACCTATTTTTTACTACCACGCTTTTCACAAACTCATTCTGTAAAGAATATTACCAATTGAATTAATCAATTATTACCTAGGAATTAATTATATGAAAACAATGCGACAATAAATGGAAACAGAGTTTCAGCAATAGATAACAGAGTTCCAATATTGTGTAAGTGATTTCAATAAAATAGAGTTTTAACAAGGTGTAAAGGAAAATAACGATCAACACACTACAGAAATTAATGGGTGAATATTGTGAGGAAGGTGGGCCCTTTCCTTCTCACAAGATTCCCCAAAAAGAGGAATTAAGAAGAAATGCTTAGAGTAATGTTCTATTCATCTGTCAGATGTAACATGTTACAAACAATTCATGTTCCTTCTCTATAATTCCATTTCAAACTAAGCCTTCCGTAGTATGTAATGTTCTCTAATGTTGATGTATCCTCTATTTAAAGAGGATACATCTATTACACATTTGATTACATCATACAAATCCTATTCTTAACCCGATCTGATCTTCTATGCTGGAATAGGATATTCTGTTCTTCCATAGCAAGGATGATGTTACATTGGTTAGGATGGTGCTAGCTTCAATGTGCAGTTGTTATGGCCAGTGTAATAGCTCCCTTAATTATCTTTTCTTATTCTTGTCGTACCTGAAATACTGTTTTAGCATCGCAAATCACTGACTGTTTCAGCAACGGGATTTGCATATTATTCACTGTTTGAGCAACGAGTTTTGAGTATTGTGGACTATTTCAGCAACACGGTCTTCAGACAGCAACGATGAATTAACTGTGGTCTTCAAATTTTTTTAGCAATTATATATTTCCGATTAATGGCTAAATATGAAAGTAATGTAAAATTACAAGTTAAACAAGTTAAACATATAATAAAGAGAAGAAACGTTATATACCTTTGGAAGAACTGATTAAAGTGATGATATAGGCTTTAAATATGAGCTGGAAAAGGATGGGATGATAGCAAAATATATGAGCAGAAAGGTACATTACAAGGTCTTAACATCCCCCCCAACTAAAAATGTTGCATGTCCTCAGGCAACTTCAATCTGAATCAGAATCTAGATACTGGCTCTTGGTGTGCAAGTTACTTATGCAGTAGCTATAGAAGGTACTGTCTGTTGAAGCTCTAAACCCTTGCACATTTTTCAGATTTTTCCAAGCTGCTGCTTCATCCTTTTTGGACAACCTATGATGAGCATGATATTCCTCTGTTGGCATCCATATAATAGGAAAATGAAAGTGATACCCTATCCATTTTTCAGCACATTGCTAAACACACTTGATGTAGTCTTGTACCCTGGAGAATGTTGTTTGAAGATTAGTAGGAATGAAAGGATTATGCTCCTTCTTTTTCCTAGAATATTGTTTCCAAAACATGTTATTCTATCTTAGAGCAGTAGTTTCTTTGGCCTTACTAAAGTGTTGACAGTCTTGGAGTACTATTTCTTCTAGGTGCTGCATATGTTGAGTCATTCCTGGTTTCTACAGAAATTGATAATATTTTGTAACAAAGGTGGCAGGGTTCATTGGTTCTGGTCATATCCAGAGGATATGGTTATCTTCATTATGCCTGGCTGCTAGAAAAGCAGTCTACCACGTAATCTGGTTGGCAAAGAAAGAGGCGAATGCCCAAATCTGGATATTGCCAACAAGAGGGTTAAGATTAAGGTTTATGTTTTCAGGAATGGATTCATTATGAAGATATAGTTCACACAGTAACTGTTGATCACTAGTAGAGACCTCTGTAAAAGTTTACAAAAAATCTTTAGATTTAAACACCTTATAGGGCCTTCCATCTTTGATTGCTTATCTGAAAGAATGCAAGGCGTTATGCAAGAAAAAGAGAGTAATTTAAAGATGGTTTCCTGGTAGCTAATAGTTTCTGTATCAAATCAAACATCAGGAGAAATTTTCTTTTTATCTCTCTATTCTGGTTCTTATGAGCATCATATTGTTGGAGTATTTGCTCCAAAGCCTCTCAGTTTGAATATATGTGGTTCTACCAAAGTAATTTATGCTCCTGCAAGATTTTGCCTTGCGAAATGGCATACTCTTTCCTCCACTTATTCATTATTTCCAGCTCATCCCATGGTTCATTTTCTATTTCAACATTTCAAGTGGTCAGATGAGGTATAATCTGAGTAGAAGAAATAGGAATTTCAGATTTAACAGTTACAGTAGGGCAGGGTACTTGCAAATTAGGTTCTTTTTCTGGAATTTTGGAAGGCCCTACTGGTTCTTGTGTAATAGTGGAGCATTCCTCCTTGACTACAGAAGACGTAGATGCTCTCGACATTGTGACTTGAACTACTTTATATCTCACTTGATGATAAATATTCCCACATTGGCTGCACATTTATTCTTTATACTGATCATTTTCTTTGTCTTTCTCTGCCATGGATGCTGTGTGAGCTAAGATATACACATTAAGCTCCTTGTCATTGTCTTCTCTTGCCATTACCAGTTCTTTCTTGTAGGCTTCTAGTTATGATTTTAAAAACTCATTTTCTTGTAAGAGGGAAGCCAGGATGATTGGGCTTTGTGTAACAGTCACAGTCTCAGTAATTGGTTCCTATGTGGCAGTTACTGAATGAGTAGCTGGTTCTTGTGTAACAACTACATGATGTGTAACATCCTGGGCATCTAGTTCCTGTACGTCAGCAACTGGTTCTTGTGTTTCAGCTGCAGCTGGTTCTTGTGTGACAGCTATAGCTGGTTCTTGTGTGACAGCTACTGAATGAGTAGCTGGTTCTTGTGCGACAGCTATAGCTGGTTCTTGTGTGACAGCTACTGAATGAGTAGTTGGTTCTTGTGTGAAAGCTACTTATTTTGAAGAAAATGATGTCGCAGTACCCTGGGCATCTGGTTCTTGTGTTTTAGTGCCCCTGGGTGAGATAGGTAAATATTTTGGGATTTAGAGTTGTGGTGGTGTATGGGCTTTTAAAAGAATGGCTGGAGAATTTAGGTTAGTGGCAATGTTGGTTTCTTCAGTTGACACCATCATTCATCTCCTAGGTAAAAAGGCAGGAAAAGTAGTGGTTCGCTTTCTTTTATGAATGGATTTTTCTTGAGGGGAAGGGCTATCAGAAGTAGTGGTTACTTTGGTTGAGGCCTTCATTCATATTTTTGGTAGAAAGGCAGACATCGTTTGCCTTTTCCTTTTGTGAGTAGAGGAAGAGGGCTTCTCTAATTGAGAATCACCACTAGAGATATGAACAATAGGATGATATGATTCTACTAAATTGTGGGATAGAATGGGTATGATAAGAGAGTTAATTGTATCAATTGGTTCTGTGGGTGGAATTTCTGGATGGTCAGGGGTGTGCTATGGTTGTTGTTCTTGGGGATTTTCAAAAATTTCCTGAGGATTTTGAGCAGCTTGCTGAGGGTTTATTGGTGGATTTTTTAAGGGAAGGTTTTGTTGAGAAAAACCTTTCCAGATTAGTAACTGGACAAGATGGTGATGGGTGAGGGAAAGGAGGGGGAATTTTACCCGTCTACAATAATACGACATATTTTTAAGACATCCAAGTAAATAATAGGTAATATTCAATAGTATACCATGTCGTAAATGATTTAACAAGACAAAATCATGCCGGTAGACTACTTGGTAGTGGCCTTCATAGGTGAGGTAATGTTTAACAAATTCTGCAACTTTCAGCCAAGGAGGGGGCAACGAGTTGAGTCGGACACCCCGACCTTTAGGCTCAACTTGTTTTCCTGGTAGGTGAAAATCTTGTTGTGCATTAAGAATCATATGTTTCCAGCTGAACCATTCAATTCCAGTGACAGGGAGGCCTGAAACATGTGCTATGTCACCCTCTGAGACTGGAATCCTAACTCCTCCAACTATAGAATGATCTTCCTGAAGATTTTGTGAAAATTCAAGAACCTGTTGTGGATCAAATTCTTGAAGCCTCTGAAAATATCCTACCCAGCCTGCCTGCTGGAAAATCTGATATGCTTCTGGGTATAATTCGAGCAGGGTTATCATAGTGGTTTCATGTCGAATAGCAGGTCCTCCCATAGCTAATTAGCTTTGGCAAAATTCGCAGTCAAAGAACTAAGTTACCGCCCTCAAACAGACTAAGTTTTATGAATGAGAACATGGAATGATGGTGAAGAGGTGAGGTAATAAGTAAGAAAAATGACGGTAATTGACTTGTTGTGAAATGATGGCCTAAAGTTTCGATATTCCCCCCAACTACGGCTAAAATGATGTCTTCAAGTGTGTGGGGATTGTGGTGATAATAAGCGAAATCTTCTCATTTAACCATAGTTTAATTGTACTTACATATAAAATTTACATGCCTCATGTTTACCTTTAATTCGTAGTTCGAAAAATATAGCGCTTTCTCATAATAGATCGGAAATAGTTATGGAAGAAACTTTGGAAGCTTTTTGAAACATGAGGGAGATTATATTAGAGGTATGTTTAATCATAGGAGAAGGCAGTGAACAGACATAATTGGCATGAGAAATAAGAGAAGTGAAAATGAAAGAACTGAAGAAGATAATTTCATGACAGGAAATGCTGCATGGTCGTGTCTTTGAAGAAAAATGGTGTTTCAACAAATGGAAAAGTGGTTGAAGTGTTGCTGAAGAGTGGTGTTTTAGTAATGGGAAAAATAGGGAAAAAATTTCTAAAGAGTGCTATTTTACAAATGCAAAAGATGGGGAAAATATCGCTGAAGAGTGTTGTTTCAGCAATGGGAGAAATGGGGAAAATGTTACTGAAGAGTGTTGTTTCAGCAATGGGAAAAATGGGGCAAATATTGCTGAAGAGTGTTGTTTCAGAAATGTGAAAAAGGGAATAATGACATGAAAAGGGGAAAATAAATGAGGGGAATTAATGATGGAATGTTGAAAGAAAACTGGAAGATGGGGAATGAACTATGAATGGGTTGAAGTAAGAGGAGCAATGCTTCAAAAAATGAAGCTTGGATCTTCTTGTAGTGAGATTTTCCTTTCTTAATAAGCCTTTCCTGAATGAAGAATCTGCAAAATAACCAAATTTAACATGCTAGTCTTTGACAAGGATTATTAGTTAAGAAATCTAATTCTAATGCTAAAAATACAATTAAGAAAAAAAAAAATTAAATGCAATGAGGGATATCTGCCATGCAAGTAGCCTTAAAATATTCTTTGGAAATGGGGCACTGGTATAGACGGAGCTGATGAACATTTACTAATAATGGTGTTTTAGAGTCATCAATTGTTAGGAACCTTATTGTTCCATTGGGAAAAACAGTATCTATTTCGTATGGTCCTAGCCATCTTGTATGTAGCTTCCCTTGAAAGTTTTCAAACCAAGAGTCATACAATAAAGCCCAATTACCTTTTTGGAATTTCTTATTCTTGATGATTTTATCATGCCATTTTCTTCTCTATTGTTGGATCATAGTTGTCTGATGAATGGCATCTAATATTTTTCATCCAATTCATGAAGCTATTGCAACCTGGTTGTTTTTGCATCAGTCAAATCAAGGTTAACAACTAAAGCAGTCCTTAAGGTCTTAATTTCAAATTCCATAGGAAAAACAACACTTTTACCATAAACCAATTCATAGGGATAAAATCTTGTATTATTTCTCGAGGTAGTTCTATAAGCCCATGGTGCTTCAGGGAGCCTTTGAGACCAATCCTTCTAGTTTTCCTTCACTGTTTTTGTTAGAATGGCTTCTATTACTTTGTTTTTACTTTCCACCTGCCCATTGGCTTGGGGGTGGCATGGTGTAGTCATTCTATGATGAATATGATATTTCTGAAGGGTGGATTTAAAGCCATGAGAAGTGAAAGGAGGTCCACCATCTGTAACTAGCTCTCTAGATACTCCAAATCTAACGAATATCTCTTCAAATAGGAAAGCTAGGACAACTTCTTCATTAGCTCTAAGGAGTGCTTTAGCCTCCACCCATTTAGTCATATAATATGTGTAGACCAATATATAAACTCTTTGGTTGGATGGATGATTAATGGGTCCTACAAATTCTAAGGCCCATCTTTCAAATGGTTCAAGTATTACCTGGGGGTTTAATGGAATTCATCTCTATGATTAGGTTGACCCATTCTCTGACAGCTATCATAAGCACGTATTTCTTTGCATATTTAAAGAGTGATGGCCAATAACAACCCATCCTAAGAATTTTATGTGTCATTCTCTTATCAACAAAATGCCCTCCACAAGGGCCATCATGACAAGCTTGTAGTATATCATAAGCCTCATCTCCTCTAACGCATCTTCGGATTTCATGATCAAGTCTTGTGTAGAAAAGACATTGACTTATCCAGCTATACCGAGCACTTTGTTGAACGATTTTTCCTTTCTCTCGATGGGATAGGTGTGATGGTAACTTCCGTGCAACCAAATAATTGGAAATGTCTCCATACCATGGTGAGTGAGCAAATGCTGCAAATAAATATTGATCAGGAAAGGAATCATATACTAGATTATTATCATCGGCTTTTAATTGAGAAAGGAAATCAACAACTACATTTTCTTTTCCTGGTCAATCTACAATTGTAATATGAAATTCTTGTAATAACAATAACCATCTGGTGACTCGAGAATTTGTGACAGATTTTCTCATTAAATACTTAATAGTCTAGTGGTCAGTATGGAAAAAAGTAGAGTAACTAGTAATGTAATGTCGAAATTTATTAATAGCATAAATTACTGCTAAAAATTCCTTTTCAGTAACTGTGTAATTAAGCTCAGCAGGAGTCATATTCTTACTAATGAAGTAGATAGCATAATGAATATGGTTTTCCCCATGTCCAAAGACATCTTCAATTTCAGTATCTTAAGCATCAGAAGATATATGAAAGGGAAGTACCTAATTAGGTCCCCTTAAAATAGGAGCTATAGATAACTGATGCTTGAGTTCAACAAATGCCTTCTGGAAAATATTAGTCTACCTGAATTCAACATTTTTCATAAGTCACAAAAACAAAGGAGAAGCAATTTTGGAATTTTTTTAAATAAATCTCCTATAATATCCTGCATGTCCTAAGAAAATTCTCACATCTGTTTGTGTTCTAGGAATAAGAAAGTTCTGAATGACTTGTATTTTGGATGGATCTACCTGAATTCCTTAAGATGAAATAAAATTTTCAAGTACTACTCCTTCACTCATCATCATATGCCATTTTTCGGTACTTAAGGAGAGATGAGCTTGTACACATAGTTTAAGTACTTTCTCAAGATTCTGTAATGCATCCTGAAAATAAACACCATAAGGGGTAAAGTCATCAATAAATATTTCCATAGAGTCATTAAGCATATCAAAAATATTCCTATAACTACTCTTTGAAAGGTTTTTGGTGCATTACATAGTCCAAATGGGAGAACTCTAATAGAAAAAGTTCCCCAAGGACTAGTAAAAGTCATCTTTTCTTGGTCTTGGGGTGCAATTTTGATTTGATTATACCCACTGAGCCCATCTAAAAAGGAAAATACTTTCTTCCCTTAAAAGCTATCTAACACCTGATCAATGAATGGTAAATGAAAGTGATCTTTTTGAGTGGATTTATTTAATAATCTATAATCTACACACACTCTCCATTTCTTGTTTTTCTTAGGAACTATTACCAATGGGCAACCCCATTCACTATCAGATATAGGATATATAAACCCTGCATTAAGCAATTTTTGAAGTTCCTCTTTAAAAATTTCCCTTAAATTAGGGTTCATTCATCGTTGAGGTTGACATATTGGTTGACAGCCTTCCTTGATATATATATAATGAGTACATAATTCAGGAGATATTCCCTTCATATATGTATAGTCCCATGCGAATGCTTCCTTATTTTCAAGAAGTAACTTCATTAATTGATGTGTTTCAGCAACTGTCAAGTTGGGTTTTATGTTTAGTGTTTTGCGAGGTTCAATTTCTACTGGTATACTTTTAGAAGAGATGGTGGTTGATGTTTGAGGAAGATCTTCAAGTTTAAGCTTTTCGTGGGTATCTGATTTCAAAAGTGCATCCAGTTGATTATGTGTTTCCGGAAGCACAAAGGAGGGTTCATAAATAAAATTATTAATTACCTCATCTTTAGTGGTATCTTTAAGGCATAAAGCTTGTATGATAGTCAAAATAGGTTGAGTATCATGATCATCATAGTCCATCCATACAGAATTATAATTATTAATCATGGGTGTAGCGTGAGGGTAGAGACTAAGCTGCTTAGTTTCATATCCATTGGAAATTGACATTGAACTAGATCTACAGCTGATAAAGGCATTGGCTATGGCTAACTAGGGCCTTCCCAAAATTAGAGGATTTCCCTCCAACTTTGTTTTAGTTTGTAACACCACAAAGTCAGCTGGGTAATTCTAGGATTCAACTGAGATGATTAGGTCCTCAATAACTCCTTCTGGTTTGATTGTAGAACGGTCAGCTAATTCTGGAATGGTTGGTATATCTCTGATTACATTCTTCAGTTGTAACAGTTGTGAAGTTTCAAGAGTCATAATATTTATAGCAGAACCTAAATCTACCAGAACTTGAGGAATTATTGTTTTTCCAATTTTCACTCTAACAGTAGGATGGTCAGGATCACCATATTTAACTAGAGGAGCTTTACCGGAAATTAATGCAGATAGATCACCCATAACATGAACTATAAGGGGATATTTAGCTTTCCTACCGAGTTTCTTAACAAAAATATCTCTCATAGTTCTGGAATAAGTTGGTACATCTCTTAGTGCTTGTACAATTGGAATTTTAACATAAAGATTCTATAATTCCCCTAGAATATTGAAAGGAGGTGGCTCAAGTGTTTTAGTTAAAGCTAAATGCTAAAGGAATGGTGGTTCTGCTATTCCAGTATCCTTATTAGAGGGTGGTTGTACCTCTTCATATGAGTCACATTTTTCTGTCTCTTCCTTATCAAAATCAGAAGAGGTAATGTCATCAATAATGGGCTCAACTATTTTCCCAGATCGTAAATCAATATCATTACATTGTGCAGTGAAAAGAGGAAGTATAGGCTGGTTCTGAATATCAATAACCTACACAACTTTATTATTGGGGTTAGGGTTTTGTTGTACATATAACTGGGGTCTCATCATTTGATTATTCAATGGAGCACCTAATGGTAGAGGGAGTGGTTGCTGAAGTTGAGGAAATTGATTTGGAAATGGGAGTTGTTGACCCCTTCAATTTGGATTCCATTGGTTAAAGATTTTTTTTTTGGAGGCCAAGGAGTCCACTTTTCTGGATCTACAAAGGGAGGATTTGTTTTTTGCATGGGTGGGTAATTAATTTGATTCAAGGGAGGGTATTGGATATGGTTAAAGCGGGGGTAATTTGCTTGACTAAAATAAGGATAATTGTTCGAACGATTAGAAGATGTAAATGGCATATTATATTTCATACCTTTTCCTTGCAATAGCCATTGCCTTCTCTGTGTCAACAGATACACCGTTTCAACTTCTTCTTCGGTTGGTTGCAATGTTGCTTTTATTCATGGTAAAGAAGGGAATTTTTTCGTTTCATGATCCTTCTCACAAAGGGTGCGAATTGGTATCTTGTCTAATGGGCATTTCATTAGTGGGTGTTTATCTTTGCATTTGGGGAAAAATATAGACAAATCTACTTCTACTTCGGCTTGTTTCTTCTTAAATTGCAAGGTGTCAATCTGTGAAGAAAAAGAACTTAACATTTCAGTTTTAAATTCCTCAATTAAATTACCTATTTCAGCTCTTGTTGCTCGTCCACTGGCTAGTTTTTGAACTCCTTAATATGTGGTATCCCTACTATTTGACCTGTTCCTTGCAGCTCCTCTTGAACATCTTTTACAGAGGTTAACAATTTAATCATATGATTCTTTAGATATGTCCCCTTTACCAAGCATATTTAGCATATCTAGATAGTCATCCCTTACTCCTTCTAATAATATTGTTTTAAGAATATCTTTACTTACATTGGGATGATTTGATCTCTGCAAATTATATTGTAGTCTTTCCAGAAATTCCTCCAGATTTTTGTCCTCCTTCTGTACCATCTTAAATAGTTCCTCTCTTTTTTCTCCTGTCCGACAGTAGTCTTGATATTTGAGCAGAAATTTTTGTTTCTTCTGATCCCAAGTTGTGATTACATGGCCTCCAAGACTCATGAACCATATTAATTCATTTCCTTTTAATTTTCCTGGAAATAGCTTCAATTTTTGGGCATTGCTAACGCAATCATAACTTCTGCATAATATGTCAAACTCAAAAAGAAATTCATCAGGATCTTCAGAAGAGAAACCATGAAAGTTAGGTAAAGTTGAAAGTGGGATATTCTTCATGGGAGTTGCTCCTCTAGGGAGATCACCAATAGGGAACCCGAAGGTACAGAGAGAATTCTCATATTTTCCCTCTCCTTTAGGATCCACTTGTCCTCCACCGAAGAATCCTTCATTGTTCCCCTCCATTGCTTGATCTCCTGCTGCACTTGCTCGATCCTCAATGTTTTCTACTGGCTCCTCAATGTTTTCTACTAGCTTTTCAACATTTTCTGCTGGCTCCTCAACATTTTATGCTGGCTCTTTAATTCTTTCCACTGGTTCTTCAATGCTTTCTACTGGCTCCTCAATGTTTTTTGCAGGTTCCTCAACATTTTCAGGGCTCACAATTTCTTTTTTTTGTAATTCGATTGAAGGGAATGTTGAGGCTTTGGCCTTCGAGAGCTTAGCCTGTGAGAATATTAAATTTTTTATATGATCTGGTCAATAAAGGTCTTTCTTCCTCCCTTTCCTCTACCCTTGCCACCTGTAGGGTTAGTTTTCTTTTGGGCTCTGCGTCCTTTTATGAAATTTGCATATCTGAAAGAAAAAAATCAATGATTTTGAAACTTATAATTACCTTCCCTGACAACGGTGCCAAAATGTTGGTCACTAATCTAAACAATCAAGTTCTACATAAATAGTCAACCCAAGGAAGTCCGTTTATTTCAAAAGCAATCACACACTGTATATGATCAATCTCAAAAGAAATGAAAAGTTGTAGTAAAATTTACACTAATCACACCTTGCTTCAAACAAACTGAAGTTCTACTTTGAGTTACAGAAAAATCAATATTTCTATTGTAAACAATTATCAGAAGAATCCTGGATTACATTAAGAAAACAACAATCTAGGAAAAAAACCAATCTACAGGAGAAACGACCAATTATGCTATAATAAAGAACAAGACCCTATTCCCCAAGTAGGAATCTTCAGCACCTGTTTTAGACTACCATTCTTTTCACAAATCATTCTGTAAACAGGATTACCAATTGAATTAATCAACGATTACCTAGGAATGAATTATATGAAAACAATACAACAATCAATGGAAACATAGTTTCAGCAACAGATAACAAAGTTCTAATAATGCGTAAATGATTTCAATAAAACATAGTTTTAACAAGGTGTAAAGGAAAATAACGATCAACACACTACAGAAATTAATGGGTGAATCTTGTGAGGAAGGTGGGCCCTTTCATTCTCACAAGATTCCCCAGAAAATGGAATTAAGAAGAAATGCTCAGAGTAATGTTTTATTCATCTGTCAAATGTAACGTATTACAAACAATTCACGTTCGTTCTCTGTAATTTCCTTTCAAATAGCGTTCTGTAATCTGTAATGTTCTCTAATGATGATGTCTCCTTTATTTAAACAGGAGACATCTATTACACATTTGATTACATCATACAAATCCTATTCTTAACCCGATCTGATCTTCTATGCTATATTAAGATACTCTGTTCTTCCATAGCAAGGATGATGTTATAATGGTTAGGACGGTGCTAGCTTCAAGGTGCAGTTGTTATGGCCAGTGTAACATCTCCCTTAATTATCCTTTATTGTTTCTACTGTACCTGAAATACTGTTTCGGCGTCGCAAATCACGGACTATTTCAACAACGGGATTTGCATATTGTTGATTTTTTCACCAACAGATTTTGCGTATTGTGGACTATTTCAACAATGCGGTCTTCAGAAATCAATGATGAATTAAGTGTAGTCTTCAAACTATTTTAGCAACTATATATTTCCGATTAATTGCTAAATATGAAAGTAATGTAAAATTACATGTAAGACAAGTCAAACATATAGTAATGAGAAGAAACGTTATATACCTTTGGAAGAATGGATCAAAGTGATGATATAGGATTAAAATATGAATTGGAAAAGGATGGGATGATAGAAAAATATATGAGAAAAAAGGTACATTACAGGGTCTTAACAGGCATCTTCTCGCGGGTAGTTGTCAGAGTGTTCAAGGAATTCATCCACAAATTTCTAGAAGTGTATTTCGATGATTGGACTGTCTTCGGCTTAGTAAAGACACACGCTTCAAACCTACGCATGATGTTGGATGCCTACTAAAAACACCAGATTTCCCTAAATATAAAACAATGTATCTTCTACGTACCCTTCAGAATATTTCTCGGACATATAGTTTTCCGAACAGGGTTGATGGTGGATCCTGCGAAAGTGGTAGTAATCATCAATCTGGCAGTGCCTATGACTGATAAATAGCTACATTCAATCGCTGGACATACGGGCTACTATAGAAAATTAATTTAGGGATACAAAATGATCGCAACACCTCTGGAAAACTGCTTAAGATGGATGTTTCATTCTTTGGGGATGACGAGTGCCAGAAAAGCTTTGAGCTACTCAAGGAAAATATTGCATCTACACCTATTATTATTTTTCTCGATTTGGAAAAGGTATTTCATGTTTATGTTGATGCTTCAGGGATAGCCCTAGAAGCGGTCCTTATGCAGCTTGGTGTTGGAGACATCCCAATCACATTTTCAAGTTGAAAACTCTCAAATGCGGAGCACAATTGTGCCACCACAGAGAGGAAAGGGTTGTCCATGGTCTATGCACTACAGAAGCATCGACACTATCTTTTAGAAGGACACTTTAATATGTCTACAGATCATTCAACTTTAAAGTACCTGGCGAACAAGCCTTTGTTAGGGGGGGGGGGGGGAATCTGTCGATGGCTATTGTTGTTTCAGGAATACGATTTTAAAATCATAGTCAAGCTAGAAAAGTTGAATTTTGGGCTAGATCACTTGTCCCGAATTGAGATGGGTGAGGAACCCAGTAACTTGGAGGAAGGATTGCCTAATGCATAGATTATTTCCATTAAGGTCATTGGTGCACACTTCGTTGATATCATTCAGTTCCTAGCTATAGGTATGGCACCTACAGAATATTCGGTACAACAAAAGAAGGAGTTGGTTGTCCGGGTAACGGATTTTACTATTATCATAGGTCATTTATATAAACTAGGTGCTAATGAAGTCCTACAAAGATACATTCTAGAGCATGAAAGGCACACTATCTTGGAAGAAGCTCATAGAGGCATAGTAGGAGGTCACTACGTAGGCAAGGCAATGACATAAAAGATATTGCGGGCTGGGCTATGGTGGCCTACCCTGCATAGTGACTCTCATGACTATTGTTAGGCCTACAATACATGCTAGTGGAAAAGGAGGCCATCACACAGAGACAGAATGCCTTTTCAAGCACAAATAGATCTGAAAGACTTTGACAAATGGGCCATTGATTTTGTGGGACGAATCAACCCACTAGGGAAGAAGACAAGTGCGTGCTACATAATTACTGCCATTGATTATGTAACCAGGTGGGCCAAAGCACAAGAGGTGAAGGACTGTACTGCAAATACCACTGTACACTTCATATTTGAGAAAATTTTGACCAAATTTGGATGTCCAAGGATCCTTATGATAAATAGAGGTAAGCACTTTGTAATGAAACAATACAAGCTTTGACTGAGGAGTTCCAGATCCATCATGTGAAGAGCACCTCGTTTGTTCCACAGGAAAATGTAGCGGTCGAAGCTTTTAACAAATCTTGGAGCAAGCACTGAGTAAGGTTTGCAACACCGAGCACAACGATTGGGATGTGCGCATCCCATCTATTCTTTGTGCCTATTGAACGACCTGCAAGAAGGTAAGATGGAAAATGCCATTCAGGATGGTTTATGGCAAGGAGGCCATTATGCCAAAGGAGTATATTGTTCCTAGTCTGTGTATCATAGAATTTAACATCATGGAGGAGCTTTTAACGCAGCTTATGGCTTTGGAGGAAGATCGGTTTATTGTTAATCCCCATCAGCAAGTTCAGAAGGCCAGTGATAAGGCATGGCATGATCAACATATTCGCCGAAAGACATTTGCAGAGGGAGAATTGGTCCTCTCATATGATAGCCAGTTTGCGAAACACCCAGGGAAGTTCTGACAACACTGGCTTGGTCCCTACACAGTTAAGGAAATCACGAACGGCAGAGTTGTTAGGCTAGCTACCTTTCATGGTGATATGCTACCAGGATGTGTCAATGGTAGCCAGCTCAAACCGTATCAGATCAAATGAATATATGGCTAAAGTAGTTGTACTGGGCAGGATATGCCCACCAAAGAAGATGAGTATGACCAGGGTACGCGTAGGAAGCGGCCAAAAATTTGGAATCTTGGAGTGGTGCGTAGGAGGCACAGGTGTCTTTTCAAAGTTCAGCAGGTGTGCTAGAAGCACAGGGGTGCGCTAGGCACATAGGAGGTGCGAAAACTAGCCGTTGGAATAGTAAAATTGGGCAAAAGCCTTAAGTTATCGTTCAAAGGAGTGGGCGGCCAACATTTAATGAGACGATTTCTGGAGTTTTTTTATCGTCTATCTGATGGTAAGTTTCAATTAAGGTTCACCCGAGCACTAGTGGCTCTCTGCTGTTATAAAGGGGGAAGGATAGGTCAAAAGCGGGTTCCATATCTTTTGTCTTGTTTGTGCTTTGCAAGATTATGCCTTAAGATAGTTTGGGCCTACTATACTTCCTTCATGTCTAAATAGCCTACCCCCTATGGTAGTAGCTACGTTGGGTTGGGATTCATTTTTCGCGCTAGAATGATGGCCACAAACCCTGCTGAGCCCTCACAGACGACACCCTCAACAAAGCCAGAAACCAAGGAGGTAGTAGAGGTCAAATCGAAAGTTGAAACAGTCATCTCCATGCCACCTCTAGTAGTGAAGAAAGGTAAAGAGAAAGCACAAAGGTCATGGGAGCCTCCAAAATGGGCTGGGGTAAAGCCCCACACTTCTCCCCATAACATGAAGTCACTGCGAGGGGCGGCCCTGGCCGGCTCACCTAAACCAGTAGGGCGCCCTCTGTCTGATTAGGAATAGTCCCAGGTCGCTCAACCAATCAATTGGTTACCACCATTTTTTTGGCCTTGCAAGCCTACAACCCGCACACCAAAGAACATTAATGCCCTAATTACCTACCTACAGATGCCCTTGACCTCGAGTGAGGTGCCCATCATTGGCGAACCATTTTGCAAGCTTCATGAGGTGAAGCTCGACCATCATGACTTGGCCAACTATGAGGCATTTTCCCAGCTGGCACCTGAGTTTTACCTGGAATGAATACTCGAAGATGACGGGGTACAAGTTGTCCCTATGCATTAGGTGCGCGTGTTGGTTGGTTCTGGGCTATTGAACCTGTTAAGGATGCCACATTTTTGCTACTTCAATGTTACATATCGCTTCATGCGCCAACTCCTCACCTTGGTCTATAATGGTAGCTTGTGGATACAAGACCGCATCCCTATTTATGCAGTCCTAATTCACCAAATTACTAGCCTCCCCATGGAAGGGCCTGAACCGATGCTGCGGGTGGGCAAGAAGTATGAGCATAAGATCACTGACAGTGTGCGCGAGACCTACCATGTACTAAGAAATATTCGGGGGTTCATGAATAGTAACATCATCGACCTGGGAATGCAGATGGGTACCGCAAGCTAATGCGCAAGTGCCAGGATTCCACCGTCCCTGCATATGTTATTTAGTTGGTAGGGCAGTGTGAAAAAATATTTTGCTTCAATTGGGCCCAGCACGTGTAACGAATTTTTGGAAAATGTCCATGAATTCCAAGATCCGGGGCGCCCATTCTGTTATTCTTGGCTGCTGCTGCTCATTGCATTGGTTGCATGGGAAGCACCAGAAGAAGAAGTCCTCCTCGAGCACACTCCTGACATATGCGACGGAGTGCTCTGCGCCAACTTGTGGGATTCCAAGGACGTGCAGTGTATCGAGGATAATTAGGTCTTTTAGGTACTTTTTTAGAGCAGCTTGGCAGCAGCCATCAATTCCCGACCGTGGTTGTCTCCAGTAGTGTATGACAAGTACAAAACCATTGCGACATTTTAGACCACCATGCACCACATCCAAATCAGAGCATGCAAATATAAATCCTTGGTCTCGCTCCCATATATGGCTGTGGACGAGGATATTGATGGTATAGTCACCACATGGTCTTTGCAATGGAAATTTGGGTTCAAAAACCAGTATGGTCGGCACCACAGGGGTGAGTGCTACAAAGGTTACCCCGACTACCATAGCCAAAGGAACTAGCGGATCAAGCAAAGGAACGAGGAAATAAGGTACCATAGGATCACAGTGGGATTCACAACATAAAAAGAACAGCAGAAAGAATGCAGACACATAGAAGGATTCACAGCCGGATAAAAATATGGAGAAGGGTGCAGAAGTGCCGTCGCAGAAGGGGCACAGCCAAATCTAGGTATAGAGGACCAGGAGATGGGAGGTGCTGACTCCCCCAGAGGAATAAAGCGAATAGGTGAGACCACTAAAGGGCCACAAAAGAAGCAACTCTCTCAGCGAATAGAACACGATGAAACGATTACACTCATGGAAGGCGACCTTGAACAAATCACAGATGCGGTCACCTTGGCCATGGAGGACAAATGGTTGGCTCTCGAAGAGCAGAAAAAAGCTTCGATTGACTCACTTCAGGCTAAGCTCCGAGCCCTGCAACTGAAAAACGAACACACTGCAAATAAGTTTGGTCCAGGCCTGCTCAACATCCACAGCTAGCAGCACGACACTTGTTGCAGTAGAAAGTTGCCTCTATCCCCTATCATGCGCAAACCTCACAGTAAGTCCACCCAACTTGGGAACACAAGTCCAGGCCTGCACAAAGGTCTAGATGGATCTATCAAGGTCGCCACATGGTTCACTGTATGTTATATATAGCTCATTTTTTAAAGAAATTGAACACAAGGACCATTAGGTCCAACAACAGCTCAGCAGAGTGGAGCAGACCATTGTAGAACAGACAGCTGAGGTAACCAAGGTACAGGTTGCGTGTAACTTTGCCACCGCACAGTAGACAGAGCTAGAGAATTTAATTGGTAGACTTTGCGCAAATGTTACAGATGAAATACCAGCCACAAATAACCTCCAAGCCAAGATTGAATGGATATTCATAGCCTTAAGAGCCTCAAGGGTGGAGATCTAGGTCATTAAAACTCAGATGGAACAGAAAATTGCTGACTTGCAAGGCAAGCTGCAACCAGAAACACCTTTGGAGGTTAGAGCCCAGTGAGTTGTGCTAGTTACAACTGCCACCAATGTGATCACAGGAAAAATTGCTCACAACGCCCAATTATTGGACACATCGATGGAGCTATGGACCAAGGTACAACATGATCCTCTCATATGGGAAATTAATAAAACATTGCACCACAAGGAAGAGGAATTCAATCAATTGTAGGTTATCTTGACTATGTTAGTCCCTACCCAGTGCTTGGCCCGATTGCACACCAGCCAGGCCCTCAAATATGACATGGAGGCCCTTCGATAATGGAAGTAGATGCTAAGTGATCACATTAAGCCATGGGCATATGAGGCCCTTAAGCTGTCCCACAAAGTTGATGTTGCAATTAAATATTTGAACTAGACATTGGAGAGCATTGCAGGCACTACAGAAGTTGGTAGAGATAGCTCAGACTATTGCTACGCAAATTGAAGGTGTGCTTCCACCATTGATCGATGCAGTCAAGAAGCTTCAGGAAAAGATGGAGGACCCACAACCGCCATGACTCAGGATGAGTCAAAATATTGTGTTGGGGGACTGTTGGAACATGATCCCCTAAAAGCTATGAATTGTGTATAAATTTTGTACATTTTGTTCTTAATTAGTCTAATGTAGAGGTTTTATGTGGGTCAAAGCCCCTAATGCATTGTAACAGGTCAAGGGTAGACCAAGAGTCCGCAAACCACAGTTTGCGGACCATTGGATGTGTAGGCTAAATCGATATAAATAAATGAACCTTTTTTATTCATAGGTAGGAAAGAATAGAGATTGATGATAGTTGCAAACTATAAGATCTGTTTGGGTTGCTAGGGTAAGGACTCCTTCTAGTTATGTGCATGGAGATCCTCAGTCCTACTGTGTGCGGACCTTGTTGGCTGTGTCTGCAGGCTGTGTTGGATTGTATTGGGTTTTGGATGTTAATATATAGGAATCTAATTAGAGTATCTCTGCGTTATCTGAGTTAATGTATTACTGTTGATGTGAACTGTTGGATCTATTCTGTTATAACTTATGTGAACTTGGGTTGTATGATTAAGCTACGAAAATATTTGTTTGATAGCGACGAAAGTATCCTTGTTCTCTTATATGAATCTATGATCTATTATTTACGGCGATTATAGTTGATGTACTGATAGATTGGTATTACGCACATGGATGTGAAGGTAATCATTAGATCTAAGCTCTGTGATATAATCCTGGAACTAGATCTGTTAAATGCGAAGCTTGATAAGTTTGGAACATAGATATGATTACCTACTCCCTCTCTCAGGGTGCAGAAACCTGGTTCCAATACCCTCCCATACTACTTCCAGTGAGGCTTTGGCCTGTGCAACTAGGTCACTGCCTAAAGGGCCAGTATTATAGGGGTTTGTTAGCAAACCTTAACCTCCAAACTTGGGTAACAACCCCTCAAGCCAACACCATTTATTTGATACCATAACCCTACTATTGACATTATTTTGGATGCCAATGCTTGATGACATGTACTAGTGATCTTGAATATATTTCACAACAGATTGTGATTTAACAAATTCCACCTTCAAATCTTGGTCAACAATAGTAGAAACAAAAATTAAATTCTTTTTTATACCATGAACATACATCACATTATGGATCTCTTTCTCTTGTCTATTAGGAAAATCCACACCTATTACTCCATAACGTTGAACTTTAAGTGATATGTATCTCCTAGATAAAATATGTTCCATCAATGTTCCCATAATATTCATCAAACCAATCCTTAATACAAACAATATGGAGCGATGCACCAGAATCAATGGAGCAAGCATTCACATCATTAATTTCCAAATACCATGCATCATGAGAAGAAAAAAATTTAAGATGTTTAAATCCATCACTGATTGAGGCGTATTTTTCTACAAAATTTCCATTATGCCTTATATTTATTTGTCTGGATTCATTATATTTCCTCTTATATCAATATTTAAACCGATGCCCAGGTTTTCCACAATAATAAGAATCATCATTTATATTATCATGAGTTGGAAATTTAGATTGTGTCATACCTTTCTATTTTTCTTGAAACTAGCCTCCTTTGTTCTTGTCCCATGGCCTGCCTACGTATGCTTCTTTACCTTTGTATACCAATTCCAAATCTGATGTAGTAGACCCTAAATTAAATCTATTCATCCTTTCCTCGTCTTGTAGAAGAATTCCTATCAATTCATCAAAAGTAGCTGAAAGAACTGAAACAAAAATTTTATAATCTTTCACTAAGCCATTTAATATGATGGTGACTAAGTCAATAGTAGACACCTTTTCACAAATATCTCCTAAATTATAAGTTAAATCTTTGACACGAGATATGAAATTGCTTATATTTTCATTTTCTTCCATTTTTAGAGATAAAAAATTATGCAAACCGTTGAGCACATCCCATGTTTCCTTGGATTTATTGAAATTTCGGATGTGAGGAATAGTGTTTTGCTTTACGAACATACGCAACAACAACTTTTATTTCTTATCTCATTTCTCCCAGTATGGAATAAAAGTTACATGAGTGGGTTTGTACTCATCTCCACTCAAAATTTACCACAAATTATAAGCCTCTAATATGGTCAACAAGTTGAATTTCGAATTCAGATAATTTCCTATATAAGTTTGGTGGATTCATTCAAATAAGTATCAACAAGCATATTTAACATGACAAAAAATATCTCTTCAATAAAAAAACTACACTCAAATTCACCAAATCCAAATTGATCTCACAAATAAAAATACTTAAATATAATAACCATGAAATCTTATTTATAGAATTATATTATCATAAATTTTACACCAAAATAAAATTAAATAAGACCAACCTCATAACCACCATAAATAAAACCAAATAATACCAACATCCTTATATTAAAATTTAATTTAAAAAGAAACTCCCTTCTCTTTTTAATAATCCTCTCACAAGAATTCGGTTTTTTCTGTGGAAAAAGGGTTTCATGAGATAATCGAGATCTAGGGTTTCTGACCTTCTCTGAACCTCTATACATGCCACTTGCAGCTGTAAGAGATTAGGAAAATCTCTATAAGAAAGGTTGCAGAGAGGAAAAACCCCCTCCTCCCACTCCCACCACTAATAGACGATGTGGAATTCGAAGCGATAGTTCGATCGTTGTAGAAGAAATCAAAGAATAAGAATGGCGCCTCCAAATTTCTCAAACTCATGGAGAATGCCCTAAAGGTTCAACTGACCTTTGCCTCATTTAGAAGGAAGTCAAAGATATTCTTAGAACGAGGCTTAATGAGGAAATTTACCAGAATGTGGTCGTCCCCGACCTCAATGGAACAGTGGGTTGTAAGAAACTGGAGAATGCTCACCAAAGGGGACATCTCATTCTTCAGGATAGGTAAGGGATTATTTTCCTTTGTTTTCAAACTTCTTGAAGACAAAGACTTAATATTCCAAAGAAGGACTTATTTCTCTGGCCCAAGGGGACGATACTTAAATAGATGGACACTGGATTTTGATCGAAAGGATGACATCCCCACTTGTGTCCCAATTCGGGTTACAATTCCCCATATTTCCTTATATTGCTGGGAGGATGGCTGCTTAACAGCCATAGGAAATAGCCTCAGGTGATACGTAGAGATATTTGACCCAAAAGGTAAGATTTTTTCATGTGCCATAATATGTGTAGAAGTGGATCTGGAAAAGGGGTTACCATCGGAAATAGTCCTAGAAAATGGGGGATCGTGACATATTCAACAACTAGATTACAACCAACTCCCTTTCAAGTGCAAACAATGCCATGAATACAGACACTGCGCCATATAATTCCCCAAAGGAGAGTCACAGGATAGCCCAGAAACCCCAGATCAAGAATAATGACAAAGATAGAAGAAGAAGCCAACAAAAGGGACGACATAGACAAAGAAGGATTCAACCACTGCAGGAGGGGAAGCAGGATCCTCTGAACAAAGCTTGCCCAAAAATAAGAGAAACTCGACCACCACATCCAAGGGAAATTTGCAGAAACAAGCAACCAATCCAAAATAAGGAAACAACTTTGCAATACTAAGTTAGATCAGAGACCAAGAAGGACATAACGGGGAGGAAGACACCCCCCTCATCGCTCAAGATTTGCAACATCAGGAAATGGAAGGATTAGTGGAAAAACCAAGTGTAATGCAGTGGTCCATGGCAGTCTACCCAGATTAGCTCCCCACAAACGTTACCCTATTCCAAGAAATATGTAAACAAGGAGTGGGAAGCAAGAGAAGTAGAGAAAGTCCTATAGCAACCAAGGAAAAAGATAATGAGTTAGAACTAGATTCTGGTACAAATAAGGGAAGAATGTAAAACAAAGAGGCATGAGAGAAGGCCACTGAAAGGAACAAAAATATAGGACATCAGCCTTGAATTGACACCTTCAAGGTGTACTTTCTAGAAGAGATATAGTGTCATAAGCACCTAGAGGAGGCAGGCAGGGCCTTACAAAAACAAAGTCAATAATGAAAATCATCTCTTGGAACTGCAGAGGTCTAGGAAGTTCGAAAAAAGTTAAAAGTATGAAATAAATCATAATTAATCTTCATCCCAACATTCTCTATATCCAAGAGATGAAACTCAGTGAGCTAGAGATGGTAGAAATAGACCCTCATATTTGGAATCACGGCACAGTAGTGGCAGTCGCGTCTAGGGGAGCCTCTAGAGGAATATGCACCATTTGGGATAGTATGATCTTCATCCTCTTAAGCCATGTCAAGTATGAAAATGTCCTAGTGGAAATATTAGAGAACAAAGAAACAAAAAAAAGGATAAATTTGTACAACATATATGCTCTGATTTTGTACTAAAAAAAAGACAAATTGTAGAACTATTTAAATGGAATAAAATCAATATAGAATCATAGAGGCTCAATTCTTATGGGAGACTTCAACACCACCTCTAGACCAAGGAAAAATAAGGGAGGGAACCGAGTGAGAGTCCCGTTCAGAGAACATCTATATGACTTAATTACTAATTGGGACCTAATAGACATCAAACGCAGATCGAAAAGATATACCTGGACCAACAGAAGAGCTGGTGAGGCCCACATAACATCTTGTCTAGATAGGATTCTAATAAAAAATGAATGGCTTCTGGAAAATTATGATTACAAAGGGGAAGCATTCAGTAACCTCATCGCAGATCACCACGTCCTCTTTCTGGAAATCATGGAAAAGGTGGATTGGGGGCTAATTCCCTTCCGCTTCAACCAACATTGGATCCAAGAAAGCAGAGTTCATCAAATAGTAATAGATGAAAGGAACAAATAGATAGATGGATTACCGGCATATTTTTGGGAAGAGAAGCTCAAACGAATCAAAAGGGACTTGAAGAGCTAGGAAAAAATATAACACATCTCATCGGGGAAGTAGAGTGCACTCATTCAGTAGGAGCTAGAAGAGCTAACTCAAAAAATGGAAGAAGAGGAAGTGACCCAAGACCATCTTGACTGAGAGAATGACTTTGGGCGAGATCTCAACAACCAGAAGAGAAAGGAGGAGGAAGAGTCAAGTATCAAATCAAGGATTTTATGGCTAAAAGTGTGAGATTAAAACACAAAATGGTTTCATAAGAAAGCAAAGGCCAGAGAAAATAAAAACAAGGTACATGAAATCACCACAGAGGAAAATATCAAAATCTCTCAGCCTAAACAACTAAATTAGGCCGCACTCGCTCATTTCCAAGACCTTTACACTGAAAGAGGAGTGGACATGGAGGAAAGGCCCAGAAGAAATGATATAAAACATCCCTAATACCATAACTCAAGAGGAAAATGCACAGCTAGAAGCTTCTATTCAAGATTCTAAAGTAATAGAAGCCATATGGTTGATGGAACTGGACAAATCCCCTCAACCAGACGGCTTCACAGTACACTTTTATAGAAATTTTTGGACCCTAATCAAAAGATAACTTTAAAGGAAACTAAAATGGAAATTTCATAAGGACAAGATAAGTGGAGGGACCAAATCCTCCTTTCTGGCCTTGATCCCGAAAAAGTCCAAACCGGTAAGTTTCTCTTGATCCTGCCCGATATCTCTCTGCAATGTCTCTTACAAAATTATAACAAAAATCTTGGCAAACCGCTTAAACCTATATTGGACAAAATCATATCACCAAATCAAGGAGGATTCATCAAAGGGAGAAAAATTATGGACAACATCATCCTAGTCCAAGAATCCATCCACTCCAGTAAAAATTTAGGAGACAGTGGTATGGCAATAAAGCTGGATATGGCCAACGCCTTTGACAGAGTAGAACATACCTTCTTGTTCCAAACAATGCAAAAGTTCATGTTCAATCAAATCTTCATTAGAAGAATCAAAGCTTGCATCAACCAACCCTAGATAGCCCCTCTATTAAATGGAAGACATGTGGGATTCTTCAAAGCCACTAGGGGGCTAAGGCAAGGATGCCTACTCTCTCCTCTCCTATACAACATAATGGTAGACTCCCTCAGCATATCCCTAACTCTAGAGCTTAATTCAAGAACTCTGGGAGGCTTCCTTATAACTAGGGGGTTCAGGCCTATCAATCATAAACAATTTTTTGCTGATACAATACTATTAAGAGGGTCTTACATAACCATAGCCATAAGATTTAAAGCCAGTTTATCCAGATACCTGGAAGCCTCAGAGAGGGAGATCAACAAGCAAAAGATCCAAATCTATGGATGGAACTACCCAGAAGTAGTCATGAAAGATATTGCCATCATTCTGGAATTTCACAGAGGTTTACATTGGAAATTATTCACCTATCTAGGAATACCTATTGAAGAGAAAATAACCCCAAGATACGCCTAGGAAAAATTATTTGAAAAAACAAAACAAAAATTAGAAACTTGGGGCACAAAATGGATAAACCCAGAAGGTAAGTAGGTCTTCATAAAATCAATATTATCAGCACTCTCACTTTACCAGTTCTCCGCTCTTCTTGCCCCCATTGGTGTGGTGAAACAGATCAACAAACTCATTCAAAAAATTCTTTGGCAAGGTGGGACAGGTAATGAGCACAAATTCCATAGGGTAAATTGGAAAATGGTCCAAGCTCCAAAGGCTGAGGGAGGCCTTGATATAGGAGATATGACCCTATGTAACAAAGCTCTGGGAGAAAAACTAGTTTGGCAGCTAATGGACAATCCGACGAGATGGTGGCAATTGGCAATCACCAAGAAATACCTTCCTCCTAATCCCTCCAAAAATCTCAGTTTTCATTATTGTCCTAGTAGAGGATCGTCGATCTGGAAGCTGTGTAAGGAAACAACCACTCTCATCCTCTCAAATATTGTCTAGCACGTTGAAAAAGGTAGGGATGTTAAGGTCTTGAAAGACACCTCCATCCTAGGATGCCCCTTTGGGCATAGAGACGATCTCCAACAACTGCACACCTCGAACAGAACTCACCAGATTAGCACTATAGCCGACCTCTCTGCCTGACACGAAGACGAGAGATGGAAGGCTTCGAACCTAACTCATTAACCTCTCCCCCTAAACCTCTGGGATCAGCAAAGCATCCTTCTCGACCTGCTTCAAGGCCTTGTGCCAATTAGACTCGACTACCCAGACACGGGTACCTGGAATGGAAAAGATTCAGGCTATACAACAAAAGTGGGCTACCAATCTCTCTGACCCTCTGGCCCTACCTCCTAAGAGGAAAATACTTGGAAAGAAGTGTGGCACTCTGAAAGCCTCCCGAAATCAATTTCTTCTACTGGCATCTCTCTCATAAAAAATCTCACAACATAGAATCTAAGGAGAAGAGGCATCAACGGAACTTCGAGGTGCATTCTTTGCAAAGATGATGAAGAAACCATAGAGCACCTCTTCTTCCACTGTGAATACACTATGAAAAAATGGAAAATTGCCTACTTAGAAATGAAATAGATCAGGAGCATCCCTCAGACATTTAGGGGAATGTTCCATTCCTAGAAAATATCCTGTCCGAGCAATCACAAAACCAAAGTCCTGGTGAGGCAATTTTGGCAAGCCCTTCCAAAACATCTGTGTTGCGCAATATCGCTCACAAGAAATAAAGGGATCTTCAAATATAATCTGAAATCGGCTACCCACACCAGCAGCACAACCTACAATCTCCTCTCGGAAACATTGGCCAACAGAAGATGGAAGCACGAAGACAAGGAAGCTCTGATGGAAAATGAAATGACTTGGATCTTATTCAAAGGCTTGGTTCCCTCTCCAAGACCTAGTCAGAGGCAGTCAAAGAAAATAGAGCACTGGAAGATATGCAAGACACATGAAGAAATGACAACTTGGATCTATGAGTCAAATAAATTGATTCTCTTCATTGATGGTGCCTTGAGGGCAACCCCGGAACTATAAGTGTGCGATGGCTAATAATAAAACCCAATGTATCAATAAGGATTAAATTCACTTGGTGCCTCGTTATCAAAAATAACAACCAAGTGAAATCATTGGTACTCTAGAAAGGTTTATAACTTTCCATACAACACAACATACACTCTCTCCATGTTCTTAGAGACTCTTCCTGGGCTATAAGCAGCCTACTATGCATCCATAACAGAAAGGGTAAGAACTCATCTTCAATATTGAATATAATAAAAACCATTCTTCCCCACTTCAAGTCTCTCACAGTGTGGCACATAAAAAGAGACCTAAATAGTTAAGTAGACAACTAAGAAAACCAGGTCACCTGCTTTCATCCAAACAAAATCAGGATGGGGGCCAATTTGGAGTCTCACCACCTTCCATAATAGTTTATGATGGGAGTTCAAATCCCCACGCCTCAGTGCCAAGCGAGTATCTATATGAAGTACAATCAAAATCCTTGCAATTTAAGTGGCATGCTTTGCCTCCACAATAGTAGTAAGCCCAATGGAAACACTAAGTGACATGTGCCGGAAGAATGGGAGAATAACAGTAAGCCTCCTCTGATAACACACCCTTAACCTTAGCAAATCAATGTGCACGCTAGTAGGAAGTACCACAACCTACACAACTCATGCCAGAACGGGAAGTGGGAAATGATGACGGCTATGGAGGATGAGAATTACGCCCCCCAACGTCAGCCGAAGCATGGGAACATGAAGAATCACATCAGCCAGCCAAAAGCCGCCAAGGGGATTATCATAACCTTCACAGCTAAGGTTGGAAACAACCACGATATTGTTATAGCCAGAAACAGAAAATCGCAGAGGAGCAAGGAATTGGAAAGTGGTTGGCTTAAGACCACTCTAGCCATTGAAGGTCTGCACCCAACGGCGAAGAAGGAAACAAAGGAGAGAAGGAGAACAACTATTTTCTTGACGAAAGGGGGATGTTGTTATACCAGCCCAATGGGGAATCGAAATCTGAATTTCAGACCCTTCATCGAGTCGTAACCTACCCCAAATTAATTGCACAAGAGACAAGCTATGCACCTGGAACACCTGCAAGCCAATTTGAACACGCTGCTCCTCAATTTGATAGACAAAGACAAGGTTGTGGCAGAAAGAATGGAAATACAGGACATTCATATTGGGGACCTAGAGAAGCAGGTGGTTTGGCTTCAAAGAGATTTGGGGCTTATGCACTGGCAACAGACCAAGAAAGACAAAGGCCTACCACGCAAAACCTTCTCGGAACCTTCGGAGATAACCCTGGAACTGCAATTGACACTCAGCATGGCAGCAACGAGGGCACTCAACATGATCAACATGGAAATATTGGAGCACAACATCGTCCGAACGTCATGCAGGAAAAGGGCCCCTTTAGCAATCTAGGTCAGGGAATTAATTTCCCCTAGTTATGTTTTTAAATGGAGTGTTTTAGTATCTTAATTGTATGAATTTTCTACAAGAAATATAATGTCTTAATGCTTGCTAAAAATATTAAAGATAGCAGAAGTCAAATTTTTGCAAGAAATATTTGTATAAATGGTATAAATCCTATTAGAACAGACATGTCAAAACAATGTGCAGTTGGCCATGAAACCAACAACTTTTGATTTATAATATAAACTAGTATTTGATTTTGTAAAAATAAAAATAAAAATCCTCTCACAAAGTAAAAAAAAAAACAAATATTATACCAAAAAAAAAAAAAAAAAATTGACACTCCCTTACATCCATAAACACAAATAACTCTTCTTCACCATTGAAAAAAACTAAAAGAACTCCACATATAAATAGTCATACTTCGAATAACAATACGCTCATACGTCAAATAACATTACCACAAGTTCTGCAAGAAAAAAATAACTCCTTTCCGAAAGTATTTCTTTTTAATCTTTTCAGACCTTTTTATTATTATTCTCTCTAGGTAACAATACCTTAGTTTCTCTTTAATTATTTGCTAGTGGATTCTCCACTACACGCCTCCTTATATGCTTGGCTACAAGCTCCTTTCATTCATCCACTACTTAGAAATTCCACGTTCACAACTCCTTTCACTCAATGACTCATCCACAGTCATATTTATCTGTGTAAAAAACGTCATGTTTCTGCAGCTTCAAGAACCACACACAGGTCCATAACTCAGATCTTGGTTCTCTCACATCTCTCCTTTGCAAATTCAAGGTAGATGCAAACACCAACAAAGATTATAGACAATAGGCACGACAAAACAACACGGAAAAGCATAACAGATCTCAATCCTCTGTTCACGATGGCAGCCGCAGCAACACTGCAAACATTGTTTCTGATAGATCTAGATCACACACCCCTCTCAACAACAAGCACTCTTACGACTGCAACTCTATTATCTCCACCAGCTCTGATACAGTATAAGAGGTCCAAACACAACTAGACCTTATTAATTTCATTACAAAATACTATATTTATACATGCGTGAGCCAAAGAATCAATAGTGATCTTCCCCGAGTGAAATTTATATCTTACCGATTCCTGCCGACTTTTCTGAAACATCTACCGACAACTAGGGAACAATGATCAACATCATTCTGATTAATATTATGAAAATCGTTTATGAAAATCACAACTGGCCTAAGCCAACGAGTAATTTACTGAAGGGAGAAAAAAAATTGTTTGAAGAGGACATTCAAAACACAAAAGAAAAATTGTTGGCATGGTCAACCGTTCTTTATGTTAAATTTCCTGATTTGAAATAGGATTGAATATTTGTCGAAGTAGAATTGATTGTTAACTTAAATTACTTAATGTAGTTTATTGCGTCCGAGGCGCATCTATGTTCTGGGAATACAGACCCCGCGGGAAGGTTGTGGGTTTCACGTCCTCATACAAAATGTCGACTTAAGTTTTAAATTTAAAAAAAAAAAAAAAAAACTATGGCATTGTGCTAGAACATATATCAATTTCTAATACAATTATGTATTATTTATATAATTTGAATTGATAGTAAATTATATACGTGAATTTGAATGGATCATAAATTTACCTTTAACAAAAAAAATTACCACATTGAATTTCCAAATTAAGTAAAATTTTAAACATCTTTACTCTTTACTAAAGTCAATACCATTTCCTAAATCAAAGGAAAATAGTTAATTCAACACAAACAATCAAAATCCAAAATCTTGTTCAGGCTTAGATCCATCTAACTCTGGATCTATCATGCGCCGAGAGGGATCAAATCTCTCGAGGTGCAAACCTATTTTTTGAGTTCAAAACTTGAGGAAAGGTTTGCACCTCGAGAGATTTGATCCCTCTCGGCGCATGATAGATCCAGAGTTAGATGGATCTAGGCTGGTTCCAGTCGGAGGCATCAATGTCACATTTTTTAGATTATTAAAAATTTTGTATATTTTTGAGATGTAAGATGGATCTAGATTGGTTTCAGTAGTGTGTTGCCAAGGAAAATCTATCAAAGATATGATTAATTTTATTAGTAATATGTAAATATATCAAATATTAATATAATCATTTTAAATATGCTAAATATTTCTGAGATTAACTTGGTCATTTTTTTAATTTAAAAAAATTAAATAAATAACAAAGGTAAATAGATAAAACATATCAAATAGATTATAAATAAAAATATAATGATATAACAAGCCTATAAATAAATACCATAGTAAAAGAAAAGGGTTATATAAATAAATAAAAATATAAATAAACTAGAGGTAAGTAAATAAAACCTCTTTTCATATTTACTCTATAATATGCTTTATATTTACGAATATTTATGTTCATTAGTTTACATAATTAAGAAGAAATAGAGAGAGAGTGTGATAAGGGAGAGATGGAGAGAGAGTGTGTATGTTTAGGGGTGAGATAAAGAGACAAAGTAAGATGTATGGAAAGAAGTGGGGAGAGAAGAAGTGAGAAGGAGAGAGGGAGGTGTTATCACTCAGGTTTTCCTTGAAGTTGTGGAAAATGAAAGTATACCCGAGGTAACCACAAAGCAACCTTCAGATGCAGAATCTAGCCAATCTGCATCCAGAGAGGGCTCTCTCTTTATAATTTATCTTTGTTCTTAGAAAGTTTTAGGCTAGTTATAAATCCAAGAGTTTGTTTGAAAATGGTGGAATTCGCCAACTAAGGGCAAGGTTGAATATTTTTAGGCCATTGGGCTATGGAGTCAAAGGATGGCTTTACTGGATTAATCTTCTACACACAAGATGGCTTTGCAGGGCAAGATAGCCAAACATAGAACAATTTTTAGGAATTAAAGTGGATGGAATGGGTTTTGAAGGGATGAAAGGCACTCAAGAATATTTCAACATGTTCAAAAGAAAGAAATGGAATGATTACAAATAAAGAGCAGTGAAGAATTATTTACTATAGTAATCAATATGCTTAAATTAGAGAAGCAAGAGCAATTAAGAATTCGTTGCTTATAACTAATTTAGAGGAAAACATTTAGAATAATCACAATTGAAATTAAAGTACAATTAAGTAAATTCTGATTATTCTTTTATGTCAATTATTCAGAAATGGACACGATGATAATATAAACAGATATAAAACTTAAGACATAAGATAGAAAGACTTATTGAACTGCAGTCCGACACATGAATCCTGCAAAAAGTCCTGAGCTTCAAATTGTCATCCAGAAAGCCACAAATAAATTTCTCCAAAACACTTTTATTCCAAAAACATCAATGTCACAGCAAAGTAGTAGAATCCACCCAAAATACTTCCAAGAGTGAAGTATTTATACAAATTCTAAACTAAAATATCTTGAAAAAATATCAAGATTAGTTCACAAATCTCTCCAACTATTTTACATAAATAGAACTTAAGTAAAGGACACTCAAACTAATACATCTATTTGGCACTATTTTGTATGTATAGGTGATGACAAAGAGGAGAATTCAAATTTGATCCAACTCTTAGTTGATGATGAGGCATCCAAGTCACTAACTGCTTCCTTTTTTTGTGAATTCTGCTCCAACAATTCTGCAAACTTGGGGTCCAATGATACCTTTTTATTTATCAATACGTAATAGCTATGTAAAAAGTGAAAGAGTTTATTGTGGATTAATATTTTGGTGAGATAAACCTCTTTCAGTTTCCCAAAATTCCTCTCCAGCTGTGCATAATAGTCTCTGTACAAAATATGTGTAAAACAGAGTTTTACAGAGTCTGAAAAATGGCCTGTAACGATGCGCATGTATCTCTCATTATAAAATTAATGTGAAAACACTGAGATAGGTTTTTGTATATGGGTCTCTTAGGAACAAAAACCTCCTTCAGTTTTGTATGAAGTATTTTGGATTGGCCACAATCCTCTCTGTAAAATGATGAATTAAACAGGAATTTTCTGCAAACGTTCTTTCCAACATTGTTTAATATTTCCAAAACCATAATAGTTGTTAGAAAAGTGAGAGAGGTTTTTGTAGATGGTCCTATTAAGAACATAAACCTCTTTCAATTTTGCAAAATTCATCTTTTATTGATCAAAATAGTTTCTGCACAACAATGACTTAAACATGCAATTTCTGCAAAAATATTCCTTCTTCTTGTGTTTTTCATCTTTTCACTTTTTTATTCTTTTGACTGTTTTACTTTCAATTTAGATAAAATTCAATGTTTTTGAAATTATTTTCATCTCTTTTTACCATTTTACTGCCTCTATAATTACTTTTACTATTTACCTTTGACTTTTACCTGATACACTTTAACCACTGATACTCTTTAATTGTTATGCTTTCTAACCTCTGTTTAAATAGATTTGATAAAAATCTTGGAGTAAACAAGTCTTATGACTAGTATTAAGACTGTTTATCCAAGGATGTGGTCTTCTGATCACCTGTAAAACAAAACAAATTGTTAAGAAAGCATTGGTTTGCAGGGGAGGTCGAAAAGGTTTCATTTGATTTTGAGAGGTCTGTGGAGTGAATCTAGAATGATTTTTGGGAGGTAAACCATGATCGAATTGGTTAATAGAGGCTTCAGGTGGCGCAGCAGGGTTACAAATGGTTTTACTGCATGGGAGTCTGGTCGTTCACTATGAATGAGAAAAATGAAAAACGCGGGCTTATTTTGTTTCATTCACAAAGTCAATGGGTGGCGGAATTTTTTATTATTTTATTAGATGAAATTAGCATGGTACAGTGGACACGTCACGGGGAATGGGCGGTAAGCGGTAAATTCCGCACCGCTTTTGGGGGCAGGTGGTTTTGGACGGGGAGGCAGCGATTCCATTGAACAATCAACACGTGGCCCGGGTACTGTTTCAAAACTGCTTTGATTTCGCGCATTAAGTTTCAGATGGAGGATGGGTAGCGAAATGTTTGAGTGCCGTAGATCTTGAATGGAACGATCCAACGGTGATCCGGACAGGAAATTAGCGGGGAATTTAATGGGCGGGCCCGACGCATTGTTTTATCGTTTTAATCATTTCGGGACACTATTGATTGGCGGAGGGATGTGATTATTAATTAATCCAAGTGATTAATTAATCTCAATGGTTTATGAAGGGTCGGGGTTACGGATGGATTTCAGATTTTATTTGTTTTTTCATTTAAAACATAAAAAACCTATGTTTTAAACATTTTTCCTGTATATATTTTTTATTATATAGAAATAAATCAATATGATTTATTTACTATAGGGGGCGGGGATAGTTGATAATGATAAGTCTTAACCAAAGGGAGTATGTATTGGGTTTTTTGTTTAAACAAAATAGGGAATAAATACTTTGGTTCAAAATCATAATAAGTGGGTTTTTTGGGATATTATAAAAGGGAATTATATATGTAGGAGAAGGTATTTTGACTAAGGATTTATTAAATAAAATCAATTTTTTAATATGACAAGGGAACAAGGAAAACTCAAAATACTTTACACAACTAAGAGAGTGAAGATTTCTGAAGCAAATTGCATTATATCAACTTCAACACTTTAGAATAGCAAGTAATTTTGAGGGACTTTTATGAAATATGGCATGATTTTCCTAAGTAAAATGAGATTTTACTTAGGAAAAGATTAAGAGTGAATAAGTATAATGATGAATAACTTCAAGTACTAAGGTTTTATTCAATTATTGGGCCGAGGGTCCGGTCCCTCCAAAAGTCAAGGAAATGCCTTGAGCCCCTTTAATCTTCAAATTCCTTAGCACTTTGGGGAAATTAGTGAAAATTGTTAGGGAGAAAGTGAGAGGGGGGAGTTAATGATTTTGACTTTGCTTTACTCTGTAATTCTGCCAATGTATTGTTCTGTCTTTGCACTTGGTGATGAAAGTAAAGGATTAAACACATTTAGCACCATCATTCATCACATGAAACTTTGCAACATCATCTACCTACCCTATCTACCTTACTCTACCATTTTCTCTTCTTTATTAGGGTGCACTTAGGCTGGAAAACCCTTATCAATCTTCTTTTTCTTTTACATGGCAAGCCTACCTAAGTCTACACTTATTACATCCAAGGGCTCAGTTTAAACTGTTGAGCTCCTTTATTTACTCTACCTATCTACTTATCTGCCAAAATTAAACTGTTTGGCCAGATACTTATTCTCTATTCTACAACATGAGATTGAAAAATGAATGAGTCAAGTTTAAACAGTTTGACTCTTCACAAATTGTGGCAAAAGTTTTGATAAGCTGCACACAATTGCTTTATTACAGAAAATGAAATAGTAGTGGCATTTAGACTTGCACACTTTCCTGGTCTATTTTTTGTTTGGGGTTCATTTCTTTCACTTTTTTGACCATTTTATTTTTTTCACCCTTTGATTTTTCTTTTAGGGTACACCCTCTTTACATTTCTTAAATTTTTTTATTTTTTAAGAATATGGAACACCTTTGCACAAGAAAAGGTATGAACATATTGCATAGTTCATCAAGTCAATCATGAAAAATGACACCTATTGGTATAGGAGTCTACCAGGAGGGATATAATAATGTAGTTGGAGAGAGAGAGGTGGAAATAGAGAGAGAAAGAAAGGGATGGGGGAAGAGAGAGGATTAGAGAGAGAGAGAGAGATATATGGGGTGAAATGAAGTTGGGAAACACTTTTTTCCCTTTTTTGACGTTGAAAATTGTAATTTTCTATTTTTTTCAACTTCAACTCCACTAAACTCATATTTTTATCGCAAATTATGCTTTGACATAAAAACAAGAATTGTAGAGAATTGTCTTACCTCCATACCGATATTTTTTTTTTTTTTTTAAATATTGACATATAGAGGGGTAAATTTGTTGTTTACTAACTGCATATACTTGAAATTTTCAGGCAAACATAAATAGTCACTTTATTATCCTTTACTTTTTTTAGGGAAGGTTATTCATTTTTTGGAAAAAAACCATAGCATCATAATCCGCATATATTGCACTAGTGCACAGACTATTTTTTGGTAATTTTCGGATCAAATCACTATTTTTTATTATTTTTTGAAATGGACGAAGACAAAAAAACAGTGATGTTTCAGTACATTTTATTATCCTTTGATTTTCTTTTCAATGTGATCGTCAATAAGAAAAATGAGAGTACCCTTTTGAAGTAGACTGGGAGAGGAAGTGCACTATGATTTTTTTGAATTTTTTGGTGTCCTCATTTGAAAGTTATTGAATTTTCATTCAGTGCAATTTTTCGAACAATGAAATTCCATAGTGACATAGTTTAGTAAAAAATTAATAAAAATTTGAATTTTTTAATGAAACTCCATAAATCTCACATCATCAAAAACTAGATTTAGAGACGAATCTAATGGTACTTGGTCCGACATATAACATTTTGTTTTTGTAGGTGTTCTGTCCCTCCAAAGTTGCAGGTTTCTCAAAACTGCAGAGTTTTCTGAGTTTTTTGTTGACCAGAAACTCTCGGCCGAGAAATTTTTAAAACTCTCGGCCGAGAGTTTTAAACCAATTTATGCGCGGGAAAAATCCCGGGCAAAAGTTTTAAAAACTCTCGGCCGAGAGTTTGCGGCCGAGAGTTTGCACAATAAAACTCTCGGCCGAGAGTTTTTCTAACTCTCGGCCGAGACTTTGCGGCCGAGAAATTTTTCACACAACTCTCGGCCGAGAAATTTTGTTGACTTTTTTTCTCGGCCGAGAAATTAAAAAACTCTCTCGAATTCTATCTCATGCCAAAAAGTGTTTCCCAACTTCGCGTTTTCGCCCGGGGGAAGAGAGAGGATTGGAGGAAAAAAAAGAGAGAGAGAAGTGGGAGAGAAAGGGGGAGAGAGGAAGGATGAGAGAGAGGAGGAGAGTGATGGGGGAAGAGAGAGAGAGAGAGAGAGAGAGAGAGATCGGGGAAGAGAGAGGGATTTAGGGGAGAGAGAGACAGAGGAAGGACGAGAGAGAGGACTTGAGAGAGAGGAGGAGAGAGGGATCTATAAGAGAGATGGATTTGGAGGGGGAGAGATGTAGAAAATAAGAAATATAGAGAGTGAGAAGTGGAGAGAGAGAAGGAGTGACAAGGGAGAGACAGAGAGAGAGCATGTATGTTTGGGGCTGAGATAAAGAGACAAATAAGGAGAGATGGAGATAAGGGGGGAGAAGGAGATATAAGGAGAGAGGGAGGGATATAGTAACATAGTTGGGGGGTGAAGAGAGAGAGAGGGAGAGAGGTGGAAGATAGAGATATAGATGGAAGGTGAAGAGAGGGAAGAAGAGAGAAATGGGGAGAGGAGGGAATTGACAAAGAGATTGATATATTATGGATTGTGAGAGTGTGTGTGTTTAGGGGGGTGAGAGAGAGAGACATAAAAGAAGAGATGGAGGGGAATATAGATATGGATGGAGGCCGGAGAGAGGGAAGAATATTTCTTAAACTAGATGGATTGATATAAGTGGAGATGGTGATTTATAATCCAATTTGATTATTTGCACTATATGCATTGATTTTAGTGTAAATATTTATTTCTAATGATATTTGATTACTTGCACTAGATGCATTGATTTCAGTGTAGGTGGTGATTTCTAATACAATTTGATTGCTTGCACTGAATTTGTTGATTTCAATTTAGATGTCGATTTATAATTGTATTTGATTACTTGCACTAGATGAATTGGTTTCAATGTAGATGATTTCTAATCCTATTTGATTGTTTGCACTAAATGCATTGATTTCAGTGTAGATGGCGATTTCTAATCCTATTTGATTTATTTGAGTAAATGCATTGATTTCATTGTAGATGTTGGTTTCTAGAGAGAGAGAGAGAGAAAGAGAGTGATAAGGAAGATGGAGAGAGAGGGAGAGAGGACAAAAGGAGGAAAGAGAGATATTAATGGGGGAGAGGGAGAGAAGGGGAAGATAGAGATATAGATGGAAGGTGAAGAGAGGGAAGAAGAGAGAGATGGGGAGAGGGGGTGATTTAAAAAGAGATTGATATATATGGAGTACGAGTGCGCATGTGTTTAGGGGGGTGAGATAGAGAGACAAAAAAGAATATATGGAGGGGGATATAGATATGGATGGAGGGTGGAGAGAGGGAGGAATATTTCTTGCACTAGATGGATTGATATAAGTGGAGATGGTGATTTCTAATCCTATTTGATTATTTGCACTAGATGCATTGATTTTAGTGTAGATATTTATTTCTAATGATATTTGATTACTTGCACTAGATGCATTGATTTCAATGTAGGTGGTGATTTCTAATACAATTTGATTGCTTGCACTGAATTTGTTGATTTCAATTTAGATGTCGATTTATAATTATATTTGATTACTTGCACTAGATGAATTGGTTTCAATGTAGACGATTTCTAATCCTATTTGATTGTTTGCACTAAATGCATTGATTTCAGTGTAGATGGCGATTTCTAATCCTATTTGATTTATTTGAGTAAATGCATTGATTTCGGTGTAGATGTTAGTTTCTAGAGAGAGAGAGAGAAAGTGATAAGGAAGATGGAGAGAGAGAGAGAGAGAGGACAAAAGGAGGAAAGAGAGATATTAATGGGGGAGAGGGAGAGAAGGGGAAGATAGAGATATAGATGGAAGGTGAAGAGAGGGAAGAAGAGAGATATGGGGAGAGGGGGTGATTGAAAAAGAGATTGAAATATATGGAGTACAAGAGTGCGTGTGTTTAGGGGGGGTGAGATAGAGAGACAAAAAAGAATAGATGGAGGGGGATATAGATATGGATGGAGGGTGGAGAGAGGGAGGAATATTTCTCGCACTAGATGGATTGATATAAGTGGAGATGGTGATTTCTAATCCTATTTGATTATTTGCACTAGATACATCGATTTTAGTGTAGATATTTATTTCTAATGATATTTGATTACTTGCACTAGATGCATTGATTTCAGTGTAGGTGGTGATTTCTAATACTATTTGATTGCTTGCACTGGATGTGTTGATTTCAATTTAGACGTTGATTTATAATTATATTTGATTGCTTGCACTAGATGCATTGATTTCAATGTAGATTATTCCTAATACTATTTGATTGTTTGCGCTAAATGCATTGATTTCAGTGTAGATGGCGATTTCTAATCCTATTTGATTGCTTTGAGTAAATGTATTGATTTCAGTGTAGATGTTGGCTTCTAATCTTATTTGATTGATTGCATTAGGTGCATTGATTTCAATGTAGAAGTTATTTTCTAATCTTATTTGATTTCTTGCATTAAATGCATTGATTTCAATGTATATGTTGATTTATGATTTGATGTAATTGGATATATGACGGTACATTAATATTAAAGTGATTGGATTAACAATATGCATTGATTTTAGTGTAAGCACAAAAATTTATTAACAATGTAGATTGATTTTTGTGTTATAGTAATTTAAGCTATTAATATTGGAGAGCAAGAGAGACAAGGTATCATGTTTACTACAACAAATCGAGCTAAAGATTTAAATGGTTTACAATTTAAATTTTCTTTTTCATATAATCGATATGAAAAGATAACAAAACTAACAAGGGAGGAAATAAGAATAGTAGAAGAAAATAGTTTGAGATTGATTGTAACATGAGTACGTTCTTATTATTCACATTTTATATCTTTCAACACTATTATTGTCACTTTGCATTTTAAAAAAAATATTTCATCATTTTTCATCATTATAGTTATTAACAATAATTATCATCTCAACGAACTGAGGTAACTAAGAAAATTTAAAATTAAAATGACCAAGTTAATCTCAAAAATATTTAGCATATTTAAAATGATTATATTAATATTTGATATATTTACATATTACTGATAAAATTAATCATATCTTTGATATATTTTCCTTGGCAGCACACGACTGAAACCAACCTAGATCCATCTTACATCTCAAAAATATACAAAAATTTTAATAATCTGAAAAATGTGACGTTGATGCCTCCGACTGGAACTAGCCTAGATCCATCTAACTCTGGATCTATCATGCGCTGAGAGGGATCAAATCTCTCGAGGTGCAAACCTTTCCTCAAGTTTTGCACTCAAAAAATAGGTTTGCACCTCGAGAGATTTGATCCCTCTCGGCGCATGATAGATCTAGAGTTAGATGGATCTAGGCTGGTTTTAACAAAGAGATGCATTGATACTCTTTAATATTGTATTTTTATGTTAAAAAAATTACAAAAAAATGTGTTTTAGGAATGAACTAATTATATTTTTTTGGAGTTTATGAGAATTATTTCTAATCTTTTTAATTGTTTATTTTTTTCATAACTTTAGTTAAGAAAGAAAGATAATTTAAGTTAGAAAAAGGGATTGTTGCTTATAATACTTTAACTTTCTTTTCCCCTCTAGTTCCTTATCATCCCACTATTTATCCTTAAATTTGGCCTTTTCCCCTTTTCCCCTCTAGTTCTTTATCATCCCACTATTTATCTTTAAATTTAGAAGTATTAATATTTCTAATATTATCATTATTCTCCTATATGACCTCCTCTTTTATCCTCTATAAATTTATGATCTCCTAGTTCTTTATCATCCCACAAAGATTTCTGAACGTCTAGAAAATAAACCAAATAATATGGCATTCCCTCAAATTCCCATTTTAACACATTTATTATTGGAATTTCCTACCTGAAAAGTTATGAAGGCATGGCCATGAGAATCCCATACTTTAAAGAACTTGAAGTTCCAAGACATTCTTTTTTCCATAGAAACTAGTATAATGAACTCCTAGGGAAGTGCATTGTAATCCTTCACTAACATTCATATATTGATATTTATATAGTAAATAATTTACTCCTAATGGTATAGTCGAGTTTGTTTCAAATTATTCATCACCATATAATGTAACATCAATGGGAAGCTAGGAATGTAGCATCATTGTGTCGACCACATCCATTCAATGCCCTATTTTTTTTTATTTTTGATCAGTTTTAGAGCCATTAGTTGAACATGATAATTTGTTTCATGCCCCAATCCAACTCTAAAGTTAATTATATTAGATTCAATATATAAAACACTTCTCCCTACTCCATATAAGTAATGGTCATCTTAAAAATATGTCCATGCACCATCCTTATCCACTTCTACAACAATATGCCTAAGAGGATTAGGTATTGTCGTTTCAGGAAAACTATTTTAAAGACGTCAAATAGGAAAATCTCATTGAATAGGAAGAATTTTCATATCCTTAAATAATTTGGCATTCATAGCCTGCTAAATACCCAAGATGGGATCTAGGGAAGTGTTTTGTAATCCTTCAATGAATATTTATGACACCAAACTATTAGACCATTTTCAATTGTGCCACTAATTCAGACATTTTTCAACATAATCAAATTCTTAATCTCCCTTTAACCTTGGTGCTTGGGACATTACACTTTTGTGGGTGCTAGTTTCTATTATAATGGATCGAATTGAGTCATGTCTTTAAATAATTATAAGAAAAGTGCAGTAATTTACTACTCACAAACCTAAGTGGGGGCTGAAACAGTCAATAGTAAAGAATACATGCCTCATCATTTATATGCCCAATTGTTTAATACTAATAGGGAAACATCCCTAGAAACTGAAATATTTTTCTCATAAATGCTTAACACAATTATAATTCAGTTACTAATAAGAGAGAGTCCCCCTTGAATTCTTATTTAGTCAAGTCATATTTTATATTTGGTATAAAAATAAACTTGCATTACGAATTAGGGAGTAGTTTTCGAAATACTTGTATCCTTGAAGGGATTTGGGTTGCATGTTCTTTTAGGACATGGAATTCTGCTTTGGTTTTTCCAAAATAAAATATTTGTTTGAAAAGAACATTAAACAACTTATCCTATCGTATTTTTTCCTCAGTTCCCCATTAAAAATCGCACGGATCACATATAATATTCCTTTGTATGCTTAAAAGACAGATAACCATAAATGACTTTCGCTAGAAATCAAACTAGTAATCATTTTAAGCCTTAGCCGACAAATCTTCTAGCACAATACCACTTAACTAGAAATGTTTCGTCCTGTTCCTCCTCAGAAATGGATTTCCATTTTGAGACATTCCCGTTACTATAGTCGTGATTAGAAATTGGATATTTGATGAATATTGGGAGGAGTTTAGGTCCAACGGTGCAGGTTTTACTTTCGTAATGACTTCGGTTGTTTGTGGCTTTGATCTTAGTAATATTGATGTGACTCAACCACCTCTCTTGTTCATCTTAGATTAAATGGAATAATTGGTAAAAGAAATTGTTGAAAACCCCTGAAAATTAGTAGTTATGGGTTACTTTGAGTGTAATCTAGTTCACATTCAAGTGGATGATGTTGGTGTTATCCTAACTGGTTAGAACCTGCATAAAATATTCTTTCAAATTTGTGGAGAAAAAAGCATAACAAATTTTGTAATTTTGGAATAAATGATTGTACTTTCACTATTTAGGTTACAAGGGGAAAATTAAAGAGGCTGAAAACATTTATTTCTGAGAGGGACCAAGTTTACATATTAACATTTACAAATTCACCCATGCTCAAGAAATTTTGATGTCATCTTAACCTTGTTATAAATCGTTACACCATATGTGGACAAGTCAAAACATACCATCTAGGTGTTCTTCCTCTATGTGCCATGAGACTTCCTTTAGAAAGAGAATTCTTTCCTAAAGATGAGTCCCAAAACAATATCATTATTGTAGGCTTGATTCACGAAATTTGATAGTGGTGAAGTGATTTCGTTATGAAGTTGTAAATGCGTTGCTTTAGACAAGGTATGGGACCCTAAATAGTCAGCAGACTAGAAACAATATCAAGGGCTCACTTCAGCAGCAACGACCTCTTCCAACATGTTTAAAATGGCAATATAAGGATACTCCAAACTTTTTAAAGGGGATGTATGACCTTTAATATGTGTTGAAGGTTGTTAAAAAGTGATTATTGCCTAATCTAGATTCTAGAAGAGGGATCCTAATCAACATGGCTTTATTGCATGCCATGTATGAAAACAAGGTCAAAGTTTCAAAAAAACATATTCTAAGGGAGTGTTGTAGTTGTAATAAGTGCATACATCTACTATGGCCTTTATTATACTTTAATCCTGCGGAAACGTGGTCAAGGAAATTTTTTTGGAGTTGGTTATACATTGGCCTTTCCCTCATTCTCATGATAATTTAAATAGATCCATGTCACATTTCACGAGGTTTGGTACATAATAAAGGAGTACCCAAGCTGGGAATGACATAGTATTAAAAAAGACACATCAGGGAGGTCTCATTCTTTATGCAACAACATTTTCCCCACCTCCTATTCACATTGGGGGTCAATGCTTTTTAAGGTGGGAAGGAATAAATTTACTAAGTTGATTCCATTTCAATCCATAGGATTATATATTAGGTGAATTAAATAGTCTTTTATTATTATTTTCATTACTAGTTGAGAGTGATAACATTTGTTTTCATGCACAAATAATGTAGTTATGCTTTCAATGGGATTTCCAAAAGTGATATTGGGATTATCAAAGAAATATTTCTTAATTTTCTAAATTATTTTATTATGAATTCACAATAGTTTTATTTACCAATTATTGTGTGTCAATGTGCTTGAATTTCTACATTTGATTTTCCGCATTAGTTGATTTTGTATTTGAGACATTGAATTCTTGAGTTGCTATATGAGGAGCAGGTGCAGGGAAGGAAAACCCACAATTGTTGCTGGGGAGGAGACTGAGAGTGAGGTGGTTGATGTTCCAGCCATAAAACCACTTTCTAAACAAAGTGAGACATCAACTAATTTCATGCATGTCAAGCCATGGGGCTTCTTCTATGAGAGGATTAACCATTCCTTTACTAGTAAAGCGGGTATACAGAATCAATAGCTAGCTGGTATATTAATAATTTTAGTTGATAAATGATTTAATTTTTTATTTATCTAACCTTCATTTCAATGCTCTTTTCTCATTGATTTTAATAGCGTGTAGGATTTTTTCTCAGTAAATATTAAGCTTTTTGAAATCATTGTTTTCTCTACTATAAAGCTCCTTCTCAATTAGATTATATTTATGTAATCTATGAAATATAACATCCTATAAAATTCTCACTATGCATTATTTTGTTTGAGGGAAAGCCACACAAAATATTGGCATGATTGTGCCTAGGAATATCTGAAGACATGGGAAGGAAAGTTAAAAATGAAAACTTGTATGTATGTAGTTGGATCCTCGTAGAATAATCAATAAAATGTATTACAATTGGGATTTTGTTTGTTCTACCTATATTTTTATATCCATTATATTGTTTTGTAATATCAGTCATCTTTGTTAAGTTTTTTTTTTTCTCCGAAATATGCAAGTTTTCATTTTAACATGAGGTGTCCTAAGAAATATTGTACACAATTTTTTACTTTCTTGCTTGAATTGTCTATCACATGGTCAATTTATATTTTTTACTACTAGAAGAATTTTATCAAAATTAATGAAATTCACTACATCATTTGGCAAGGCCTTTGGGCAGATTCAAAAAACTAAAATATTGAATGCGAAAAATGTTTCGAGAAAATAACAGAAAGCTTCATGGATAAAGAAAATAATTTTGAAGATGATTTCACCAACTAGTATTTCTCTTTGAACAAGACCAATAGTTATAGTGGATTGTCAATATTAATAGTTGTTTATCAAGCTTCAACAAAAATATTCTCTTTTTTTGATTGATTATTAACTGATGTATTCGTCATTTCTACTTGTTGCTATTTTTTGATTTTATTTGCTAACTAGTTTGAACTAATTGAGGATCCAACATTGGTCATATTGTTGTAATATGTTAAATATTTTTTTTTATTGAATCAAGTTTTTTTTGTAAAATATCAATCAATGTCATATATCTTGAAAATTACAAGTATGGTAAATACGATAAAACTATTGGTGCTTTGCATTTAAATATGCAAAATAGATCAAAAATACTCTTATTTATATTTTCATTATAATTACCACTGATGTTTTGAGTTGAGTGATTGAATTTTGAATCAATATAGGCCTTGTCTCCACGGAATGAAATATCTAGCCTCCAAAATACACTAGGATGACCACAGGTGTTCATTCAAATTGGAAGTTGGGTGTTTGAAATTAGTGTGGATTTTATATTAAAAAATGGTATAGCAACTGGAATATGAAAGTTACGTTCCAAAATAATCATGCTTTGGGGATTACTAGTGGTTATTGCTACATATTGTTTATGCCTATTAGAGATATTAATAGTAGTGATTGCTACATATTTTAGTTGTTGGAAATTTTCTCCAAATCATTGCTAAAATTGTACCATGGGCCAGGAACCAAATTGGAAGGGAAATGTCTTTGAAATTTATCCACTTCTATTATAGTGATCCATAAATATAATAAAAACATTAATAATTTGATATAGACTAGTTATCTTATTCATGTGTGATAATGGACCCAAATAGTAGTTCTTATCTAAAGAAATGCTCATCATACTTGGGCATTCTTGACATCATCCACCTCTAGCCCTAGAATTATTCACTTATCCTTATACATTATTCAATTATATACAATGTATACTAGAGCTATCTCTATTATTAGTATCATTATTACTTCATTTCTATTTATTACTAGACTTAAGCTTTAGCATTTTCTAGGAGTTGTGTTTGCACTCCCACATTGTATAAGTAATGTACAACTTGAGCTTTTTATGAGGTAACCTAGTTGACATGATTGTGCTTAAGCTTTCTTAAAGGTTGAGTACTAATTTTACTAAGGTGTTCTTCTCTATAGTGACATTTTATTTTCTTTGTTTATGGAGGTCATCTCGCCACATAGCGGTCACTATCGCCTAAATGAAGAAGACTTGTTCGAGGTTCTTTCTTTTATGGGGGAAAATGGCATTGTGATTTCTAATCTTGAGGTATATGTCATATAAATAATTTATAGTCTAATTTAGTTTATATTCTAGTTTTCATCATATTTCATGTCTTATAATTTGCATTGTATCTTCTTTTATTTTCAAATTAAAAAAAAAAACTCATTATTGATGGTAAGAAGCGGGAATTAAAGAAATAGGAGAACAATAACACTAGAGAAACAAATTCATAAAGAGAGAGAGAGAAGAGAACTGGTCAAGTGATACATGTAGACCCAATAACTTGCATAACACACACACATAGAGACTAATGGTTAAGTCTTCAGAGTTGGCGAATTCACCTGCAACGCCTTGGAAACACAATGATCACGTTTTGAAGTGATGAAACAATATTTCATTTGTAAATTGTAGTCCAACCAATATTAAGTTGGAAACTTATATTGTAATACTTGACATTTTATATAATATAATTTATGTGGTTGAAATTATTTCTAGTTGCACTTGATATTATTTAGTATTATAACTAACATGTGTAACTTTCATAGATGACTAAATTAGTTGTTTATAATGATTATTAATGAAAGTAAATGAAATGAATATAAACTATTAAATTAGTAATTTATATAATTAATATCAAACTACTACAAAAATATAAATGACTATTTCCAATGATAAATTTGTGATTACAAATGACAACTAAATCTTGTATACATACGACTATTATTAGCTTTTAATTTATAGTATCTTATAAGACGACAAAAATTTAGTCATATTTCTTTGGTCATTAATTAGTTTCAAACAATGTCTAAAATTTGCATATATATGACTATTAGTAGCTAATTCATTTATTTTAAGAAGACTTGATCGAATATGAGACGAGATTGGAACTGAGGCTAATGACATGATCTCAACCAAGAATACCAACATGAACTCAAAAGCACAAGAGCTTCAACTAAAATCCAAGGACTTAACATAAGAATCCAAATAGAAAGTGGTATGTACCGGAAAAAGGATGTGTTACTTACACGTCAGACCCATTTACCTCCACATATACATTTTATAAACATATCTTTAGTTTTTGAGAGAAATTTCTGTAACGATTGCAAAGTGTGCATATCTTAGGGTAGCTTTCATTGTGCAGAGGTGCTTCTTGTAGAAGTGATTATGGAAATAGATACAAAGGGGAAAGGACTATACTGTTATTTAAGTGTCACCCTTGTTACAATATGTCATATTTATATCTCTTCACAACAAATTTGGTAGTAACATTTAATAAGTTATACATAAGGTAGGTAAAAAGTTATAATTAAAATATTATTAGGTAGTTTATTGACATTTGATTTATTATCCGTATATAATATTATTTCTAAAGATGTGATTTTTTTAACATGTGCAGATAACTATCATAAAGTGAAATCTATAAAGAAGATATCAAGTATTGGAAGCAAGAATTTCTTTCCTTAATGTGTGAAATAAAAAATTATCTACTTCCAAGATTTTTCATTCCACAAGAGAATCAACTCACAGATGCACTTAGATTGAACTTTGTGGAACCATGCAGGGAAGTTCAACGTGGTTAGTGGAAATGGACTCGAGGGTAGTAATGATTTTTTTTGAACAAATATCATGTCTAGAGGGATCAATTGTTGAAGGCTATATAATATAATTTTCTAAAGTGTATTAGCCAATATCAATTTTAGTAGTCATCGATATTGACATATGACATCTCCATGATATCAAGTTGACTTACTGATGGAATTCATTAGTATTTGATCTCCATTAATATAAAATGAATAAAAAAATAAAATATAAAAGACTAGTTGCAATTGAGTTGAATAACAATGTTTGAATATTTGTTATACTCATTGGAGCACGTTTTTTGACATATTATATGTTTAATTTTGTTAGAATTGAATCGAAATTTAATGTAATCACAAGTTTGAATTGTGAACTCTTCACCATCTTAATAGCTCATCTCTTTTTTAAAATGTTAAATTAAAATTTATAATAAAAACCAATTTTAAATAACAAAAATTAAATTTTAACCCAAAAACATTTCCGTTAGTTTGAAAAAAAAACCAAACAACCTGCAAAACCTATAATAACTTATTCTCTATCTTCTCCTTAAACACATATCTCATGATATACTCCTGGTAACATTAAAGTCAACAAATATAAAGCATACTATGTAATAGTTAAAAACATTAAAAATTTTAAAAATAAATACACTTACTGGTTCTCAAAGTATTCATTGACCGTAACAAAACATTTTAAAAACAAATACACTTGCGGATTCTTAAATTATATTTTATTTACGACAGTCAACGGATCCTAGCGAATGACACCCAAATCCCCTCGGCCCGTCAACATGACTAATTAGTCAAAGCTCTGAAATAGCTTTGTCCAACATGTCCTTTTCCCGTTCCCTTCAAAAGATAGTTTGGTGGCATGCAGGGTTGGAATTTCAAAACTGGGTTATTCGTCAAATTTGCTGATTTTAACAACTTTCTTATCTGTCTGCACAATATTAAACCAGGATCTTGATGATTTGAAATTATTTTCAACTGTATTTAATGGGCAAATCACCTCATAACGGACAATTTGCTCACCAAATTCCATTCCTGGTCACATGTAAACATTAAATTTAAATTAAATATAAATAATTTCATTATTAAGATATTATTGCTTAATATATAACACTTCATATATATTATGAATAATTTTTTTTTTATAATTTTATTCTAATATAAAAATAAAAATATATATTATTAATTATCTACTAAACTCTTTATAATAATTAAAAATTTATAGTTATATATATGAGTGAGATAATGTTAACTATTTGAAAAAATAAACATATTTAATTAAAAGTATTTCGAATATTTAAAAATCCAACAATTATTTAATTTTTTTTATAAAGTTACGATAATAATTAATATTCACGACAATTAATGTAGTGTATTTGATTTTAAAAAAGAGATGCATTGATAATCTTTAATATTTTATTTTTATGATAAAAAAAATACAAAAAATTGTGTTTTAGGAATGAAATAATTTTTTTTTTTTTTGGAGTTTATGAGAATTATTTCTAATCATTTTAATTGTTTATTTTTTTCATAACTTTAGTCAAGAGAGAAAGATAATTTAAGTTAGCAAAAGGGATTGTTGCTTATAATACCTTAACTTTCTTTTCCCCTCTAGTTCCTTATCATCCCACTATTTATCCTTAAATTTGGCCTTTTCCCCTTTTCCCCTCTAGTTCTTTATCATCCCACTATTTATCTTTAAATTTAGAAGTACTAATATTTTTAATATTATCATTATTCTCCTATATGATCTCCTCTTTTATCCTCTATAAACTTCATAGTATTTTAAAAAAATAAAATATATTTGATTAAAAATAATTTGTATTTTTATTTAAAATTTAAATATAATATTTTTAATATTATCAATATTTTCCTAGATAATCTCCTCCTTTATCTTTTATAAACTTCATTATATTTTAAAAAAATAAAATATATTTAATTAAAAATCATTTCTATTTTTATTTAAAAATCAAATGTATCTATAAAAAAAGAAATCAAGAAAATATGTTAAAATTACGTTCATTAAGATATTTTTAATATTTAATTGGAATCTTAACTATAAAACTAAATATTATTGAATTGCAAATTAATCCCATCACTTAAGATACCAACCTATTTAACTTTTCGAATGATAAAAGAAGTCCAATATCAAAATTGGATTTTATGAAACAAAGAAAAAATAGTTACAAAAATAGTGGAAAATTGAAAATATACAAAGGTGGTTAAAGAATTATAGTCCATGCGGTCTTTGTTGAGGCATGTTTAGGTACAGCCGAAAGGGTTATTGTTATTAAGAGGTGATAACGTTTGAAGGCGTCAAAGGGTATACGTCAACATCAGTAATCCGTTCAAATGCCTGTTTAGCTGATCTTTATTTTGCCTTCACAGGCAACACAGAAAAAAAAAACGCCACAACTTTATCCGTGATTCAATTTACTTTGAAGGCGTCAAAGGCTACACGTCAACATTAGCAACTCGTTCAAATGCTGATTTAGCTTATCTTTATCAGATAGACATTTTTCGTTGACAGGGAACGCAGGAAAAGAAAGGAGCCTTGATTCAAATTAGTTTCAGAAACAGCGTTGCTATTTTTATAAATGTAACGAAGGATAAAACCTCTTTTTTAACCTCATTCGACGTTGGGAATTGGTGACAGGGCGGAGGAGGCTATAAAGTGGAGCCACAAAACTGAGTCAAAGGTTTTAATAGGAAAGTTAAATACATAATTTCAAAGTCAATATCTCACTTTAGAATGCGTAAACAACCTCTAAACTATGTCGTTCAAATGTTCGGAAGCGTCAAATGTGATAAGGTTTGAAAGCTTCAAAGGTTATACATCAATATCAGCAACTCGTTCAAACGCAGGTTTAGCTCATCTTTATCAGATACACATTTTGCCTTGAAGAAGAAAGGCCGCAACTCTATTCGTAATTCAATTTAGTTTCACAAGCAGCGTCTCTATTCTAATGTAGGTAATGAACGATTAAAACCTTTATTCTAATGTGATTCGATGCTGGGAATTGTTGACGGGAGGGAAGAGTCTATAAAGTCGAGCCACAAAATTGACTCAAAGGTTTATTACGAAAGTTAAAGACATAATTTCAAAGTCAATATCTCACTTTAAATGGACTTTTACAGGCAGCAACGTGCAGAAGACTTGTGCTAAAAGTTATCGGGATTCAATTTTACGAGTCCAACTCTTTCTATTGAACATGTCGAACGAATGCCACCAATGTGCAGAAGACTTGTGCTAAAAGTTATCAGGATTCAATTTTACGAGTCTAACTCTTTCTATTGAACATGTCGAACGAATGCCACTAATGTACAGAAGACTTGTGCTAAAAGTTATCAGGATTCAATTTTAGAAGTCCAACTCTTTGTATTGAACATGTCAAACGAATGCCAACGACCAAATTATAAAGTCGTCCCTTGAAGATCGATTCCGCTTTTTCTCTGTTCTCTTCCTTCTACCCGTAACTACTTGCTATATATATATATATAGAAACACGCATATTATCATTATTCATCTTCTGATATTAATATTGATATTGTTTCATTCACCGTAACTACTTGCTATATATATATAGACACACTCATATTATCATTATTCATCTTCTTCTGATATTAATATTGAGATTGTTGCATTCAATTATTTATTGTGCGGCAGTGAAGAGAAGAATCGTATAGGTTGAAGCGATATGGAGATGAGACCATCATCTGCACGCTTGGTAACATTGATTGCCATGCTTATAGTGGTCACCATGGCTAGTGAAAGTTCGGCTTGTAGGCCACTGCATTTGAAATTCATATTTCAGGGAGATGAACTGGAAACCAATAATCATATTAAGATGATGAATGGATGGTTGGAATCCCTTAGGGGTCCCGTAACTCCGTCACAGCCCTCTCCTTGTCAGAACTACAGGTCTCCCAGCCGGGGAGGTTCGTGTCCTTAACTCATCGGTAGATCGAAATTACAAGAGCTGTTGATAGTTGCCATCCCACAGTTAATATTGGAGTTGGACAGACGTAATGTGAATAACACTTGTATCCACATATAAGATTGCCCGAATTATGAAAAGGAACAAAGTTTGAGCATGCATCATCTTATTTGGTGCAACTGCATGTTCCGGAAGCACTAACAGGCCTGCAAAGTCATCGCCACCCTATTGTAATTCTTCTATATATGTTTATGTTATTACGGCGACTGTCGATATAACTCAGCTGAACATATTATATTCATTCAAACATTATCTTTTTGTTCCTATGTGTCAATTTTATATTGGATATTTGTTTTGAGATTGTTTTATATTGGATATTTGTTTTCAGATCTTGAAAATCTAATTTTATACATTATATAATATCATATAGAGTGGGTTTGAATGTGGTTAGTCTATCTCAGTCTTATAAGCTTTCAAAATAGCATAGGTTTGGGGTTACTTCTTAGGAGTAAACGAGCACCTTAGTCCTATATAGTCATTATATACAAGGTGTTCCGTGACACATATAAAAAAAAGGATATGTAGTATGTGCTGAAATAACAGAAAACAAAAAATAACCGAGTATTCCTTCATCATCCTCTGTAGCAGGGTCCTCCTCCTCGATGCAGCATCCATAATCCTGCGCAATGGCCTCCTCAGAAGGCACATGCTGGGGCTTAGGAGGTGTTGCGCCCATGATAGGAGCGACTGAATACTCAGCATCTGGAACCAGACTCTATCCGAATCCATGATCCACACATTTGTATCCTCCTCTGTGTGCTCGTGAACTAGTAGAGGCTTTGTTTTCTAAGGATTGGGTAGCTTGGAGTGCGCAATGGTGGACTTCTTGGGGCCTCTTTTGCCCCTCTGAATCTCCAGAGATAAGGCTATCTCATCCTGGGTGCGTTGAGACCTTTGCGGTGCCTCCCTGTCATGGCTTCCAGAGGAGGAGCCCTCGATGGATTCCAAATAGTGGTCTTGACCCCGGTGGTAGCGACCCAAGAACGCGCTCTATGGTTACCCGTGATGGTCTTTTGATGTTGTTGTGGAGCCATGGGGAGACTAACAAGAAGGGGGGGCAGGGGGAAGGGACGGGGAGGGTGGGGGGGTGGCAGACTGGGCTCAAGGCAGTAAGGTGCGCGATAGGAGAATGCGTAGTAGAGAAGCCCAGCAATGGGGTATGGAACAAAGGGGCACACAATAGGGTGGTATGCAACGAAAGAAGCCAAAGTGGAGGGGATTTCCAGACGATGGCGCATAGCCTAGGGGACGCCAAGGGGGGCACACGACCAGGGAGGGACCAGCGAGAGGAGCACACTTCAGGTTGGCACGTGACAGGGGGCGTGCGTGAGGGGGAGCGCACACGGAGACTGAAGCAGCGGTGAGGACGAAAGGGTGTAGGCAGAGATGACTCTGGAGGCTGGTTGGTGTAGCAAAGGGATGAGAGAATGAGGAGTAACAACACCTTTTGAAAACATGTGGCAGGAGTGCAGATGCTGTGAAGTGTTGTAGCATGCTCATGTATGCGAATTGGGAGAATTCACTTAAGATTGCATGTAATTCAGTGTATGGCAAAAGGTGAGGTGCAGTAGAGTACCGATATGAACGATTGCTGAGATGAGGTTTTGCATGAGGCTGAAGTTGGTTTTGGAGGGCATTGTCAGCCAAGGCATAGGAAGATCTGGCTTCGCATGGTCAAGGCATGTCACCCGCATCCGAGGGAGGGGAGGAAATATCAATTATAGGTTGTGTAGGAAATTCTGTAATTTTGAGTATGTCCTAGAATTGTTTCTGTTTGATTAAGATTTTGTCTTCCTATGTAAAACAAACTTCCCAAAACCCAAAGGCATATGAGAAGAGTGAAAGCTTAATCCTTTAAAGACCACTAATAGGGTGACATGATTCTCTTAGAATAAAAATTATAAATCAACCTTCATAAGCTAACAACAACTAGAAATAAGTATATGAGTATACTATATTTTTTTAATTAATAGAGTTTAACAAACTGTCCAAAACCCAAAGACATATGAGAAGAGTGAAAGCTTAACCCTTTAAATACCACCAACAAAGTGACATGATTTTCCTAGAATAAAAATGATAAATCAACGTGCATAAGCTAATAACAACTAGAAATAACCATGAGCATACTATATTTTTTTAATTAATAGAGTTTTTTTTTTAATGGAAAAAATTCAGGTATTCCATTGTACGTTGATGTTGTTATAGCTTAGGTTGAAAACATATAAAACTATCGATGTTGTTACAGCTTAGGTTGAAAACATATGAAATTGTTGTTGTTACAGGTTAGGTTGAAAACATATAAATTATTACCATGGAAAACATAATTTTTATTTAATTATATAATAAAGAAATAACCTACATTTATGTGAATGATTTTCTTAATTGAAATTGTAATTAGGTGACTAAGAAAGGTTTAAGATGGGTATACATTGTTAGAAATATAAAAGAGAGCAGAGAGATTATACACAACACAAATCACTCACTATGAATTCTTTATTAATCACAATAGTTACAAATATATAGAACATAAAACATTGACTTCGAAACATCTTGATCATGACTACAATCCATACATAGGAAATAATAACATCTAGATTGAGGCTTGGGAACTCTCAATGACAAGTCAACAACACATCAAAGCATTACTTCCAATACCCTCCCTTAATGCTTACATGTAAAACATTGAAAATGCATATTACAGCAACAAGGACAATCTATATGTGATTGGTCTTCATCAACACTCCCCTCCACTTTGGAATCTCACAAACATCGCTCTTTCACCACCACATCTTCGATTGACACCTTCAATTAAAACGTAACCACTTCTAACCATATTTGATTAACATTGGAAGATCAAGAATATTGCCACCTTGGCTAGTCCAGACTCCCACGATAAGATCCATCAAGTAATGAACCATCCTATCGACTCACAACCATCTGTCACATATTTCACTTTCGGTTATTCCATCAAGGTATGCGTAGCTTACTATGATGGAGGTTTGGTTACTGAATGTGTTCAAAGGTTGATCAAAAAACTTGACCTTACTAACACACAATAATTGGTGTTCAGACATGTGGGCTTGCAGTTTAAGAACCATAAAAAAATTTTATAACCAGAATTGAAAGAAATAGAAACCTACCTAAACTCACACCACTAAATATCAAATTCATACAACACAATAAATCTTAATATAAGCGTTTTCCATCAGATATACAACCTTTGGCTCTCAATATTTGAAATCATGCATGAATCAACCAGCAAGAAAATCACCTCCATTGATAAATTGATGGAATCCCAATTTCCCCTTACAGAACCATGAAACAATTCAATTCTACATAGCTAATAGGTCTACACACAAATAGCGGGAAAATCTCACACTTGAAAAAAAAAACAAAATTCACAATAAAAATCAACTCCCACACACCTATACTAATATATGTACATAAAAAATAACACTCAAGGCTCCGTCACATTTTCATGGGCTTCCTGATCAGGACTAGATCATGGACTAGAATGATAGCCAAAAATTCAAAGTGCCCGGAAGAGTGTCAAACCTGAATGACAGAAAAGGTCTTGTCGCTGGGATTCTGGTGCCATGAACGGTTCTCAAAACCAAGGTCGTATGCAAAATTTATTGAGGTTTGAAAACGCCGAGTAAACTCCAAAAAAGCATTGTTTGACTTGGTTTGACTTTTGACATTTTAACAAGAAATTGTATGTTAGAAGTGATTTTTGTTAAAGGTTGGTGGAGGCAAAACATTGGTTGCCATGTGGCCCTGGGCCTAATGGTTTTAAAAGAAAAAGGGTTAAGGAAAAATTTTTGGTTATTGGAAGGTCGGGTCACTCTACACGCATTCGGGTCACTGTGCCTGCATTCGGTTCACCCTGCACGCATTTTGGTCACATTGCACGTGTTCGGGTCGGGCGCCTCTACACGTGTTTGGGTCACAGTGCACGCGTTTGGGTCATAGTGCACATGTTTGAGTCAATGCACGTATCAGTTGGGTTGAAGCTTATCCACCAGCAATTGACAGTTAGCGGCATTTCCGCATGTGAACACAACGACTAACCACCACATTAAATGTTACCGCTAATTTTTGGGCAAAGTCCGCCATTTCCGACAGGTTTGTTAACTTTGTCGACATTAACTGGAGTTCCTCCATTTTTGGAGGAGGTTTTTGAGGGACATTGGGAAAAAAAAAATTCTGCCATAACTCCCTCATTATTGAACGAAATGGGATGCAATTTTAGTAAATTTTGGGTCTCTTCTACCTTCTCAACAGTTTGGGATAGGTTCCAGGTAGAATGGAGGTGAGCTTTAGCAGCTTTTTCTTCAGGGAAGATGAAAGAGCCATTAGGGCCACCATGAGACAAATTCAGTTTGAGGCCTAACCAGTGGAGTTAGAGTCCTTTTCCAGATTTTGAATAGTCTAAATTGGATAATTCAGATGTTATGAATTTGATGAAATGTTTTACAGAGCCTATAGAGAACGTTTTAAGGCCAAAAAGCTTTAGTCAAGTTCCAAGGGTCATCAGTGCCAGCTTTTGCCAGCAGCAGTGCAGGGCTTAGAAAGAGCTGTTTGAGACCATTTGCAGTGAACCAGTGGTCATTCTTGGCTGAAAACGTCATTTTGAATCTATTTATAGAGTTTTCAGCAAGTGTAAAATACTTTTAGAGGTCGAAAACTCAGCAGAGAAGTTTTCCTTGACCCGAGTGCCAAGGGGTGCCGATAGGTGATTGAGGAGAAATCGGAGCAGCCGGAGGCTATTTTTGATTAACCAAATCTCTATCTTGACTATTTCAGTCATTTTTGGAACCAATGGAGGTTGTTTCAGAACATTTTGAGAACTTCTAGAGCTCAAAAAGCTGATGTGAAGTTTTGGGCAGCCTTGGGCAAACTGTGGAGGGTAGCCTATTTTGGGATAGTAGTGCTCAATTTGAGAAATTTATCAGTTTTGATGTCTGATGTGTATTGGACACAAAATTAGTAGTTTCAGTGACAGAAACAGAATTATGAGGGATTTTGTACCATTTAGAAGCTCAGAGTAGCTTAGTGCACCTACAAAAGGAATCGTGTCAACAAGAGCCTAAAGCTATTTGCAGAATTTGGACAGCCATTTGAGGGATATTCATGGTATTTTCAGTCCTTTGGATCATTGTTGTATTCATTGGAATTAAGTATTTACTTGTAAAAAACTTACCATAATCCCAAGAGCTGAGTCATGATGACAAAGATTAAAGGAGATGTAGCCCACGAGATTTCGGGTGAACTCCTAGATTAAAATTGCTTTTGTGTTTGAACAATTATTTGATGCATTATGTTGCTATCATACATGTTAAATTACAACAAGAAAAAATGAATTTAAGACACATAAACAATAAAAATTCATACACCACTTTCAAGTAAATAATTCCGCAAAAATTGTCAAGTACAAGCTAGATAATTTTAATTAAAACTAAGTGGTAGGTTCTTGAAATATATACAAGTTATCCAGACCATTTTCAGATCAGGTTGGTATCACAGCATAGTTGTTTGCTTGACAGAGCACTTGGTTGCTTGATCGCATAGCTTGAAAAGTGTATAAACAGTGTAAAAGATTGACTGTTGTATTGTTTGCAAACTAATTGTTGTTTGAGTTTGCTTGAGATTTGGGGATAGCCACTGATTAGCTAAGTCTTGGAGAGAAAAAAAAGGAAGAAAGAGTTGTAGGCTTCTTCCTTACCAAAAAGTACCTTATGTTCAACATTGGAAAACAAACCCTCTTGACGTTTGTTTGTTAAGAAGCTCTTGGAGTATGTTTGTTGTTTGGCTGCTTCAATAAGAGTTTGTCTTTATAGCCATTTGGTTAAAAAAAAGCTTTGTCATTTTTTTTGAAAAGCTTTCTGAACTTTGTTGAATTTAATTTGTTCATTGACATCATAATGACAACTTCTACAAGTGAGGTTTCCTCCTTCACAATATTCTTCGATGATGAAATGAAACATGAATTTATTATAGTGAAGGACATGGTGCAGATTTTGTTTAAACATAAAAGAGAAAGAACTTAATTTCGTGAATAGTTGTTTGCCATGAAGGAAGAGAAGGAAGAAATTCCTCAAATATTGCATGATATGGCGAGGCAGCTCTATCAAGCCCAAGAGGCTTTGACCAAGAAAATGCATGAGGAAAAGGTAATCCATTCTAACTTGTCTTCAGTTTCCTCATTAGAAAGATGTGTTGGTTCTTTCGAAAAACATACAAGGGGAATAGGGTCCAAATTAATGATTAAAATGGGCTATGAAGGCAAGGGATTAGGCAAGCATGCACAAGGCATGGTTGATCCCATTTCGGTTGAGGAATGACCCAAGAATCTTGGCCTTGGTTATGTGCAATTTATTGGCGAAGACTCCAAAGCCATGAAGACATGTGAGGCTATTTCAAATAGAACATTTATTTGAAGTTCTAAAATGGAAATATGTCAAATTTGTTTCAAAGATGATTACCATTGCTTTAAGCCTTTGTTGCAGCAAGAAGATGGTATACATGTAGCTTATGGTGAGCATGCAAGTTTGGATAGTTTTCAAGATAAAAACGGTGATGTTAGTTTGCAAATGAAAGTTGTAGCCTCTACTAGTTCATCTTCTCATGAAGACAAAAAGGATGAAAATTCAAAGCAGAACAAGAGGTATAAATCTTCTCACGATCAATTTGATTGTGTTTCTGTAAGGCATGATAATTTTACATGCTTAAATGGAAGAAATATTTGTTGTACATATTGTGGTTGATTTAACCATGTTGTTTCGAGATGCTGGATGAGGAAGAAAGCATACAAGAAGAAGATGAGGCAAAGACAACATTCAAAGAAGATGCATGAGTTTTGCACATTTTTCCAAAAGAAGATACATGATGTCTCTCATTGTTAGACTTTGCATCCAACTAGTCGTCTAGAGCACATGCAGCAAGAGGACAGAAAGATTGGCACAAGTGGAACTATAGATTCCATTATCGATGTGAAAATGGAATATTCACATGAATAAGTGTTGCAGCAGCAAAATTCGCCATGGAGGTGGCTTGGAAAGAAGTGGATGGACTTCTTAACACAGTAAGACATACTCCTTTGTACATATGCACATTTCAGTTGTATGCGTGTATTTCTGTTGAAAATTTTGATGCAAGATTGCATATAAATTCAGTTCAGTTGAAGGAGTTTCTTTGTTGTTGCAAAATTTCATCATGGAGGTGTAAAAGATGAGTATGATACTCACATATATTGCAGAAATATCTTTTAGTTCAGCTCTTTATCCACCCACATTTACTTGGGATTATGTACTTGTTGGTACTTGAAAGGAAGAGTTGAAGGTGTACATGTGCATGGAAGTTGTATGTGTCAATAACGAACTATAAATAGGTTCATTGTACATTGATACATGCACATGTGTTTGTCAAGATGTATCATGTTGTTTATCGACTTGTGTCAATTGTGTCACACATGTTTGTCGAATTGTGTCAGTTGTGTTGCACACTTTTTACATTGATTTTGTGTCAATTGTATAACACATTTTATGACGACTTTTTGTTGATGTCACATGTTGCACGATTTATGTTTGAGCCACCTTAGATCATTGATCAAGGAAACGATGTTCAACTACCTTCTGCGAATTTCTTACCAAAAATTTTCTGAGTGAGTGCAAGAAAGACAGCGCTTGACAAGAGGACAAGCATCGAGGAAGGGAAGTGTGAATTTCTTTCTAGTTGTGGTTCAAAGTCACTAGTCATGTAGGACAAGTGTTTGGAGGCTGAAGAGAAGAGGGTGTAGTATTTTTATTCACTGTATAGATCAGTTTCAGTATTCTAGAGAGCTTTTGGGGTCCAAAAGCTTCTCATTTGGGAGGTGTGATCATAACTGGATCATGGACTAGAATGATAGCTCAAAATTAAAAGTGCTCAAAAGAGTGTCAAAACTGAACGATCAAAAAGGTCTCTTTGTTGCGATTCTGGTGCCGTAAACAGTTCTCAAAACCGAGGTCATATGAAAAAGTTATTGAGGTTTGAAAACGCCTAGTAAACTCCAAAAAATGATTGTTTGACTTGGTTTGACTTTTGAGATTTTAGCAAGAAATTATATGTTAAAAGTGATTTTTGTTAAAGGTTGGTAGAGGCCAATCATTGGTTACCATGTGGCCCTAGGCCTAATGGTTTTAAAAAAAGAAGGGGTCAAGGAAAATTTTTTGGTTATTGGAAGGTCGGGTCACTCTGTACGCATTCGGGTCACTCTGTATGCATTTAGGTCACCCTGCCCGCATTTGGGTCATAGTTCACACGTTTAAGTCAGGCGCCTCTGCACGCGTTTGGGTCACATTGCACACATTTGGGTCACAGTGCACGTATTCGGGTCAATGCACGTATCAGTAGGGTTGAATCTTATCAGCCAGTAGTTGACAATTAGCGGCATTTCCGCATGTGAACACAATGGATAACCACCACATTAAAAGTTACCACTAATTTTGGGGTGGAATCTGCCATTTCTGATGGTTTTTCCAACTTTTTTGACATTAACTGGAGTTCCCCCATTTTTGGAGGAAGTTTTTGAGGGAGATTGGGAAAATTTTGTTTCTACCATAACTCCCTAATTATTGAACGAAATGTGATGAAATTTTAGTCAATTTTGGGTCTCTTTTGCCTTATGAACGCTTTGGGATAGGTTGTAGGTCAAATGGAGGTGATCCTTAGTAGCGTTTTCTTCAAGGAAGATGAAGGAGCCATTAGAGCCAGCATGAGACAAATTCAGTTTGAGACCTAACCAGGGGAGTTAAAGTCCTTTTCCAGAGTTCCAATAGTCTAAATTGGACAATTAAAATGTTTTGAATCTGATGAAATGGTTTAAAAGGCTTATAGAGAACGTTTGAAGACCGAAAAGCTTCAGTCAAGTTTGAGGAGTCATTAGTGCCAGCTTTTGCCAGCATTAGTGCAGGGCTTAGAAAGAGCTGTTTGAGACCATCTCCAGTGAACTAGTGGTCATTATTGGCTCAAAACACATTTTGAATATATTTACAGAGGTTTTAGTAAGTGTAAAATACTTTTAGAGGTTTAAAACTCAGCAGAGAAGTTTTCCTTAACCCGAGTGCCAGGGGTGTCGATAGGTGATTGAGGCGAAACCGAAGCAGCCGGAGGCTATTTTTTATGAAAAAAAAACTCTATCTTGACTATTTCAGTCATTTTGGAATGAATGGAAGTGGTTTTAGAACATTTTGAAAACTTATAGAGCTCGAAAAGTGGATGTGAAGTTATGGGCAACCTTGGGCAAACCGTGGAGGATAGCCTATTTTGGGATTGCAGTGCTCAATTTGAGCAATTTATCAGTTGGTATTTGATGTCTGATGTGCATTGGATACAATAGTAGTGGTTTCAGTAACAGAAATATATTTCTGAGGGATTTTGTACCATTTAGAAGCTCAGAGTAGCTTAGTGCACCGACAGAAGGAATCATGTCAACAAGAGCCTAAAGTTGTTTGCAGAATTTGGACAACCATTTGAGGAATATTCATGGTATTTTCAGTCCTTTGGATCATTGTTGTATTCATTGGAATTAAGTATTTACTTGTAAAAAACTTACCATAATCCCAAAGAGCTGAGTCATGATGACAAAGCTCAAAGGAGATGTAGCTCACGAGATTTCAGGTGAACCCCTAGATTAAAATTGCCGTTTTGTTTGAATAATTATTTTCTGCATTATGTTGCTATCATACATGTTAAATTACAGTAAGAACAAATGAAGTTAAGACACATAAACAATAAAAATTCATACACCACTTTCAAGTAAATAATTCTGCAAAAATTTTCAAGTACAAGCTAGATCATTTTAATTAAAACTGAGTAGTAGGTTCTTGAAATACATACAAGTTATCCAGACCATTTTCAAATCATCTCTCTTGAGGGAGTCAAGCCCCCTGATACCATGTTAGAGATATCAAAGAGAGCAGAGAGAGATTACACACAACACACATATCAACTATATGTTGCTTAGGTAATTATGTAGTTTGGAGAATGCCCTAAAATTGTTTCTGGCTAAAACTATTTATGCTTGGCTAAGAGCTTGTCTTCCTCATAGGTAAGTAAATAAACTACAAGACTCATCTAGGAAGAATGAAGTTTATCCTTTTAAAGACCACCAAAGAATCATTCTAAATAACATGATTTTCCTTGAATAAAAATAATAAATCAACTTGCATAAGCTAATAACAATTAGAAATAACTATAGATATACTATATTTTTTAATTAATAGAAATTTTTTTTTTTAAATGGATAATTGCAAATTCAGGTTTTCCATTGCAAGCTGATGCTGTTACAGCTTAGGTTGAAAACATATGAAATTGTTACGAAGGAAAACATAATTTTTATTTAATTATATAATAAAAAATAACATAAATTTATGTGAATGATTTTATTAATTGAAACCGTAAAATATCTTTCGGTGACTAAGAAAAGGTTAATATGGGCATACATGTTCCATGAAATGTTATGGAGTTGAAATTTCGTTTGGTTTAATTTCCAGTTGAATTTTACTACTTTTAAAAGCTCCACAGATCTATGGGAGAGATTGCCAAGAGATCATATAAGAAGATGAAGGTGGCAAACATATGACAGTGGGGAATATTCAAGAAAGTTTAAGATAATGTTTGACGTAATGTACTTTACGTGTCAAATTTCACTAAAACACTGAGATAATAGACTCAGATAATATTCAAAGTGCTTTATTTATTGGGAAGATAATAGACTGAGATGGAGCTTAAATCCTACTGGGAGGATGTGATGTAATGTAACGCAGGAGCATTCTCGGCCAATGCATAAGCTTGCACAATCGAAGAAAATTTATTTTCAATTTCATTTTCGGATTTTCTTCTCAATAACACCCTCCACTGTTTTTACAGAAATGGAACCTGAACTGCATCCAGTGCTATGACTATTTTGGTATTGAGGTATTGTAGGATGGAGGCCTAAGAGGCTTAACGACGGTCCACTCCATTCACTGTTTTGGTATTGAGGTATTGTAGGCTGGAAGCTTCATGTTAGGGTTTTTAGTGGAGTGATATTATTAATTATTTTTCCCTTTTATTTTAATAATAGTAATTAATTTAATTTTTAAATTATAATTAGTGATAATAGTAATTAATTCAATTTTAAATTTATAATTAGTGATAATAGTAATTAATTCAATTTTAAAATTATAATTAGTGAAGATATTAATAAAAATTATTAAATTAGTAATTTAATTTAATTTTAAAATTATAATTAGTTAAGATATTAATAAAGATTATTTAATCAAGATAATTTCTTAGTAATCTTTTTAAAACATTTATTTGTAATAATTTTTTTTCAATTGAAATAATTAGTATTCATAATCAAAATAGAGTTTACACATAGTACATCACAACATATGTGGATTCTCCCAGCAACATAAAAGAAGCAAAAAAAAAACCTTGATCTCCCATAATGCTCATCATTGCAATACATTCAAAACTACAAACTCTACAATGATTTTATACATAGACAAGTTCAACATAAATACATAATATAGTTGTAGGATAACCACTACCAAAAAGGAGAAACTCTCAATATTTACAATGAAAGTAAGGGAGAACCAACCAGAGACTGATATGGCACACATTCTAGGACTTGCCTCAATAATTCACAACAACTACTTGGGAAGAAACCTTTTGAAACCTTGTATCCATACGACCACCAAGATGTTTACATAAGGTGCCTACGACCATAAAGTGATAGAGCTACAATAACCAAACGAAGCAATAATTATCTAAAATTTCAAACATTGGAACACTCTCCAATACCTCCAACATGAGAAAAGCAAAAACATTAAAACTCTGTGCAAGCCTCCAACACCAAAAGGCTGACAACATTTCTTGTGACCAATAAACCACTCGCCAATTAGAGGAAGACCAATCTATAATTCATAGCAAAACATAGAAAAGGTGAACTATTTTGCAAAGAGCGAATGAGATAATAACAATCGAGAAAATAAACATGTGCATCAAAAGCATAGATTTTTCCAAAAACACGGGAACATGCATAACACTCCAGTGGGAAGCACTAAGATGATATCACCAATAGAACGATGAGATCCATAACCATCCAGATCAAAATAAAAAACAAAGATCCCATACCAAAAGTCAATAATGATGTCACCACTCGACAACCTATAAGAAGAGTAGCAAGAGATTGAAGGATGCATACCAAAAATTTATAGAAAAACTTGAGGAAACCCACCATCGTTAATCTTGAACAAAATAAATTATGGCAGGAGCGTGCCCACTATCAAACCAATAATTTTTGAGGTCTCGAGAGGCATAATCACTCACTAAGAGGTCTTCCACCTGAGCCAAGTGAGTGGCCAAATTATCCAAACAAAACTTTTGATTGCACATCATACGCTTGATATCCTCGAATGAGGAGTATGCTTGATATTGTCCAATGGAGAGAATATATTATAATTTATAGGGCTCCACTTGTGTGTACTTAAAAATATGGCATATCAGGGTAGCCATTTACTGGTGTAAGGCTAGTGAATTCATAAAATGAAGCCTTCTGTTCCTAAATTTCCCAGGGTTTGTAATCCATTTCATATCTTCCCCCACCAACTGAAAATCTCAGTGGCAAGAGTGGACCCCTATGGCAACAAAATTTCCTTTCTAACATCGAAAGGAAAAACATTAAGTAAGGTTGTGATGGAGGCATAAGCAAAAGGATGACTCTTTTTATCTTCTACATTTCCTCTGCCACCCCTCCGACTACACATTCTCTACTTGGAAGGAATGTCAAATAAAACAACCAATGAACATTGAGAAAAATGATAACAAGGACTGGGAGAAGCTCTGCCTATAAAGCCAGAAAAAAGGATGATGTACAACATCTTGAATACCTAACCTCATAAATACTAAATCATCACCCAAATTTGATGCCACAAGAGTGAATTCGAGCTAATTCTCGATTTTTGCACAACTCAAACACATGACACAACCTAACCCCAAACAATGAATTGCTTAATATATGGACTTAATTTAGAGAAGCTCTCATAACATGAAAAACCCTTAACACTCCCAACTATTACCAGACTTTGAAAATTTGACCAAATTAAAAAGGAACAGGTAAACTAGATCCCATAAAACTAAACCCAAATGCTAAACCCTTTTGAAATACGACACAACAAAGAAAAATCAAAATAACCCAAATAAATCTCTCTGAGTGATTGGGACCTAAACAAACAGAGTAATTGATCATCTACCTTCAAGAACCTAAGAAAGTAAACTTGAAAACACAAAACACCAAACCAAAAATGTGGAATGATGTCCTTGATAAATTTTGACAAACTTACCAGAACAATTCGACATAGATATTCACTCACTAGCATAGAACAACTTAATTTTCCATTATAGAATGTAGAAACTGGAACAAAATATCATCAAATGAAAATAGTTAAAGTAGAAAAAGGATTTTTCCTTGCCTCCTTGCACACATGCCTCATACTACAACCTTATGAGCATCATAAATGCCACTTCAAATCGACAAACCCACATGTTATCCTTCGCTCACTCCACAACTACCCTCTTCCACTCCATTATGAGGACGAGGCACTTGGATAAATGAACTCCTTCCTAAAGACCCCTAGTGTCCGAAACAACAACCCCATCAGGGTGCATTTATTTGTAAATTTTAAATATACATACTCTAGTATATGTTTTTGACCTTTTAGAAATAAATGCATTTTATTAAATATTAAATCAATTTAAATATAAAAAATAAAATATGTATTAAAATATACGTGATATGAAATGAAATAGTGAATTTTTTAAAAAAAAGGTGAATTATTATTGTCTTGTTAAAAAAATTATCTTATTACAAAATATCAAATCATTTTTCTATATAGAAATATAAAACATGGATGTTATAATATTTATCTTTATTTTAATATTTAAAATAACTAATTATTTATTACTCATTTACCTCTTCTAATGGTTGATTTTTAATTTTTTAAATTTGTGTAAAGTCATTTCTCTTAATATTTTTTGAGAGGGAAAATTGGATCAATTGGCTTACTAGGTCCATCTTAATGATAGGCCTCAATTTGGAGATTTGGGGTAGAAATCCTTAGAGAATCAATTTCACTCATCAAATGACACTTTTTTTAGTTGAAACATTTTGAGCATAACTCTTAGCACTATGATGCTATTATATATACCCATATCTTTTGAATATTTCAATAATCACCTCAAGTGGTATTCACACGTAGATATTATGCCTCCCACAAGTTGACCTACCCATTTACTACAATGATACAAAGTGGGTGCCACATCGATCCCCATTACTCATACCCTGTAGGGATATTTAGCTGTGGACTTTCAATATTATTCTAAAGGGACAAAATCCATAACCTAACCCAGAGGGTGGTAACATTATGTTAATTAGTGGGCCACCACGAAGAGAAGGGGTTTGTTTGTGTTCCATAGTTTAGAAAATAATATATGAGTCACATTTGAGAGCGTGAAAAAGGTAGTAGAAGATCCTATACTAACCATTCAAATGATATTTTTCAAGGAAACTTTGTAGTAAGTGCACCTTCTTTGTACCTCCTTATTGTTACTAAAACAATAAAGCAAAAGACAAGTCTCGTGTTCTAGGTACCTTTTCTCATAGATTGCATCCCCCTAGTCACATATTCTATTCCTTTGTATGGATGGTGTGTTTGTTTATTATAGTGTCACTTTTGAATTTTAGTTACTTCCATAAATTTTAGGATTGATCTAGTAACAAAAAATCAAGGATTTATAAAAAAAAATCACAGAATAAAATATTCTAGAATATAGCAATATCTATTCCATTGAAATATTCAAGTGGAATATCTATGATATTTTCTAAATCACACTAGTAGTGATTATTTTATTTTAGGTTTTATATGGAAGTTGCAAGATCTAGGAGCTTACTTAAGAAGGAATTTCCATCACCCTAACGATGATAAGCACACCCCACCATAGAAACTTTTCAATTTTTAGTAGAATGTAATGCTAGAAGAACAATCCAATGATATATCCCATACCATGGACCTCCTCATGGTGGTTCTAATGAGAAATTTCAGACATTTTTGGGAAGTTGGTGGTTCTAAATTAAAATATATATTGAAAAATATATTTTCAGAAAGTGGACACATCAAAAAGGAGTCAAAGAAAGATATCCATAAAGAGAAACCAACTTCCAATGTTGGGACTCCCTTAAAACCTCTATTTATATTGAAAGTAAATAAGGACATCGTAACAAGGTGATATTGATGTTTTTTACTTTAATCATTTGTTGTAATTGTTAAAATTGTTTTCCAATGTCTATAACATAGATGAAGAAAAGAATGCTTAATTTTCTCCATTAAAGATAGAGGACCATGCAGTAACCTAGTGGGAATGCCACATAGAGACACTTAGGTGAGAGGGTGATCCACTAGTAAATAAGAAGGAGATATATAAAACCATAATCTAGTCCTAGTTGTATTATTATTTATGTAGAGGAATACTAGGTATATTCACATCAATTCAGGTAGATATAGGTAACAGTCTGCAAGAGTACATCATTGAGTTTGCAAAAATGGTGATTATTTTTGGTGTATGAGGGGTATACTCAACTTCTAAGAATGCAAGTCAATATCTTCAAATTAGGATGATTAATTAAGGTTTTGTACAATAAAAATAATCAAAGAACATAGGGTGCAAGAAAGGTAAACCAAATGGTTCTTGAAAGAAAGGCGACCAAGATGCTTATGAGAAGGGGAAGAGGAAGTGGAAAAGAAAAGGTAAGGAAATAATAGATGCTACATGTCAACGTAGAGATCCAAACAACCATTGAAATTATTATAATATAAATGGTCATACTTAAAACAATTATTGGAATCTACATCTACATTTCAATCCAAAGAACCATAAGAAGGATTCCAAGAATAAAAACATGCTAGCCATGTATTTATGTAACCTAGTAGAGAGAATTTTAGTTGTTTATGAGAATATTATCTACACCATAGTCTAGAGAGAGATGAATCTATGTATATGTCATTATAATAAAGATAAGGAGATAAATAAACCCACACATTAAGGTTTCAGTCAAAAAATATAAGGTGGATTCTCTATTCGATATCCATTTGGTTAGAATTATTACATTGAAAGTCCATTGTCATCCTCTCTCATATCCATGGGAATGGTTAACTAAAAATGAAAATATCAAGGTATATAAAAATTATAAGATTAAATTTATTGATTAAGTGAAGGTAGATGTAGAACCCCTCGATGTTTGGGGCATAGTGTTTGGAATCACGTGCATGTATATCATGGGTGCAATCTTAACATAGAGAGAAAACTAATACTACATGATGAATGATATGGAGCATTTCATAATAAATGCACAAAAATGTAAATTTAAAATATCTCTAGTTAGTATTAACTAAGGCAAAAAGTTGATAAATTCTAGAAGAAAAGTTGCATTTCTTTTATTAACATAGAATTAGTTAAGCGATGAACAATTAAAAGTATAGGCATCCCTAGTGGGACACAATAGAAAGAAAAACTATCAGCTAGAGGAATTTCTCCAACAATATAAAGGAGTGTTACAAGAACCTAAAGTGATACCTCCTAAGAGTGAATTGGTGTGAAACATTCAGTTGTTCCCTAGCTCAATATTACCAAATATTGGGTTATATAGGGATTTTTTTCTAGAAGCAAATGAAGTGGAAAAAAAACTGCAACAGATGCTAGATAATGGGATAATTTAATCAAGCACATCACCTTGTGGCTCACTCTTGATCAATGTTCCTTAATAAATATATACACATCCTTTTTAATTATTTTCCTTTTTTTCATTAATTTGTCATTCTATGTATTACCCCTTTGTTTCTTTCAAGGTTTTCAAAATATCAGAAAAGAAGCATATGGAAATTCTCCACAAAAATTCTCTCCACTTGATATATTTTATAATACTTCAACACATAAATTTTGAAGTGGAAATACAAATAATTTTAATGTTGCAACTCCCATATGTTCCAAGCTTCACATTCTCGTACCACATATCACTCTAACACATAGTTGTTAGCATGAAACTTGATGAATGAAGAATATAATGTCCAGGAAAGCTCTTTTAATGTACACCGCCTCTTGCAAAGCTCAATTTCCTTGTATTTTCAAAACCCACATTTTCCCCTCCAAATTAGTCAAATCATACTCTTTAACTATCCATATATAGTCTCGTGTTCATTACAAAAGCAGATGAATAAAGTTAAGAGGTAAACCTATATCTCGGATTCTACATAAAACACTATTAAAAATAAATAAAGTCTCACTGCCAACATGTAATTTAAAAATTTGAAAGATATTACCATTAAAGAAGGCATAGTTTTCATGAATTTCTCTATCATACTCTGAATGAAGGTGGTAGTGATTATTAACAAAGGGAATTTTTAAAGAGTATGCCTATTATGGAAAATTAAAGGCTAATTTAGTAACAAGTTAATACCATTTATGTCCTTGCTAAATAATGTATTAGTGTATATCACCACTAGGTATTATCTACAATTGTTAAATAAATCTAAATAAGCAGAGGAAAGGAGTCATTATATGGAGACACTACCAACCTAGATCCATCTTAACCCCTGATCTACCAAGTACCATTCGAGATCAAATATCTCGAGGTACAGACCTCTTTTTTTAATGCAAAACTTTGGAAAAGTTTTGTGCCTGGAGAGACTTGATCCTTCATAACACTTGATAGATTCGGGTTAGAATGGATCTAGGCCAATTTCAGTCTAACATGGTCACAAATTTTTTTTTGAACATCTAATTATTATGATAATTTTAAATATTTCTAATATTAATCTAGTCATTTTAATTTTTAATTTGTTCTTTTACCTCAATTTGTTGAGATGATAGAGATTTTTAATAACTTGAATGATGAAATAAATGTTTCAATGAAAAATGACAATGTAATAGTGTTGAATGATAGAAAATGTGAATAATAATAATGTGGTAAATTATAGACAATCTCCATTGTGATCATCACAATGTGTTTTGTCCTAGTGTTCTTATTGTCACACCCATTAGTTTTTCCATATTTTCATATCGATCATATGAAACAGGAGGTTTAAATCATAGAGCATTTATATATTTAATACGAGCTATTGTATTAAATGGCGTACCTTCTCTCTCTTGTTCTCTTATACTAATGGTATATTTCTCTAGAATCAATCATTGTGAGTTATGGAGTGTTAAATCCCAAATAATTTTCAATGGTAGTTGTTTTCTATTATCTTGTTTAAATGAAAAGTGACTACTAATAATAATAATTTAGTCAATTACAAATAATTATAGTTTCAAGAAGTAAAAATTTTAGGTAAGTGAACATTTTATTTAACATGAACATTAAAGTATTTTATTTCTGGTTTAATTACTGTTACATAAAAATCAATGCACGAAATCAATCATTTTTTTGTGCTCACAATGAAATCAAATCACACTATTAATATAATTATTTGAAATTAATGTACATTATACATCTACTCACATCAAATTAAAAAAAAAATCTACATTAATATCATTGCATCTAGTGCAAACAATAAAATAGGATTATGAATCCACATCTACATTGTAATCAATGCTTCTAGTTAAAGATTCGAAGAGGATAAGAAACTATAATCTACACTAAAATCAATAAATATAGTGGAAGCAATCAAATAGGATTAAAAGTAAACATCTACTCTAAAATCAATGCATCTAGTGCAAGCAATAAAATAAGATTAAAATTAATAACTACAATGAAATCATTGCATCTAGTGAAATCAATCAAATAGGATTAGGAATTAACATCTACAATTAAATCAATGCAACTATTTCAATGAAAAACCAAAATGTTCATCGCTTTCTAAATCCAAATTCTTTTACCTTTTGTAAGATCCTTTATTCCTATTCCTCTATGGTCAATGTAAGGAATATTGTTTGTTTTAAACATTGGTTTAAGGATTTTTGAAGATTTTAGAGACATTTTATCAAAAAAAATATTCTAATACACAATTTGTTGGATCTCATATGGACTATATTAGTGTGATGTAACTTGGTTAGAAGATGAATAAAAATGTATAGTCATTTGTGTGGTGTGTAATCATGTATGTGTTTTCTTGGTATCCAAGCTAGTAGCTATGGGTTTACTCCCATAAGGAGATCCTAGGAAAAATGTAAGAGGAGTGGGATATTTGTACGTTGCACACCTGAGACTACAACCTCTAGTGTTGCATTCATATTTTCTTAATCAACTCATGTTTTCTTTATCTTTCATTGTAAATGAAAGATTGCATATTTGAGTGCATTGAATGGTCCTAATAGTTTGAGATCTAGTGACGTAGGGACAATTTCTGATGCCATCCTTTGGAATATAATGTTGACTAGGATCCCCCAAGTCTCCAGAGAGGAAGGCACACTAAATCAAACAATTATAGTCCAACAATGTTACAAATAAATCTAATCTTGTAGCAGGATTTCTTCATCTTTTTTCACATTATCAAATATGTTTCCAAAGATATCAAGATTTTTGTTTGGCTGCATTACATATAATTAAAAATAAATCCCTTACCACAAACAAAATCCTAAACATCTGAATCATAGAGATAGGCATAGAAGGTGGTTTCTTCCAAATCAAGGTCTACATCATCTTGGAAATCAAATGTGTAATGAAAGAAGTGGGTTTTGTTTTTTTCCTTGTCACGTGGTTTGTTTTTTGGCTTATAACAATGTTCATGTGAATTCAAGGACAACGATAAGACAAGAATGATCCTGAAATGCCACCATAGTTTCACTGTGTGGTTCCACTCGCACTTGATTTCTAATTGTTTGAGCTAGCACCTAGCTCGACACACCCATTGATTATGACAGAGAAACAAGAGCCACCTCCAATATCGTTTGTTCTTTTGGTTGGTTCTGGAATGAGTGCTTGAGGGCACTATACAAAGATACTACTACTGCAGAGAAGTGGAGCCAACACATAAGGTAACAACCATAGAATAACTATGTATTTTAAATATGGAATAAATAGTTCTTGAAAAATTTAAAGGCCTAACCTTCCATACTTGGAAGGTGAAGGTCCAAATGCATCTAATGCATACAAACTTATCGAGCTCAGTAAAAGGAATAGAACGAAAACCTCAAGATGTTAAACTATAAATTTATTGGATGAAATGGGAGGATAAAGCTAAGCCAATTACTAGAATTTCTCTACTATATTTGTAACTTCATCTTATAGACTTAGAAAAATATTTTGGAGAAATATGGGAACAAGTAAGTAAGATATTTGGGAAAAAATTGTGAAAGAAGAATTCCCCTTGAACTTAGAATTATTCAAACTTAAAATGCATGACAATTTATGATTGTCTACGGACATAAATCATCTAAAATAACTCATAAAGAAGTTGGAGGAAACTAGGGATAAAATATAAGATGAAGATGCTAAGGATATTGTGTTAAATAGTTTATCTTCCAATTATGATAATGCTAATTTTCACCTTTGGCCTAATTTTCCTCTCGATAACTAGATGAAATTATAGTAGTACTCTTAACAGAGGAAAAAAGGATGAAAACATGTGATGTAGAGGACATCTCACTCTTTTAGATGAAATTATTTTCCAAGGGAGAAATTAATAAAAATAGAAACTCAATCAATTTTGTTTACCGTCGAAGACATGGACATACATAATTCAATTACAAAACTCATGCCAAACATATTTTAAATGGAAAATTAAAAAAATAAGCTAACATAGCTACTTCTGAAGACTCAACAGAGTTCAAACTTCAGGACTTCTCAGATTGTGGCAATGATTATGAGTTCAATACAAAGCTTCCAATACTTTTCTAAAATAGCTATCATTCATGTATGTTACATGTCAATAATGTATACATTTGGTTTGTAAATTGAAGGTCAAGAACCAATCATTGAATAGTGTAACATAATATAAATAGATGGTTCTTAGTACCAAGAAACCCTTGAACATGTCATTAGTTTACATTGTTTATCGTTCTTGGCAATCAGAAATGCTATAACAAGCCCTATTGGTTATAGTATGAGATACTTGTTTGTTAGACAGGTCAATTTGTATGAACAACCTATGAATATGTTCACTATCCATAATTACTTCCTAGAAACTAATGGATAACCAAAAGCTAAATATATGATAGATGGTGGTATGCCCATAGAGTGATTCAGTCACTTAACAACTTTTCTTGCAGAAGCCTGGACGAGATGAGTATGTCAATATTGTTGATAATTACATGTATATCAATGATGGAGAGAGGAATTTATGCCTTAAATAGGTCAATTCGTAAGCTCGAACCTTTGATAGAGAAAGAATGGAGTCCAAGAGATTCTTGTAAGACCCTCCTCCCACATTTACATAAGCTAACTAGTCCACTGGGCTAAACACCTGATGAATAGTTCCTATGATATGATTCAAATCACTAAGTACAATTAAGGAAGTGGAATTGAAAAGAAAATTCCAACCTAACCTTCCTTGGATGATACATGAGCTTTTGGAGCCAACCACCCATTCTAAGTGCTCAACCTCTGAGACAACTAGTTCTTTTACTAATATCGAGCCCCAGATCTAGAGCCCTAGTCGCACTGATGACAAGCCCTCCATGCGACTGAAGCCCTTTGGTTGCATGCACAAGCCTACATCCATGCAAGTGCATATTTTAACAGGAAGTTATGTGCCAACGACCCTGAATTTTGAGCCACATTTTCATTGCCAGGACTAAGGCCTCTCCCCATAACTTGATGAAACTCTTAGAAAAGACAAATAACAAGATGAAAAGGCCTATATTGCAAAACATGAACAATGGATTGACCTGAAAATTCCTAACCATAAAAGAAATCTCGTCAATCACATCATGAACATGTGATGTACATGTCATATAAACACATCTGAGCATAGGGACTTCATACTTATCTTAGAATTTCCAAGAAGATCTGATTCCCTCTCATAATAGTTGCATTACCATTTATTAGGTTATACATTCATTATTCGTTCATTTACTAAACCAAAGATGATGAGATCGATAAATAATATATGTCATAAAACCATGCTTATAAATAACATATAACCAATAGAATCACCATCATAAAACAAACATTAAAATCACACAATAACAAGTATATTGACACATAATACACAAGAGGAAAAGAGCTTTGAGGAGACATTACTAAATCCATCAAAATAGTTGAAAACGCATCACCTCACACAACTCCAATCCTTCTAGTGGGAAATCATTACATCCATAGTGTTACCAATAGTGTTAGTCATGTTGGAAGCGTTACATTGGAGCAACAAGACACTTCTTAAAAGTAAGGATTAAGTAACATGGAGATGACGTAAAGAATGGAAGAATACACCCATCATCTCTCGCAAATAATTCTTCCAATTCTAGTCATCACTTATTACGAGAGGATGTGAAGATCATCGCCAAAGAAGGCCATTACTACAAATTAAGGTTTTGAAAATCCTTGGAGATAGTAAAGCATCCCAATAATCTTAATAAGGATGGAGTAATGGAAGTTACCGAGAACTACCTCCCTTTACTCACAGAACACTATTCTCTTGATAATCAACTCTAGGCTTTTATCTTTTTGTTTCCTTTTCCTTCCCTTTTTTTTGGTTCCTTACTCCCCACGCACACTCGCTTTTGTCCTTGATTATCCATTGGTGATAGATTCCTTCTTTTGCTTTGATTTCTAGATTCTTCATTATTATTTTTCTAGTGTGATTCCCTTCAGTTATTCTTATTGGCTATTTCCACCTCCTTTATCTGCTCCTCCTTTTTTTTCTTTTCTCTTTTTGTTCTTCCTTTATCTCCTCCTACTTTTTATATTTTTCTCGTAGTCCCTTTTCTTTGCTTTTTTCTTTTTCTCTAGCTTCTTCTTCTCTTATTTTTAGTCCTCTCTAGTTAACTTTTATTCTTCTCCTTATATTAAAAACACACTAAATTATTAATTTTATTAACATTTTATGATATTAACTTTATTATCAATACCTATACTCTAATATTAACAATAATACATTAATATTATTATATTATAATATAGTATATAACAGATATTATTATAAATTATTATACTATATTTTATCATTAAGTATAATACTGTGTGGAATTTTTTTTTATAAAGTATTAGTAATAACCTTATAATTTTAATCATTATTATTATATATTATGATCTTATTGTAAATAATAATAATAATATATATTTTACAATATTTTATAATATTTACATGTTATAATAAGTAATTATAACCTATCGTATGATAATATAAGTTATAACTATTTAAATATTATATAATCATATATGTTGTAATTATAAATAAAGAGTATATATTATTATGTTTATTAATTAATTGTATATATAAAAGATTTATAGTATTTGGTTGATGAATATTAATAATATTTATAATATTTTTGTATTATTAATTTTAAGTGTTTTAAGTTTTTTTTTTTTAATTTTTAAATTTATGTTTTTAAGTCTATTTTTATATTTGATAATATTAAATCAATATAATGTTTTTGAATAAGATTATTTTGATAATAAAGTTTATTATTATTATCTAACTTTATGTGGTTATTTCAATGCTAAGTCTATTAAAGCATAATTAAACTATCTCTCTAATTTTAAATCTGTAATTTCTTAAAAAACACACATAGTCTTAACGATGAGACCCACTCAAACTTCTTATTAATTACAAAAATTTACTACACGATTATGCACCTAAATAAATAATCCATACACAGAACCTTCCAGGAACCTTCCAATAACACATGCATTGTATTTTTAATTTGAAACTTATAAAATATTTGATTGGTCAAATATGCAATGGATAAACCCTTTATCACAATTTTTTTAAGATGAAAATGTTTACAGATAATAATTTAGTCCCACCATATTAAAAAATTCTACGCTAAATATAAAAGTCATACCGGTTTTTAAAATGGTCGTTTTCGTAATTTCTAAATGTATCGATGAATGAGAAATAGGCCCATCATGTATGACCAGATTCGGGTCTTATTCTAAAACTAAGTAATTAGAGATTGTGTTTTGAATTGTTCTATTCCTGGCGTCGATCCAAAAAAAAATTGAACAACAAAGATTTATCCCGGCCTGGTCAGTCGTTGAGGATGTTCTCCGATCAGAGTCAAAGGTATCAAAGTCAAAATTTAGTGGCGAGGGGATGGGTTTGAAAGTCCATTCCTTTGAATAAATCAAACGAATCGCGAAAGACCACACCATAAAGTCTCCGACTTTTCCTCTATTTTTAGCTCCCCACGCTCCCCGTGACTCCTAACTTGTTTTTTTTACAATGGCTATATAATCTTCGTTATGATTTATCAATGGTGAATTAATGTTCGTTATGATTTAGATTTAGCAAAGGTGGAGACTCCAACCAGTATGGGAAGCTTACTTGAGTCAAGATCAATATACTCAATGGAATTTGAACTTAAGTTGTTGAATTTCACTCAACTAAACTTGCTGTCAAACCACAGATCACTGTATTCGACTTAACTACTTTGTATATATACTATATTTGCATGTAAAAGATTACAAAAATACTAAAAATTACAAATATCAATATCAATATTTACATGTAAAAGAATACGAAAGATTACAAGAAGTGGCAAGAAATAACAGACATACTACATATAACCATAATACAAAAAGGATGCATGCCTGGCTACAGCTATGAAAAGAAAGGGTTTGAGAGGGCATGCAATGGATATCTCATTTGGTCCAGCTAAATGGTGGGAAACCCCTATTAAACGTTCCTATTAACGGCTGGAGATGTAATGTGATTACCGTGATTAACTGAGTCAAGTACTTTAGATTTTCTCAACTATTATTTATTATCCCATGTGTCAATTTAATTATTCCCATTTTAGACCTCAAAATTCCCTTAATGTAACTTATACCTCAAAGAAAAGGACGGGATACCTTCTACCATACTTGACTTCTAAGCTCAACAACCAGTGTGATAGACAAACATCCTAGCTACTGAAAAAGGTTACAAAGTACCAAAATGCCTGGTTTAGGTCATGCTAGGACAAGATACCATTAAAAACTAATATATTATAATTATGTCCAATTAAGATACCCATGTGTCACTTTAATACCCATGTCCAATTAATATCCATTGATGAGACCTCCAAATAACACACTTGACCTTATAGGGCATGCTAGGGCGACCATTGAGAATATGAGCATTCTTATTAGGTAATGTGAGTTAAAAATGGTTGGACAATGAAATGTTCATCGTTAATCCTTCAACGTGCTTTACAAGTTCTACATCAATGAAGAAGACCTCGAAAACCACATATGACCACTATAGGGGACCTCCTACTAAAATTACATGAGAACTAGTATGAGGTATTGTATATAACAAATAGATATGGATGTATTCATAATACTTAGGGATAAAATCAAGGCCCTTGTGTCCGAAATGATGTTTTTGAGGCTTGATGGCCTTTTCAACACCTACAACTACAATTCACAACGTATAGAGTGGATTTGTCGACGCTAATGAAAATTACAAGTGTGGATAGGAGGTATTTCCTACCATGCATTAGAACTCACAATAATTAGTGGATGGAAACATTTTGACATAGGACCTAAATGGATCCTATAATGGTTAAAACACATGAAAGAACCATCAAACCACCACTCATAATTTTTGTATAGAATATTTCATCTTTTCATATGAATATAAGTCTGTCGACTAGGAGGTATTTTGCACCATAAACGTGTATCAAGTCCATGAGAGTAGTCATTGGGTGGAATGAAAGTCCTAAGCTATTGAATAATACTCCTAGGGCTAAGGTTCTAAGGATGAGACATCGAGTTTATATGCATGAACTCTGAAAGGGATGTTTGATCTCTCATTGAGAATATGGGAATTATTGGTAGTTATTATGAACCACAAATATATACTGAGGCCATGAAAGTGTTTAGATGATGAAATTGAGGGTAGTGGATAGAATTGAGGGACTTAATCATTGAGTGACACTTCACAAATTTGATATCCATGAATGCATCCTCGAACCACAATCTATGACAAGTGTAGGTTATCTTGCACTCTAGCTTAGATTACATTATCCACATTATGAATCATTGCACATGAGGATAGGTACCAATCCCATCACAGGTATTGGCCTCTGAAAATGTTTAAGAGATGAAATTATAGACTTAGAAAAAGCTAAATGAGTATTCTTGGGCTCAATGTTAATGAAAAAAACTTTGAAACATCATACATAACCATTTTAGTGTGGGTTCAATCTCCATTGGGAATATTATCCTTGTTAGGAGGTATTGAACACCATGGACCAAGGTTTTCACCAAGACATTTTATAGAAAATGAATCAAAGTAAATTGGTACCTAAATGAAGGTTCTTTAGTTCAATTATGATGAAAAGGCATCAAACTTTTACATATGATATTTGCAATGTGTATTTAACCTCTAAATGGAAATACGTGGGAAACATTAGGATGTATGATTCACCACATATGGGTATTGATGCATACTTAATATTAGGGCATGAAGGCAAGCACCTATATCATTAAATGATGATTATTTGGCAAAATGATCATTAAAGAGGTCCCAAAGAATCACATCTAAATTAATTCAATAGATTTGTACTCTAACATGGAACATGATCAGTTTAAAAAAGAATTTATCACCATGAAATGATCTCACATCTTGTACTTTCGTGGGGGTCGAATTAAGCCTAAGGCCTTCAGTAATTCCAATCGAGTCAAAGGAAATGGACATAGCCTAAAAATACCACACACGACTCTAGGTGTATCAACTAATGTATTTAGACATCCTTATTAGATTCCTTTCATAGGAATTACCCATCACAAAAGGCCTTAGCATTAGTGAAGGAATAAATTCAATGTCCTAAGGCCCTAAATAATGACACAAGGGCTTGAAGGCATGGGCAAGGGCTCAAACCAACACACATGACCTCTAAAGGGATCATTTGCATTTCATTTAGTATGTGAGAGTTGTTAGGAGGTATGTTGTATCGTAGGCATGTACCATGATCACGAAAATACTTTCTCGGTGAAAACAAGGGCTTTAGATCTTCAATTGTATGTTTTCCTAATAAACATGATCATGAAAAAGGTTTGTGGGTGAAAGCAAGGGCTTTAGACATTCAACTTTATATTTTCCTAATGAGAAATAAATGCTCATTTATTTATTTTTAATGCATGTTAATTATATGATTCACTATGAGTTTGAGTGAAATTTCTAATGGTCCCAAGGTTTAATAATTACAATCTCTAATAGAATAATCATAATTCCCAAATGTGACTAAATTTCAAAATTACAAATCTGCATGCTAGGAAAAAATTTATGGATGGAAATTTAGTTTAAAGTTTACAAACATGGATAATCTTACTAGTCTATTATATTTAAATTATAAAAAGTTTAGCTTTTTTTTAATATTGAGATTTAAAATGATTTTATATAATCTCCATAAATCATAATGTTAAAATTTGAACTAATCACTTTAAAAAAAAAAAAAATTAAAAAACACATTGAAAATTGACCCATATACTAATATTAACCCCTAAAAATTTTCCACTTTATACTCCAAAATTTAGAAAACTAATAAGATTATAAAAAATGTTCATATTTTTAATATAAATATAAATCTTTCAAATATTTTCTTCATTTGATCCAAATCACCCTATTTGTAAACAGACATAAAATGTAAACAGAAATAAATATATATTGGTATATGTTTTTCACATATGCATTGTTAATGACATAGATATTAGTAATGAATAATTAGATTGACCTATGTTTAGCAAGTATACATTGTCAATGAAATAATTTAACTAAGAAAATCTTAGTTATATATTATATTTCTTTTAATCCGTGTTTCATCAAATATATTTTGTTAAAGAAATAGTCAAACGAATTTATATTTTTTACCAAAAATATAGATTAAATATAAATATGAATTGCTTAATTATTATACAAAATTATTAAAAAACTAAATAAACAAGTTATCTATTTAGATATATTATATAAACAAAACATTTGTTGTTATAAATCTGTTCAGTTCAATATCGTTAGTCACAAAAGCTTTTACCAATAAAATTACACTTAACATACCAACGTTGTAACACTTGAGTTTCTCCTAGACTATAAGCTTAAGCATTACAAGGTATGATTTATTATTTTTTTTTTTTGTTATGGTTTTTTTATTTATATAAATTTTGTTAATTTTGTACTTTTAATTAAGAAATGGTTGTATTTTTCTACTAATTTAATACATTGAAATGGTGGAGTAGATAAGATAGGGTAATAAACATTATTATCATTTAACTAACCATTCAAAGAAGAATATGAGTCTTATGACATTGTGAGAAGTGAAAGAAAATATTGAAAAAGTGGATTGTCGTGATATATGAAAGATAAATAAATTGTATTGATAATGGAAACATTTGGGTAGTTATCGAATTCTGTGTTTTTTTATTATTTTTAATTTGGTGTAAATTTTATAAAATCAATGTTAGTTTTTTTTCCTTGAGAAAAATCTTAATTTTATTAATGAAAATAAAATTAGATGTTGTGGATGGTTAAAAGGTATTCATCAAGATAGTCAATATTGGTGATTCTAAATCCAAACAAAAACCTATAGAGAAACATGTTACTCTTTTTTCCATTTCTTATTTTCTACTTTCAACCATTATCCTTGAGATGGAGTGGTTGTTACAAGAGCTAGGTGATTGTCCTTGTCCATTTTCAGAATTTCCTTCTCTAAATATGAGCTATCTGAAACATGATGATGTTTGTATCCTCCCAATTCCCTAGACTCGGGACTCCCCTCTGTCTGCACCAGGGAAACTTGGTTTGTTGGCGCTCCATGAGTTGATTCCTTCTTTTCAACATTTTCTTGTGGATTTTGGACTTCTTCATTGGTATGGGGATCCGTTTCTTCTTCGTCTACTTCATCTCCATACTATTGCTGAGGAAAATTCCATCCTTTTGGTTATTTCCCTATTTCATTCTTCCTTTGTGGCTCTTTTTTTACATTTGGGAATGTATTTTTGAAGATGTCTAGTCTATCAGCATATTCGACATCTGGAAGCCGTGTTTTAAAAATCTAGAAACTATGCCCAATATTGTTTGTTGTGATTAAGGAGGATGTGATACCACAATCCTTTGGTGAGATTTTCCTCCACATAGATCCTGGGGAATGTGTGGATTCATTCTTCAACTCTTTTTGTATCCATATTTATGTATCTCCCTAAGATATTCCCAATACCTTCTAGTACATTTTGATGCCAAAATTGCAGCGAGAAGTTGTGCAGTCTAACCCAAACTAGAATTGTTGAAATTACCATTGTATTTCTATGGGGTAACAAATAGTCCCGTAGTTCCCCAAACCATGGACCTTCTTGTAGAATATATTCTTGTTCCTCCAACGATACAAAATTTACTTTGAAAAATCCTTTGGAACAGAGGTGGATCTCATAGTTTATTAACCAATTTGTGAGGGTCTAATGAAAAAGATCCACTTGCTTTGGCAAAATACTATTGAACCTACATGTAACGGCTTGAGTTTCATATGTAGTGCAAAAATTGTTAGATTTTGGAAGATCTATAGTCGATGCTAGAAGTTGATTCAATTGTTCCACTATATATGGGTTACGCATATTATGTGAGGGGAGACATTTAGTTTCCCATTTAGAATATCTTTGAAAAACATACCTCCTCGATTCAATGTCAGTCCTTTGGGAGGACTCGATCTAGAAATAACCCTTGCACCCATTTTCTTACTCAATCCATAAGATCCTCCACGAAGTCGTAAATTTAAAAAAATGGGGGATGGTGGGGAGACATTGTAAGCTTGGAATTTTAGTTCATCCTGCATCGATTTTCCTCCGCATATCAGGATTTGAAGATGAATCGGATACCTTATGGTCTGTAGGATATTTTTATTCATATCTTTAACCCTTTTAGACGCCCGTACCCAATGGAGAAAGGATTTCCCTTGTGGAGCTTTGATAAATATTTGAAAGGAGATTTGATAGATATTTGAAAAGATATGAGATTCTAGATCCAGAACCCTATCTTGACCTTCATGTCAGTCACTAACCAAATTTATCTCAAAATACACATCTATGAGACCTTTAGAAGGGTGCAACATATAGATCAAAATTATAAACTATATCAACTCCCTGGAAAACCTCATATCGGTGAAAAAGAACATTTGATATATCAACCAGCACCATAGATCCAAATCCAAATCTCCCTTTTGATTGATCAGCCCCAAAAAAGAAGAGATATTGTCTCGACACTGCGGATTGGACCATGGACCTAACGCTGGGTTCACTTCATAAGGATATTCCACCTCTGCATTTGCAGCATATCATCTATCAAATATGAATAAAGCCTTGTGGTGGATAGGGAAGATCCAGAAAGAAAATTTTGATCAAAGTGTTCGACTCTCCAATACTGATCTAGATCCGACATAAACCTGTTCCTTTCTCGGCCTTCTTTTCCTCCATCCTACAAAAAGCTAACCCATAGATCTAGAAAAATCATAGCTCCGCAACTCATTTGTCCTTCGTTTGTGTTGGAAATACTCCCAACCACCGCCATGAAAAAAGTGGCAACAGCCAACAGTTCATTGAATTTTTGTTGCAGGAGGGACAAATCACAGGTTTTCAAATACGCAATCTTTTCATGAAAAATAAAAAAATACAGTACCCGACCTTACTCTGCATTTAATTCTCTTTCCCGTCGTTGACTTACCTCTTGCCCAGATGTTGCAACCCCCAAGTTTTAAGCCTTACCACTTAAGCCTTCGCCGAAAACTAATTTTTCGCCGATGCGATATCTAGTGGGACTAATAAATCTTACTGCATTAGCAAACCACTGCAAACCTTTATTCTCCGCTTATTCCTTACCTCTTTTCTCTGTGCATATTTCACACAACTTACCTTTTAGCGCGCCCACACTTCACATTTTAATGTTTTACCTCTTAAGCTTCCCATAGTTTTGACTTCGCATTTGTTATGACTTACCTTTAAGCACCCGTAAGTTATCTTATGTATGTTGTGATGCGATCGCAATTGCATGTCACAAGATCAGGAGGGTAGTGCCCGCAAAGTAAATCTTTTAAGTTGTGATGCAATCACATATCGCAAAGCTCAGGAGGATAGCGCCTGCAAACTGAATGTTTTAAGTTGTGATGCGATTGTGTCATCGCACATCACAATTGCAAGAATTTATGTTTTCCTGTATCGCGCCAGTTAAATGTTAAGATCTCCAAAATGCAATTTGCAATGGAGGGCATAGATACAATGAGTTTTTGCAGTTGAAACCTATAAAATTTCAGGTATGCCATTTTTTTTTTTTTGTACATTGTTCGTGTAGAAAATAGCAGAACACACAGACGAACAATTTTGTGGATTTCCGTCCCATCTAGAATTGAAGTGCATTAACTTACAGGCTTCAATCAATTTTTTATTAAAGGATTGTAATTTTCATATGTTTTTTTAGATGAATGAAAAAATTGAATATTTTCCTCTCTCACATTTTCTCTCTGTCTGTCTGTGTGTGAATTTTTATATTCTGCAATATTGCTTCTCTGTCTCGTGTATGCCCTCAACATAGCATTAGAGAATACCATAATTTCCAACATTGTATTGGAGCAGGTCTAGGCTTTTAGTGAAAGAACGAGCTCGCTCTTTACTGAAGAAGTTGAAAGGTTGTTTGATAAGTGGATTCTCCAGCAGTGAGAAGGTTTTGTTTACCCAGGCAAGATGGCAGCAGCAGGCACAAGACCGACTAATCCTCGACTACCACATTTCAATGGGAAGAATTATGATTAATGGGCCATTACAATGAATGCCCTGTTTGCTTCACAAGATATTTGGGAGCTGGTGGAAAATTGTTTCGAAGAACTAGCAGATGCACCAACATATAATGCTTTGACACAAGTAGAAAGAGATTTGTTGAGGGACGATAAGAAGAAGGAATCTAAAGCCCTCTTCTATATTTTCCAAGTAGTACATGACATTATTTTACCAATGGTTGTAGCAGCAACAAAGTCTAAGGAGGCATGGAATACCGTCCAGACAGCCTACCAAGGCATGGAAAGGGTAAAGACAACAAAACTTCAAATGCTGAGAAGAGATTTTGAAACTCTTTTTATGAAAGAGTCTGATAATATAGACTCATTCTTTACACATGTGATTGGGTTGGTTACCCAAATCAGGTCTCATGGTGAGACACCTGAATAAAGGAGAATAGTGCAGAAAGTCTTAAGAAGTCTACCATCAAGGTTTGATGCCATAGTTGTGGCCATAGAAGAGACAAAGGATCTCTCATAGTTTTAAGTGGATGAGCTTCATGCATCACTGATGTCTCATGAGCACAGACTGAACAGAACAAACAAATCCTCATTGGAGAATGAATTTAAGACAAAAATGTCTTCTTGTCAACGTATAGGTCGAGGAAGATCAAACTACCTAGGAAGAGGAAGAAGCCCACACAGACATGGAAGAAGCAGCCCTGCAAGCACAAGTGGAAGGGGAAACAATCAGAATCCAAGCCAAGGGTCAAGCCAGAATCAAGCACAAGGACAGAGGTATGATAAATCTCATGTCCAATGTCATTATTGCAAAAAGTATGGTCATTATGAAAATGAATGTAGAAAGAAGAAAAATGACATGGGTAGTAAACCAAGTGTAAATTTTACAAAAGAAAATCATAACCATGGTAGCGTGCTTTTAGCTTGTAATGTAGCACAAGAAAAACAAGAAGATGTATAGTTCTTAGATTCAAGGTGTAGCAACCACATGACTGGAAACATAGCAATGTTTTCCAATCTATATGAAAGTGTAAGATCTGAAGTGACAATGGGGATTGATAGCAAGGTCTTTGTCATTGGAAAAGGAAGAGTAAACATACTAACAAATAAGGGAGAAACAAAGTTCATGCCGGATGTCTATTATGTCCCTAGTTTGAAATGTAACCTTCTAAGCATTGGAAAAATCGTTTAAAAGGGCTACAATGTTTTTCTAAAATACGATGTGTGCACAATCATGGATAAACCTCCAAGTAGACAGCTCATTACAAAAGTGCATATGAAAAGCAATAAAATGTTTCCTCTCAAGATCAAATCAGACTTGAAGGAAGGAGGTGTTGTAGCAGCTCTCACAGAAGAAATATTTCAAGAAGAAGTGAAATATTAGAACTGGTTATGGCATTTGAGATTTGGACATCTCAATTTCCGAGGTTAGAACTTGTTGCATACAAAAGACATGGTAAAGCGATTACCACTCATAGAGAAACTAGACAGCCTATGTGAAGGCTGCATCTTGGAAAAACAACACAAACAATTATTTCCAGTAGGAAAGAGTATAAGGAAAAAGGCACCTCCGGATATTTTCCACTCAGATTTATGTGGACCAATGCAAACCCCATCATTAGCTGGAAGTCATTATATTTTGACATTTATCGATGACTACACAATGAAGACATGGGTCTATTTTCTAAAACAAAAAAGTGAAGTGTTTGAACAATTTTACCACTACAAAGCTCTTGTTGAGAAGCAAATTGGACACTACATAAAAGTGTTGAGAACTGATAGAGATGGAGAATATATCTCCAAATACTTCCTACGTTTCTTCAGGGAACATGGAATACACGAGAAATTTACCACAAGGTATAAACCTCAGCAAAATGGTGTAGCAGAAAGAAAGAATAGGACCATCATGGACATGACAAGAAGTATGTTGAAGGAAAAGCATTTGCCAAATGAGTATTGGAAAGAAGCTATCTCTTGTACAACATATATCTTAAATATATTCCCAACCAAAAGTGTTATTATCATAGTTCCAGAAGAAGCATGGAGTGGAACAAAGAAATTTGTCAGTCACATGAGAGTGTTTGGATGTGTGGCATATGCACATGTCCCGGATCAGTTAAGGAAGAAGTTGGGCAACAAGGGGGAGAAATGTATATTTATTGGATACAGTGATGAATCCAAGGCTTACAAGCTCTATAATCCATCAACCAAGAAGGTAATAATCAGGAGAGAAGTTTAGTTCATAGAAGAAGAAGATTGGGATGGAAGTTTAAAGAAGACTATAAATGTGAAGACATGTATGTCTCATGAAGAGAAAGAGGAATGGACTGCAACAAGAAACTCCTCAATGGTGGCTCCTCCTCCACCTACACAAGCTCAACAGAGCACACCACAAGTAAGCAATAGAACAACATTGAGAAATCAATGAAGTGCTTCGCCAAGCACACCATATGGATCAACAACTCCCACGAGTTCAAGTGCAACTCCAAACACATATTCAACAAATGTAAGAAGAGTAAGATTCATAAATTTGAGTGAAATTTATGAGCATGAAGAAGTTGATAGTAGTGCTAGTCTGAATTCTTTATTTTGCATTATTTTGTCATGTTGATGACCTAATCCATTTTGAATATGCAGTACAAGAAGAGAAATGGGTTGAAGCAATAAATGAAGAAATAGGAGGAATATAAAGGAAGGACATATGGGAATTAGTGGACCTTCCATAAGGAAGAGAAGTTATTGGAGTGAAATGGGTATATAAGACCAAGCGAAACATTGAAGGCAAGATAGAAAGGCACAAAGCAAGGCTAGTTGTCAACGGCTACAAGTAGCAGTAAGGAAGAAACTATGAGGAAACCTTTGCACTAGTTGTAAGGATGGAGACATTGTGGACAGTGTTGTCTATAGCAGCACAACAAAAATGGAAAGTTTATCAAATGGATGTGAAATCATCGTTCTTGAATGGAGTGCTGAAAGAGGAGGTGTATGTTGAGAATCTCTTGGCTATGAAATAGAAGGCCAAGAACACAAGGTGTGTAAGCTGCAAAAAGCTCTTTATGGGCTGAAGCAAGCACCACGAGCATGGTACAACAATATTGATTCTTACCTGATGGACAATGGGTTCAACAAGTGTGATAGTGAACCCACACTGTACATCAAAGAAAATGACTGTAAAATTCTTATTATTTTTTTGTATGTAGATGATTTTATTTTTATAGGAACTCATGTTTCTCTCATTTCTGATTTCAACGCAATCGTGAAAAGTGAGTTTTAAATGATTGGCTTGGGGCCATTAAGATATTTTTTGGGCATAGAAGTAAAAAAAACATAAAAGGGAATTTTTATCTCCCAAGAAAAATATGTTGCATAAATTTTTAAAAGGTTCAATATGCAGAATAACAAATCATCACCAACTCCAACTATCATGGGATTGAAGTTGAGCAAGGAATATTGCAGAAAGAATGTCAATCCAACATTGTACAAGAGCATGGTTGGTAGTCTAATGTATTTGACTGCAACTAAGCCTGATATAATGTATGCAATAGGTTTGATATCCAAATTCATGGAGACACCCAAGGAGACACCTTGGCAAACAATCAAAAGAATTTTAAGGTATTTAAATGGAACGAAGGAGTATTCTATTCTATCTCCACATCTGATGATTTTAAGCGGATTGGTTACACTGACAGTGATTGGGCTGGAAGTGTTGTTGGCAGAAAGAGCACATTAGGGTATGTTTTTCATTTGGGATCGGGAGCCATTTCATGGGCTTCCAAGAAGCAACCAATAGTTTCATTATCAACAACAGAAGCTGAATATGTAACAACAACAATGACAACATGTTAAGTAATTTGGGTGAGAAGGATGCTGAGAGATTTATGTCATGAACAAGACAAAGGAACCACAATTTTCTGTGATAATAGCTCAACAATTTCATTGTCAAAGTATTCTGAATTCCATAAGAGAACAAAGAATATTGATGCCAAATACCATTTTATAAGGGAATTAATTAACAATGGTGAAATTATGTTGCAGCATTGCAAGTCAGAGGAACAGTTTGCTGATATCCTCACAAAGTCATTGGGACAGAAAAGTTTTGTTTATCTCAGAAAGTGTCCAGGAATGATTGATGGTGAACATTGTGATTAAGGGGGAGTGTTGGAAATACTCCCAACCACCGCCATGAATAAACATGGCAGCAACCCACACTTCATTGAATTTTTGTTACAGGAAGGACAAAGCGCATGCTTTCAAATCCGTAGGCGTTTCATGCAAAATCAACAAACAAAGTACACAGTCTTATTCTGCGTTTAATTCTCTTTCCTACCGTTGACTTACCTCTTTCCTGCATGTCGCAGCCTGCAAGTTTTCAGCCTTACCTCTTAAGCCTTCGCCAAAAACTAAGTTTCTACCGATGCAATATCTGGTGGGACCCATAAACCTTACCTCATTACCAAACCACTGCAAACCTTCATTTTCTACTTATTCCTTACCTTTTCGCTCTTTGCACATTTCGCACAACTTACCTTTTAGCGCGCCCACACTTCGCACCTTTTATGTTTTACCTTTTAAGCCGCTAGCAGTTCACACTTCACATTTGTTATGACTTACCTTTAAGTGTCCACAAGTTATCTTATTTATGTTGCGATGCGATCGCAATCGAACGTCGCAAGCTCAGGAGGGTAGTGTCCACAAAGTAAATCTTTTAAGTTTTGATGTGGTCGCAATCGCATATCGCAAAGCTCAGGAGGATAGTGCCCACAAACTAAATGTTTTAAGTTACAATGTGATAGTGTCATCGCACATCGTAAACACAAGGATTTATGTTTTCCCGTATCGCGCTAGTTTAATGTTAAGATCGCTAAAATTTGATCTGCGATGGAGGGCGCAGATGCAATGAGGTTTCGCATTCGAAACCTATAAAATTTCATGTCTGCCATTTTGTGTTTTGTATGTTTTTTTGTGTAGAAAACAATAGAACATGCACAAGGGTGATTCTGTGAATTTCCATCTCGTCTAGCATCAAATTGCATTAACTTACAGGCTCCATCCAATTAAAGGATTCTAATTTTCATATGTTTTTTGAAATGAATGAAAAAACTGAAGTTTTTCATCTCCTGCATTTTTTCTCTATCTGTTTGTGTGTGAATTTTTATTTTCCACAATATTGCTTCTCTATCTCGTGTATGCTCTTGACATAGCATTAGAGCATACTAGGATTTCCAACAGTTCATTCCACCCTGTAGGCCAATCGGCTTTTGAATTTCAATGACGCTTAGGGATAACGTGCCCATCATACCAAAAACGTGCAGCTTGTCCATTTCCAGAACCTGGACCCTCACCTTTCTTCGATAACCAAGTCTTACCTCCTCTGGAATCCAAATGAATGTGAGTTATGGAAATGTAGAATATCATTTGAAAAAAATTATTTATCAGAAATAGTGGAATAATTTAATGTTACTAGACAAAAAAATTGTACCTCATACCTTTTTTGGAGAGACTAAATCATATTCTTCAATTTGTTCATTTTTATTTAATTCAATGTAGCTTTCTGGAGACCATAAATCATATTCTTCAAATTTTTTATTGCTATTTAATTTAATGTAGCAATAAATCATATTTTTTTAATTTGTTCATTGGTATTTAATATAATGTTTAGTTTATGGTATTTAGATATCAATTATTAACTTTGTTTAACTAATACCTAAAATAACATTTTGTGAGAAAGCTAAAAATATATTTTAGAGTAATAATGTGTTTTTTTGTTATTTACAATGTATTTTTGAATGTATAAATAAATTCAACATAATGTAAAACTTAAACTTTTTAAATTAAACAACTTTGAACTCTAACACAAATCTCTAATAAATAGTCAAAATTAACACAAATTAAATTTATAAAAAAATCATTTATATCTTAGTTAGATTAGATTTACAATATTTAACTTTTAAATTTTTGAATAGATTTTATAAGTCTCTTCCTATATTATAATAATTTTTTATATATTACTATTTTTAATAATTTTTTAATAAATTAATCTTAAGCCTCACACATATAGTAACTCGCTTCTTATAATTAAAAAAAATATATATTAATAAAACGAATAAATTTGAAAGCTGATTATAAATTATATATAATTGAAATCACTAGCATTTTATATATAATAACTTTGTTTAGATAAATAAAACTATAAACGGTTTCGTTTGGAAAACACACAAGAGTGCCCCCTAGTTAAAATAAATCTATCCCAAACATAAAACTCCAAATGTTCATGATAATTCATTTCGCTGTGAGAAATATTAGTTTTTTAGGCTATAAAAATATCGATGGTTGACGATTGAAATTATCGACGATTGACCATGTAGAGGTGATTTGAATCATTTTTTTTTAAATTTAATTAGCTGGTTTTTTTTTTATTATGGAAATTTTGGTTTTTTTTTTCTCATTATGGAAATTTTGGTAAGATTGTAATAAAATTTAGTAGAGATTTTTGTAAATTTAGGTTATATTTATTGAACTTCAAGATTTTGAGTTTTTTTGAGATTTTTAATCGTTCAAAACTTTTTCTTTTCTTGATATTTTTTATAATATTGAATCCATTTCCACTATCAAAAAATGATTTAAACATTTCACCTAAAATTTCTTAACTTTTTCTTACAAACCACTTTTAACCATCATGACAATTCCTCCTCTTCCGTAAACACCTCCTTCAATAATTGACCACCAAGATTTAGCAAAGCCTGTTGAACCCATCAATGTCAAAAATGTCGAGCCCAACAGAATCAAAAGTTTCCTTACCAACAAAATTTCAAAGTCAAAATTGGAGTGTACAGAAGGCATAGGTTAACGAAACATGACCCATTGACGACGGCTTTGTGAATCCATTCCATTCCATTGAATAAGTCAAACGAATCGCCAAAGATCAGGTTATAATAAACTCTTCCACGCTTCCTCTCTTCTCGAATCCCCACCTCTCTGCGTGACTACTTCCTATATATATTTGCAGTAAAGACTGCGATACGCTCATATCATCGCTATTCTTCTGCTGATATTGAAATTCGTGCAATTAAATTCCTATTCTGGGACTGCGGAAAGAAGGATTGTATAGGTTGAAAGAGAGATGGATATGAGAATGGCAGCACGATTGGTAATATTGATTGCGATGATTATGGCGGCCACGATGGTTGGCGAAGGTTCTGCCTGCAGGCCGCTGAAATTGAAATTCATAGTTGAGGGAGATCAAATGGAAAGTAAAAATAGCATTGAGATGAAAAATCCGTTCTTTGAATTGCTCCCAAGGGGTCCCGTACCTCCATCGGTGCCATCACAGTGTAAAAACTACAGATCTTCCGGTGGAGGTTCGTGTCCAGTTTAACGAAACTAATATTGCAGGATGAGATAATCCTTGAATCCAGTTGTTGAAAGGAAGAAACTCCCAGACATAGACTTACAAAACAATACTAGAACTGATCTAGACACCGGAAAAAAGGACATGGACAAAAAACAGCATATATACTGTATATAACCAGAATAGAACGACCAAGGATACCCGGCTTGTTACAATTATGAAAATAAGATGATTTGAGAGAGCAAGCAACCGACCATCTCATTTGGTCCAGCTAGATGGTGAGAAAGGACTAACAAGCCCTCCAAATCATGTGCAGGAGATTGTAATGTGATTAACTGAGTCTTCAAATATTTTTTTATTGACTGAAGTGTAACGTTCTAAATATAACAATACCGCTTCTAAAATATTTCCAAAATTTATTTCATTCCCATGTAAACATCTTAAGAAAAAAAAGACATGGACATAAAGTGACCAAAAATAACAAATATACTGCATATAACCATAATATTAATATAATATTGGTTATATAATGACCAAGATACGTGCCTACTACAATTATGAAAAGAAAAGATTTGAGAAAGCATGCAATGGATATCTCATTTGGTCCAGCTAAATGATGGGAAAACCTTACCAAACCCTCGTAATAATGGCTAGAGATTCTAATGTGATTACCGTGATTAACTGAGTCAAGTACTTTACATTTGCTGAAATATTCTTTATTATCCCATGTGTCACATTATTATCCTATGTGTCACCTGCTACATTGGCTTTATGTTTTCAGAGCCTTCGGAAAAAGTATTCATCGCTCATCGCCTTTTGCATTGGATTTGGATTTATGTTTAAGAGCCTCCGGCAAAAGTATTTGTCTCTCGACCACCTTTTATATTGGATTTAAGTTTTCAGGGCTTCCGGCAGAAGTATTTTTCTCTCTATACGAGTAAGGAAGTTTTCCTTCGGAAGCAAATCTTCTGAAACTACCATTTGATAAATAACATCTATAGTTAATCACATCGGTAAACATCGGCCCCACCAAAAAAAAGGTCTCTGTCAAAAAGAAAGTATATGGTTTTATTAAAATTTACTGGCTTGTAAGATTTTGGGGATTGTAGAGGAGTCTAAAAGAATTGGAATTTGAAAGTAATTTTAGTTCTATACCTTAACTCTCAAAGAAAAGGACGGGGCAAACTCTACCATATTTCACTTCTAAGCTCAGCAACGAGTATTATAGACAGACATATTAGGTGCTGAGAGAGGTTACAAACTAGATTTTGTACCAATATGTGCAAAGAATGCCAAAGGAACTTTGATAAGGGTGGAATGTGGAAGTAATAATAAAGTTAAATATATGGATAATGAAATACAATCAATATTTGAGTTTTTATATATCTTCCAAACAATGTAGTAAGAGATTAAATTTAAGAAGAATGTTACACTAAGGTAAATGTCCTAGAACAATGGAAATATTTGCAATGTACATAGGACAGGAGTTAAATTTCCTTGGGGTTTTTTTAAATGACATGAAATAAATTCTAAACCCAAAAATTATGAGGTATGTATAGATAAAGATATTTTCCTTGGGAAATATTGGGCTAGTCACTATGAATCAAGAGCTAGGTCAAATCCCTTATAAGATTATGACTCAAGAGCTAGGACACATTTAGTGAGGTGGCTCATGCTAATCTTTTTAAAAAGTGAGGTGACTCATGCCAAAAATTTTTAAATGGAATAGTATGTTAGACTAGTGCCCTTGGCCCACCTTAGGCTAAACAATTTATTTCACACATTGTTGGGTTCTTTAAGGAAAACACCTTTACAAATATCTTATAATGGAATAGTATGTTAGACTAGTGCCCTTGGCCCACTTTAGGGCGAACTATTTATATCTCAGACCATTGTGTCATTTAAGACAAGTACCTTTACCAAAATATTATAATCTTCTAGGACACATTAGTTAGGTGGCTAATGCCAACCTTTGATGGTGAATTGAACTAAACTTGGAATGGGAAATGATTGACACCAAGATGAAGGGCATATTTCAAGAAACCATCCAACTCTATCTAGTCATGAAAATTGTTGATGTCCTCTTTGGATGACAATATTTGTTAAGCCAATACTTGGAAAGAAGATTTGGGTAGCTTTGGAAAAGTCAAAACATAACTCAACTACTAATACTTTTCACACATTTTCTTACCTCACTTTTACTTTGGGAATATTTTCCTAGTTTGTTCGATTACCTCCAATTGAATTCAAACCTACTCATTTTATTTTTTCACATTTTTAGTATTATATTTTTTAAATTTGGTAATTCTTCCCTTCAATAGAGCCCACCTCTATTTAACATAATAGAGAAATCATGATTATATTGGTGCAAGAGAACCTCTACAAATTTTAAAAATAAAATATTACCAAGGTATCTTCAACATTCGAGACGAGGAAATAATTAACCCATGGTGTTACTCGAATAGAAAAATATTTTAATGTAATTCAAATATCATTGAAATTTTGGAATTGTCAGAAGAAACTGTAAAAAATTTCAAGACAAAAAGCTCACATTAGAATGAGAATATCAAAACTAAAAAAAATCAATTTATTCTCAATTCCCTAAAATTCTACAATTCCCCAAACTGTTATAGTCTAGATATAATTAAGAATATTTACCTAGTTCTACATTATTGAAATGCCAGTAGATGCAATGCCAACGAGGTAATTGATTCAAAGGCATCTCTGATCCCTCTCTTGAGAAGCATAACATGCTCTAAAATTAAGTTATGATATTTGATTCTATATAGTATCCTCTGTAATATAAAAAAAATAGGATATGTATCATCATTAACCTATAATATAAAATAAATAGGATTTGTATCATCATTAACAAGATTCAATACAGACAAAAGGAACAATTAACTTGAATATTTTGGACAACATCATGTCAAGAAACACATGAAATTGGCATTTGACACGGACATTCTAGGAAAAAATACTATAGAAAACCGCCATTGTACTTGCCAATATATGAACATACTTGACAACGCATCAAATTGGCATTTTACACTGACATTCCAAGCAAAACTAAAATAGAAAACCACCATTGTGCTTGCCAATACATGCACAAATTTACGAACATATTTTAACATATTTTCCAATATCTTTTAACAAATCTTCTAATACAAGTCACTAATCAAGAGAAGATGCTGCCAAGCTTCCTAGAAAAGTCATCATCATCATCTTATAGATAGTATTAATCTTCTTGTTCATATTCATTCCTTTCCTACTCTTCATTGTCATCATGCTCTGCATGTTCCAATTCATACTCTTCATGGTCAACATATTCATATTCATTGTTGTAAACAACATTGTTCATTGTTGTATCTTCTTATTCATCCATTACGATAGTTTTTTCTCCATTTGAAAAGGTTAATGGTTTGTCCTCTATAAGAGTATCCACATCATTGGATGCCCGAGTTTCATCCACTCCAGGAGTAAAAATAGGCAGTTCAGACATATAACTATCACCCGATGGAAGTTCTCCCTCTTCAACATATTTTTCAAGTGGTGGAAAGACATCATTTCCCTTGCTAAAATTAAATCCATGATCCAAAACAAAATATCCTTCATTTTTGTCCAAAAAAAGGTCTGCAATAAGATCTAGCACAGGTCTTCAAGAGGGCTGAAATTCTTCCTCTGTCTCAGCCTCAGAATTTATATTATGCCACATATTTATTACCTCATAACTTTGTATTAACCACAGAAACTTGTGCCACAGACAGTTTGTATTAGCCATAGAAAAATATTCCTCGAACTTCTGAACAACACTTGGCTTCCTTAGTCCACAAGAGCAAGGTATAGAAGATGAGATATATGCTTCTTTTTTTGGCTTCCAAGTGTCCTTGACTTATTCATATAAAAAATAGATGATAGGATGATTTTGTGTCCCTTCAAGGGATGTGAATAGGCTACTTATACCCTTCCAATCATGCAAATGGGTGTCTCTCATGGGAAAGTGGACATGTCTCTTGGAGGGCCAACTTGGTCATCTTGGGGACACAATTTAATCTTTAAAATTTATTTTTTCTTCTTTTGCAAAGGCTATAAATAACATTCCTTCAAAATTTTCTTTTGACAAAACAATAAATATTTTTTTTTTTATAACTTCTTCCCTCTAAATTGTAAACTAGTGTTTCCAACATGAAGAACATAAAGTCAATTTTTTTACTACAGGTACCCCTGCTAGAAAAAGGGGTAATTAGGATAATGGGTTAACACAATCCCATACTTGAAGAAAAATGTGGTTAGGGAATTTGAGCTAAAGGCTTTGGCATTGTCTGTTACATTTTTCGCTAGTGTTCCAAATATAATGATAAACCTATATTCTAGGAAATTTATTATTCCTTTCTCATTTTCCTTCATATTTGGCATATATTCCACCCATTTTTTTAAATAATCAGTGGTGTTTAGCATCCATTGATGCCCATTACTGGAGTTATATTTTAATTCCCCAATAAAACTCAAACCTTATTGTTGGAATGGTGTCTAGATTCTCAACTATGACTGAATTCAAAGGAGATGAGGGAGTTGTTAATTTTTTGTGGAGGATTGGTGAAGCCAATATGACCTAACATGTGTATGATTATCAGTGAAAATAGTAAGCCCATAATATCCTGTACGTAGAACTTTATGGGCAGTGGTTCTTATACAAAAATGCCCTCCACAAAATCATGAGTGAAATTCTAAGATCAATTTCTCAACTTTTTTCTCATTACACATCTAAGTATTATCCCATATAAATTCTTCCAACCAAGCCCATCTCAAATCAGACAAAATTTCATGGCTTTAAACCTTAATCCTATTCTTTTGTGATCCACTAAGTGGGGTGGTGTAGCTAGATTTTTCAAATAGTGAATGATGTCAACATACCAATCATTAGTTTCTAATTCATTTAAGATAGCCCAGACTTTATTTTTTTCTCCTAATTCAAAGGCTGTCATTTCTCTCAGTAAACATCTCTACTAATTCTTCCCCCCAGATTATTTTCTTTGGTTTATTATCCAAATCATACTCTTGAATTTTAGATACCTAATTCCCTCTTGATCCTAAAATCCTGCTAGGTTAGAACATCCTTTATTGTGGGATAAGAAACATAAGCAATGATTTATTATAGGCGATATAGGGTATGAAATGCTTTAAGGATTTGACAAGGGCATAGGATTTTTTTTTAGTGATTTTATATCCCAATTTAACATCTCGAAGGGCCTTGCTAATGAATGCGATGGGTTTCCATTTCCATCATCATCTTTTTATACTAAGATTCCATTGCTTGTATCTTCAGAAGAAAAGGAGTAAATAATGAAATATTTGGAAAAATATAGGCCAACCAAGACTAGAGCAGTCATTATTTTCCATGATTTATTCAAAATATATTTGTCCCATAAAAAAGCAACATCCTTCTCCAGTAATGAATTCATGTGTTTAAAAATTTCAGCAAAATTTGGGACAAATATTTTGGTGAAATTGATCATTCCTAAGAAGTATTTCAAAGGCTTCTTATCTTTTGAAGGTTAATATATTTGATAGATTCAATTCTTTTGATATCTATACAGATCCCGTCTTTGGATATATTGTGTCCTAAAAGTGTTCCTTGGTCAACCCCAAAAATAGATTTCTTAGGGTTCAACGAGATTCCTTATTTCCTACATTAGTCAAAACCTATAGAAGCAAATATTTATAATGGAAAAACTATAGCCTATTATGTTTTGTATGCTTCGATATTCTAAATCTAAATATTCAACTTTTGTTCTTCATGTTTTGTAACTTCATAATAATGGAATTGTTTTTCATGGATCCACACAATTGGTTATAATATATGAAAAGGGTTTGCATTGAAGTAAAACTAATAGAGTGGATGTTTTAGACCAACACGATAGAAGCATTTAGTTTTTTCATTTGATTTTTCTTCTAATGTGTACAAAATTTCAGCTAGAACAAGCTAGTTTATTGCAATGATCCACCAAGTTTCTTGGATGGGGGAGGAAACTGTGAGAATGGGGAAACTACTCTCGAAGATATGTGGAGAAACCTCCCAAATTTTAGGAAATTACATGGAAAACATTGAGGTCCAAAACATAGTGGACTTTGTTTTACATCCGAAAATATAAAAAAATTAAATATATGAAAAATAATGACAAGTCACAAACATGAACAATGAAAGGCATAAAATAAATATTCCATATTAGCTTTATCTATATATATATATATATATACTTTCTTCAAAGGCCATAGGGAAAATTCATGCCCAAGGGTCCCTCTTTTTGAAGGGTGGACATCCACGACTCCCCCACAAAAGGATTTTCTCATTTATTGGGAAGCGTGCTTTCGTGTGCCTTTATGAGTTTCCCCAAAAGGGGGATGTTGCGAAATGTCCCCACTGAGTTTCCCCTGTTGAGATATGTAACTAGGTTTGGTATTCATAATGAAATATGTAATATTGATTTTATGTATTCAATGAAAACAGAAAAATAAATTTATTATTATTGTTCTTGAGGCATGGGTTTCATGCTCAAGGGAAATTTATTGTAGGTCAAGCTCCCATTGAGAGCTTATAGGATTTTTTATTGAGACTATAAATTCAAAAGAGTCATTGCCATGTATGAATAGCCCTTCTTGGGCATGTTACATATTGTAAGAAAAATGATTTAAGTCAAAGTCAAGTCAAATAACCCTCCAAGACCTTGTCAAGTGCTTATGATCAGCCTCAAAAGGAGCAAGTCTACCTATTTGAGGGCTCATGAAGGGCTATATAAAGGAGAATTTGACCTCAGTAAAGGATCACTCACTCAATCATAAATAAGAGTTCGATAAAGGAAGAGCAAGGAGCCTAATACATAAAGAAGGAATAAGGAAGAAGAGCGATTTATTTTCTAATTTTTTGGGGGCTAATTCTCCTCCACACGTGCAAATGTTATGGCGTCATTTGTAGTAGTGAAAGCCGGAAATGGGAGCCAATTAAAGCGAGCTGAAGTTGGGTCAAATAAGGTCAAATTAGCAAGCCAAATAGGTAAGGAGGGGAGTCCAGGGCATTCAAAGTCAAAAGGAAGATAATCTGTCTATATTTTAGCTGCACGAGTGACCTAGTGTTTCTGCAAAAGAGGGCGAAATTCCAGGTCTGCATCAACTAGCTAAAATTATGAGTTAGGGCTAAAAGATGAAGCTGTGGTAGAATTTTGACTAGCGTTGATTGGGGGAAGGATAAGTTCATCAAGAAGAAGCATTGACTTGGTCTTGGACTGGTTGTTAGGTCAAGGTTCTAGGTCCTGGAATTCGTCAATTGAAGATTCTATAAGAAGAAGAATTCATTGGGTTTTCCTCTCAAGTTTAGAGAGGATTTGACTCTCGTTGATCACGTACATCTTATGTCCTTTGTCTTATTGTTATTTATGGTTTGGTAGTTGTTTGATGAAGAAGAACACATAATAATAATCAAGTACAAGAAGAACCTAACAAGAAAAATAAAAGGTCCTCAGAAGCAGTTATCATTATAAGAGAAATCATCTAATATCTCTACCCTATATTTCTCAACATCCCCATCCTAGAAATATGGTAAGTATGGGAGTTATCACACTCAAATTAAGAAGGCATGTCTTATGTAACACTGGTTTATAACAAGGAAAGATATAATGGAAATCATACATATCATGATCAGTGCCCAAGGAATACAAAGAAAAACAATGTCATCCCTTAGTTAAGTTGGTTGGCCTTTTCTATTTTTTTTTTGAATGAGAAAACTTTTTATTTGGGTCTGTTCCCCCAATAAGAATAATTTCAACTTTCAGGACTTCTCTAATTGGTTAGTGCTAACTCCAAGTTACAGCATTACCTAGCCTCCAAGATAGATAAAACTTCAGCTCGAAATATGTCTCTCAAATTAACATTATGATAATAGTAAGTTAGGAAGAAAACTAATATTAAATCTTATTTTCTTTTCTTATGATGTTAAATATAAATGTTTGGTCTTCCTGCAGGGCTTAGTTTCATTTCCCATAATGGATTAATCAACCGGTGGTGGTCTCTACAAGCAACATGGTGGGAGAAAGATAGTAGGAGCAATGTTCCAATATAATGTACCAAGCTTATTCTTGTTCCACCATTAGAGGACATTTCTCCTAAATCTTCAAGAGAAAATACCATGGCAAAGTAGTATGGGCTTTAGTACTCCAGATGAGACACATGTATGCTATTCTTGCTTTTAACATATGAAATGTGTTTTCTTCATTCTCCTTGATGAGAAGTATATTAATTTTTTGAAGAGTCACTTGAGATTAATGGCAAGTTCAGATTAATTCGCCCCAGCTCGGGTCAATAAATTGTAAGTAGATATATTCAATAGTATTCCCCCCTCCAAGAATCTTGTGGTAAGATGGTGACATTGAATAACATCAAGTGACTGCCTGGACTCTCGACTGAGTTTCTATTTCTATACAGTTTGCAATAACAATTTTGTGCAATGTATTGATTCAAGATCTCTATCAATAGAAAATAAGTGACCTCTGTATTTTATTGCAGTTCACTACCTTGAACATTCCTATTCGATTTTATTCGGTACCCATGTTTCTAACTAAGAAAATGAAAAATTTATTGTGACATATGCAGAAGAAGACCTAAGAGCACATTTTCTCCTTACATTTGATTCACAACTTCTATAGGTGTATAATATGTGGGCCTATTCAGCAAGATGCATGAGGCATAGAAATAATTTGAACTTAGATAAATATAGGAATTTCTCATATTTGATATGGTGCGCATGTTTTGTTTGATTTGAAATTGTGCTTAAATAATTCCAATGTAAAGTTGCATCAAAAGACAAGCTGATATGCATGGATATTTTCAAGTTTCAACAAGTAAATTTGGCACATTTTCCTTATGAGTAATTCAGATCTACATTCTAATCATCAACACAAAATGGTCCAGCTTAACTAACCTAAAAAAATATTGAACATGGACATACAAAGTAGTCCAGCTAAACTAACCTGCAATGACATCGATGCCCCTCGAGCACAGCCTTCCGGGGCCTCCTCCATGAAAATTTCTTCCAATCGCCTAAAAATATTGCGCTTGGCCTCTGCAACGCAGCAACGAGCTTCGTCCACAGCCTCGTGTTCCAGTCGATGTCCAAGATACACTAGAACAGATCTGGTCTGCATAACATCGGAAACAACGTCGGTCATTTTAGCCACGAGCTCTGGCTGCAAAAACTTAGGCATCTCTCTAACCAGAACCTCGCCATGCTTCTCACTGGTTTCAAGATCCACTTCAATGATGTTTGAAGACGAGGGTTTGGAGGGCAGCATCAATGGCTGCCGCAGAGGCCTCAAAGATAGAATGTACGAAAGAAACTGATGATCCTTCGAATCGACTTCCATGATTAATGAGATTACTATAGATCTCAGTACACGCATTAAAAAATTCAATCGACTCGTAACAAAGGGCGGAGATTTTATTCCTCTAATGGACAAAAGATTGAAAATCTAGACCCAGTGAGGGAAAAAACATTTTAATAGCGAGGGCATACGCATTTTAATATTCTGACTGTAATAAGCCATTTGCAACAGGAAGGACATTTCCTTATGTTTGTGGGTCGGCCGATAAAACCTGGCACCATGTCCACCTCCTGGTGACGACAACAACTGTTCTCCCTCCTGGAGATGGCCACAACGGTTACTGTCGCTTCCACCCTGTAACTCAGACGCCAACTGTGCCTCAAATCAGTCTTCGTGATCCCAATATGGATGAACTACTGCGATGCTCTATGGATTTTGCTATGTGGATTCTATTAATGAACACGAATTCTTGAAGTTATTCATGTTAAGATGAAACCCTCTGTATCATAACAGACGAATAGTAAAGACTCGAATTCAATGCGGAACGGGGCTTGACTGAACAGCGGGAGGAGAAGGGTACATCGAGCGAGTTGAAAGGCCATGTGTTCTACCATACCCTGTTAGTGGAGATCTTCCCAGTAGAGAGAACGTGTGTGAATGTTTGGAAGTGGGTTTAATGGTTAAGAATTTATGATTTCTTTTGGGAGGTTACAGGTTCAAAACTGGATAGGTTGGGGTAGGGTTGTTTATTGTTCTTCATGATCAAGTTAGAGGGATAGACGCTCCTGATTTTTGCCAAAGTCATGAATTTATGATGTATGTGACTTGCAGACTGTTACATATGCAGAGAGAAGTTGTTGTTCCCTGTCTAAAAGATAGAAAAGTTGTATTGATTAGAAAAATAAACATATAGAAATATTTATTTTGACTAGAAAAAATAAATTCAAGCTCTACCATTAATGAGGTGAAAATTGTTTGCCCACCCCAGATTAACCCCAAAAAAAACACCTTCAAAATAAATATGAAAATGCATCATTTCAGCTCACGTTGAGAAAGGATATAGTTATACTTGACATTGCATAACCTTTCAGATTCGTTCAACTTACAATTTGTTTCCCTTAATTTGACATAATTATAATATAATAGTTTTTTAATATTTTTTTTATAGTGATTGAATGGCGCTTACCAAAAAAAGTTTTTCATTATGTACATTTCATCTTCAATTTTTTTCCATGCAAAATGAATATATACATAAACATTCTTTTCAATTTATATTTTCACACATCCATGCTCAACGATTGTGTTGAAATCATATCCTAAAATAATGGGCTTATGCACGAACTATGTCCATATTGAGTCACAACAAATTTCCCGAAAACATAGCCATTACCTCTATCCATAACACGATTTCCCAAAAGCATACGCATTACCAGTGTCCATTAAACATTTTCATTTTCATGGTTTCACCTTGTAGATGTGGAGCCTAACACTAAGGGTGTGCTTAGATTACAAAATGCAACTGATCAAAATGTAGATTTATTATCCCTGATGTGAAATATATAACATATATATATATATATATATATATATATATATATATATCAAGAATATGCATTAGTATTCTTACATTTAAATACAGACCATTCTTTATTATCCTTTTCCATATCTCTTTTTATTCTTACTTCTATACATATTAATTCTAATTATAATTTAAAACACGTAGAAATGTGAATTATAATTAAATATATTTTTTATAAAATTTAAATGGCCATATAAAACTTAGATGGTCATAATGCAAGTTCATCTAATTGAAATTAAAATTGAAAGAGGAATGTATAACCATTATTATTATACTATGAAATAGGTTGATAAAAATATTTGAATTATATCCTAATAGAGTCCTATTATGATCAACTGACAAGAGCTAGTCATCCAACCAATACTCATAACTTTTGTAGAGATATTTAATCCCTACATGGAAATATCGTGACACTTTGAGGTACCATGCACCATCAACACCCATCAAGGGCGTGACATTGGTCCAACAATAAAAAACAATGGCCTGAGACCCTAAATAGCAGTCCTTCGGCTTGGGGTCCATCGATGAGGCCTCAGAATACCACACACAATCTATATAGGGCATGCTAGGGCTATCATTGAGAATATGAGCATTGTTATTAGGTAGTGTGAGTGAAAAATATAAGAGTCGTTGGGGAATGGAACGATGGGTGTCAATCCTTGAACGTGCTTCACAAGCTCTACATCGATGAACAATGCCTCAAAGACCACACGTGAAAACTGTAGGGGATACTTTTTCTTATTTTAAAATTACAATGGAATTAGTATGTGGTATTGCATAAAACAAATATATATGGATGTATTCATAATATTTTTGGAGCAAATCAAGGCCCTTGTGTCCTAGATGATGTTTTTGAGGCTTGACGACCACGTTGACACCTACGACTACAATTCACGACCTATGTAGTGGATCTGTGGACTCTAATGAAAACTATGATTTTGGATAGGAGGTATTTCATACCATGCATTAGCATTCAAAATAATTAGTGGATGGAAACATTTTGAAATAGGACTTAAGTGGATCCTATAATGGTTAACACACATAAAACAACCATCAAACCACCACTTGTAATTTTTGTATAGAATATTTTCTCTTTGCACATGAATATGAGTGTGACTAGGAGATATTTTTCACGACAAATATGTATCAAGGCGATGAAAGTAGTCAAGGGGTGAAATGAAATTCCTAATCCGTTGAATAATACTCCTTGGGCTAAGGGTCCATGGATGATATATCAAAGTTACACGCAATAACTCTGAAAGTGATGTTTGACCTCTCATTGAGAAGATGGGCATTATTGTTAGTTATTATGAACCAAAAATATGTAATGGGGCCATGAAAGTGATTGGGCAATGAAATTGAGGGTAGTGTATGAAATTGAGGGACTTAATCCTTGAGTGACATTTCACAAGTTTGATATCCACGAATGCAACCTAAAACCACAATCTATGATATTGCAGGTTATCTTGCAATCTAGCTTAGATTACATTACCACCATTATGAAGTATTTCACACGAAGGATACTAGGTATCGATCCCATGAAAAGTATTGTGTTGTGTAACTCGTTAAGAGATGAAATTATAGCATTAGAAAAAACTAAATGAGTATTCTTGCTCAATCTTAATGAAATATACTTTGAACCATGATACATAACAATTTAGTTTGAATTCAATCTCCATTGTGAATATTATACTTGTTAGGAGGTATTGAACAACATGTATGAATCTTTGCAACATGACATTTTCTATAAAATGAAACCAAGTAAATTAATAACTGAATAAAGGTTCTTAAATTCAATTTTGATGAAAAAGGCCAAACACATCCACATATGATATCTTCAATGTATGTTTAATCTCTAAATGAAAATACTCGGGGAAAATTAGGATGTATGATTAACCACATATGGTATTGATGTAGGCATAACATTAGGGCATGAAAGCAAACACCTAGACATTTAAATGAAGATTCTTTGGCACAATTATCACTGAAGATTTCTAAAAGAAAGCAGCACATATGAATTAATTGGGGACTTTTTTACTCTAACTTGGAACATGATCATCTTCATGAAGAATTTATCACCATGACATAATCTGGAGGCCTTTACTTTGGTGGGTCAATGGAATTAATAACCTAAGGCCTTCAACAATTCAAATGAAATCAGAGGAAATGGAAATAACCTAAAAATACCACACATGACCCTAACTGCATAAACTAATGTACATAGTCATCCTTCTTATATACCTTTCATAGGAATTACCCACCACAATGTAATTTGAAGGTATTGGCATTAGTGAAGGCATAAAGTCAATGTCCTAAGGCCATAAATAATTATACATGGACTTGAAGGCATGGACAAGGACTCAAACTAACACACATGGCCTCTAAAGGGATCATATGTCTTCCATGTGGTATGTGAGAGTTGTTAGGAGGTATTGTATAACGTACACATTTACCATGAGCATGAAAATAGTCTGTGGGTAAAATTAATGGCTTTAGATCCTCAAGTGTATATTTTCCTAATAAGAAATCGAGACTCCTTTCATTATTTTTAATTCAGGTTAATTATATGATTCACTTTAATTTTGAGTGAAATTTCCAATGGTCCCAAGGTTTAATAATTACAGTCTCTAATTGAATAATCATAATTTCCAAATGTGACTACATTTCAAAATAACAAATCCTGAAACTAAGAAAAACTTTAAGGACCAAGATTTTGTTTAAAGTTTACAAATTTGGTGAATCTTACCTATTTAAACTATAAAATATTTAGAAATATTTTTATGAAAATATTCAAATTTAAATTGATCGTATATAATCTCCATAAATTTTGGTTTTTTTTAATGAGAAAATATTTTCATGAAATAAAATTTGAGCTAATCACTTTTAAAAATAATAGTAAACAAAAAAAATTTAAAATTAGTCCATATGCTAATATAAACCCTATATAGATATATATATATTTTAATTCAAGTCACTCCCTACTTCACCACATATCACATATATATAAATATATATTTATACTTTTAATATAAATATAAATCTTTCAAATATTCTTTCATTTAATCCAAATCGCTCCATATCTCACAGCATATAAATATATATTGATATATGTTTTTTATATTTGTATTTTTAGTATTATGAATGTTAATAATGAATATATACTTTTGAGCTATGTTTAACAATATACATTATTAATGAGACAATTGAACTAATAAAAATTTAGTAATATATTATATTTTTCTTAATTTATGGTTCATGAAATATATTTTGCTAAAAAAACATAATGAAATGAATCTGTCTTTTATACTTAAAAATATAAATTATATATAAATATAAATTTCCTCATTATTATGAAAATTTCTTAAAAAAATAAATGAGCAAGTATATAATAATTTTCACAAGTATATAATAATTTTCATTTTCATATATTTGATTATTAAATACATCGTATTTGTTGTTATAAATTTGTTCATTTTAATAGTTTTGTAGTTGTAAATTTGTTCATTTCAAGATCGTTACTAACAAAAGATTTTACAAATAAAATTACACTTAAAATACCAACGCTGTAACAGATTCTGCAAACGCTATACCCTTAAGCATTCGAAGGTATATATATATATATATATATTTTCGCTTGTTATATTTTTTATTTTCATCATTTTTATTATTTATATAAAAAAATTATCTTTTTCAATAAAAATGGTTGTATTTTTTTTACTTAAGATAAGATACGATAATAAACATTATTATCATTTAAGCAACCATTCAAAGAACAATATGAGCCTCATGGCATTGTGAGAAGATGAAGAAAAGCTTGAAAAAGTGCATTGTCGTGATTTTAAAAAGCTAAATGGATTGTATTGATAATGGAAAGATTTGGGTGGCTATAGAATATTGTGTTTTTTTAATTTTAGAATATTGTGTTTTCTTTAATTTTAATTGTGTAGGAATTTTACAAAATCAAAATGCCATTTGAAGAAAATTATTCATGAGAAATAATTGAATAATTTAATGTTATTAAACAAAAAAAAATGTTTTTCATAACTTTTTTGAGAGAGTCAATTATATTTTTAATTTGTTTATTATTATTTAATTTAAGGTTTAGTTTATTGTATTTAGATGTACTGTTTAACATCAAATGACATTTTCCTAAAAAATTAACAATATATTTTAAAGTGATAGTGTGATTTTATTTTTTTGGTTGATAATGTGTTTTTGAATGTATAACTACATTTACTACTGAAAATTTTTAATTTTACAAATTAAATAACTGAAACTTATAATTCCTAAAAATATCTAATAAATTTTATCAAAATTAACACAAAAAAAACAAAAAATAATTTATATACTAGTTAAACTATACCTACAATATTTAACTTTTTTAACTTTTAAATTTTAGAATAAATTGTATAAATCTAAGTTTTTTTATATTTTACTATTTTGTATGATTTTTTAATAAATTAATCCCAAGTCTCCGACATCCAAATATAAAATAACTCGCTTCCTATAAATCAATAAAAACTGTATTAATAGAAGGAATAAATGCGGGAGCTGATGATAATTTATACATAATTGAAAGAACTAGCATTTTATATATAATAACTTTGTTTAGATAAATAAAATTATAAACGGTTTCGTTTGGTAAACACACAAGAGTCTAGTGCCCCCTAGTAAAAATAAATCTATCCCAAACATAAAAGTCCGAAAGTTCATGATAAGTCATCTCGTTATATGAGAAAATTCAAATTTTCAACCTATAAAAATGTCGCCGATTCAAACGTGTTTTGAATCGTTTTTTGGAATCCGACATCAAATAGTTAACCGCCAAGATTTCCGGAGGCCGGCTGAACCGTTTCTTACGAACAGAATTTCAAAGTCAAAATTGGAATGTACAGAAGACATAGGTTAACGAAACGCGATCCATTTACGACGGTTTTGTGAATCCATTCCATTGAATGAGTCAAACGAATCGCCAAAGATCATATTACAAAGTTTTCCATGCTTCCTCTCTTCTCATATCCCCACCTCTCCGCGTGACTACTTCCTCATGTAAAGATTACTGTACGGTCATATGATTGCTATTCTTTTGCTAGTTGCATGTCAAGACAAGGACACACTCATATTATAGCTATTCTTCTTCTCATATTGATATTGATGCAATTAAAAGCCTATTCTAAAACTGCGAAAAAGAAGAATTGTATTTGTGTTGTCATTCCTTAACTTTGGAGATGGGCACCTAACACGTAGCTATGCTTAGGATTACGAAATGCAAGTTTTCATAGAAACTGTGTGTTATATATCTAATATGAAACAAACATTAAAGCCACCAAGTGGGTAATCACTGCAAAAGACATTTGTTGTAACAAGGGTGGCAATCTTGACAGTCGACAGCAGCGAAGAACTCGAAAGCTCTGCTCTTCTGTGCTTCCACGTAAAAAAGTTGTCGTGGAGAACAATTACACGTGTTTCTGAAAATTAATATGCGTATGTTAAGGTTGCTTTCACATTATATTCGTTTTATTGACGGTATGTTTGGGTTAGACCGTGATAGTTATTATAAATTCATACGGCTAATTTTCTAAATAATCACCTCATTAACTCTAATTATATTAATAATATATAATTGGAAGATCATGATAAATATGGATGGACTACACACGTTACGAAAGAAATTGTCTGTGATTATATTTTTTGGTGCATCATGTCTAGGATAGATTAAAAAATATTTGTATTGGATTGGAAAGGATTTCCATTATCAAATATAATTGCCACTGGTAAATTTCATTTTATTCCAAATTAAATTTTAAACCTATATTGGTGTTTGATTTGAATAGTGTATTTTTCTTCTCTAAATTAAAATGTTTGTCTACTATGGTCTTTTCCAATAAGAGATTTGATAAAGGAGAAATATTTTCACTGGTTTTCCCCAAAATATTGCTTCATTATAGAATATAAGTTGATAAATTACATTTAAATACTAGTGGTTTTAAAGAGAGAAAGAATGTAATTAATTATTATGATATATATATATATGTGACTATAAATATATGAGTTTTAATATATACATATGAATGCATTTTACCATAATCCAAGTTATTTAATTATGAGATATGATGAAAATTTAGTATGTTAAACATGATAACCAAAGGGTATATGCATTTCATGACAACATGAATCAATTGTGCATATATGAATTTCATGACAATAGGGAATGAATTGTGCATATATATATGGTAGAATTAGAAGTGTATGCAATGAATTATGCAAATATAAAGAATTATAATTGATAATTAATGAATGCTAGCAGGTTATTCGAACATAATGTCTAGAAAAATATATATAAGTTAGTTCAACCTAACATGGTATTCTTTTAAAGTTTTACGGTTATGCATGATGATGTGTTATATACACATGAATGAACATCGTAATATGCATTATTATTTCTATAGTATCATTATTTTGTGATTTATGTATGTTTTGTTCATATATCTTATTCTATACAATTAAAATTAATCTATTGATATTAAGATTACCTAATGCATACAAATTTTTAATCATCTTATGCATTGTCCTCAATATTATTCAATACATATTATTTTAATTGTTTTTTATCCTATTATATGATTGTAACATTTAATTGATTCAAAGAGTAGCCACATCATTGTATGCAACTCACAAAGTATAAACCACATATTGGATGAAAGTGATTTTATTAGTGGATAGGTTTGAAATTGCAATTAAATCATGAAAATGATATGTATTGGCCCCACGTGGAGGAAACCATAACTCATGAATTAATCAAAATATGATGATAAATTAGACATCAGAATAGTGATGATTTTAAATGCCTAGAGGAAATTGGTCATCTCCCTATTAATTTGAGATATGTTAGTTGCATTATAAATTTATTGAGAAAATAAATTGGCTTGTGTATTGTAATGTCGGCCCAGAAGAGGAATACGATGATGTATTGATTTTCTTTTAGTACTATTAACGTAGGTTATTTATCTAAATTATGGGCAATATGACTCATGGCATTTAAAAAAAATTGCATCTATTCCATCTACAATGATGTCTAATGAATCACATCATGTTCCATTGTTAAGTGGTTATAATTTTGAGGATTCAAGTAGAAAATTATCCTTACATTAGGGTGCATGGAAATAGATTTTTTGTTAAGTAAAAATATACCACCCATCTGTATCGAATCTAGTACACTAGTAGATAGGGCCTTACATGAACCATGGGAGCCATATAATTGCAAAATTTTAATGTTTATCAAGAGCCATGCTGAAATGTATTCAAGCTTCTATTTTAGGACACTCTAAGGAAAACAAATTCATTAACGTTATAGAACAAAAGTATGTAATTTCCGAAAAAGGCCCTTGGCACCTCCAATATGAAAAAATAATTATTAATGAAACTGGCAGGTAATAGGGTAATATATGATCACATTATGGAAATGAGAGATAGAACTGCTTAGCTTTAAGCTTTAGAGGTCACATTCTTAAGCTCTTTCCTTTTCCAATTCATAATTAACTCATTGTCTATATAATATTGGCCATTTAAGATTTTCTATAATGCACATAAGGAGAAATTGTCATATAATGAACTATTCATCATGTATGTTTGAGAGGAAGGGAGATTGAATCAAGAGAAACTAGAAAGTGGTCATCTAGTGACTCGTAGAAAGGGATGTTTAGAAAAAGAAACTGTTGCTGACTATATGAAAACGTGTAATAAGTTGGAAACTAGTAAAGTTGACAATGAGGCCTACCTGTAGCACCGTGACATTTATTAAGGTTTTCGGGGGCATTTTTCTCTTAGATACTATTAACCATTCATTCCATAAGAAACCTCGCCCTCACAATAATGATATGTTGTGTAACAAACCTGGTGAAAATTTGATGTAATAAAAGTTAAAAGCAATAACCATGGGTGATGGGACACATTCCAAGCTAAATGGTAGGTAAAACAGCCTAGTGGGTATTCATTTTTGTTGTTATGGCTAAAGGAAATTGGAAAAGGAAAAGTTAAAGGCTTTGGAAAGGAATGAGGTATTAATTGGCATTTTTTTTATAAAAATAATGGAAATTAGGAGAAAATGAAGGTTAAAGGTCACAAGTTGCACGTGAGGAGGAAAATGAAGGCAAATGATGGAAAACGAAGAAAATAAAGGCCTCATTAATAAAAATGATTATGAGGATCAGTTCATGGCTCTAGTCGATGTAAGATTTTGTTCAGTGGAGTTTTGGAGCTCTCATTACTCTCTCTCTCTCTTGCTCTCTCATACTCTTGAAAACTTAGAGTATTCTTGGAGAAATCTTGGAGAGTGTGGCGTATTTGGAGGTTTGGATCAAGAAGGAAAAGGAAGAGCAGAAAAGTGCAAGAGAACATTGGTATGAACGACTACAACTAGATTTCTTTGTAGGTATCGAGTTGCATGCATGGTTTCCTTGATACTTTTGGAATGCATGGTACATGCATGTGGTTTCTTGGTTATGATATGTCATTTGCATGGGGGATTGCTTGGATTGGAAATGGATTTTCCTAGCCTTTCCATTTCTTCGATAGCCAAGGTGTTGTGGGATTATTTCCATTGATTGTTTTCTAGTTGGTTCTGATGATTCATTTAGATGTTGGGTCAACTTATTAGTTCCAGGAAGAGTTGGTTGAAGAAATGCTCTGGAAGCTCGTCAGACAACAGTGGGCTTAGTTACTAGTCCTGTAATCCTTGGCTGGACACATGCTCTTAAAGCCCTAGGTGGGTTGAGTTACTATTACTGGAAGCTTTGGCTGGAAAAATGCTTTGGAAGCCTCGTAACAATTGGGTTTGAGTTACTAGTCCAGCAAGACATAGTTGGGAAAAAAAATATGGAGCCTTGAAACATCTTAGATAGAGATAAATCCATGATGGTTTTGATGTTTAACCATGAGGTGGACTCACTCGTTGAGGGTTGAGGTGGTTTTTCCTGTGGAAGCCCTGGATTGGTTGTAATTGATGTGATTGATGAGATCCCACATTCATGCTTGGAATATGGCACAGGGGTTATTGGCTAAAGTGATAGTTGACTAAGCTAATCTATGGTCAGGTCGAACGTGGAAGTCTCATCTCTGGTTGGTTTATACATTCATTAATGAAGAGATTATTCATTTTGTATTTGATGTATAAATGTATTGGTTTATATGTGGATTCTATTTATGTTCTATCCATCATATTTATGTTCTTATTATGGTAGTTATAAGCATGTATTTTATCAATGAAGATGCATGGTTCTCCCCATGTTTTTACTTGTAAATGAATAAAAATGTATATATGGTCAAATATATATATTTTTTTCAGTTAATTATGTAGGGGGGAGTGTTTCTTAGCAATTCTCAGATAATCATGGGACCTCTATGCTCTGTTCTGTTGTTTATACCTATAGATTTCATGTTTGTGACATTTTTGAAAAAATTCATGTCATGGCTAGGTGGGGTCCATATGAGTTGTTATTGATGTGATTGCTTTTGTATCATTGTCCTGTTGTTATTTATCATCTCTGAACTTTTCATGAAGTTTTCGGCCGAGCAATAGGTTCTGGGGCTGGAAAGGTGTCTTAAATCCCCAGGTCACTTACATAGAACTGAGTATTTAGGGTCCTGTCCGATGGCATGTAGTGTTATGCCTACGGGTATAGTCTCCTAGCCACTGGCATGCAATTTTATGTCTATTTCTATGGATCAAATAAGTTAAAACTTATATATGATCTAGGGGTAAGAGGTCTGAAAGGTTGGGTTACCTCCTGGGGGTGGTTTTGTGACAATACAAGGTATGTATGTTGTCATTCTGTTGGTTTCACTTCCTTAAGGTCACCTAGGAGGATGAATATCACTATAGTAGCCCCTTATTGCCTGTTTACCCCGGTTGACCAGTTACTTGGGTAGATGTGAGAAGAGGGTGTTACATGCTGCTCAAGAGATGTCTCCCATTCTAGGAAAGTCCGATAGCTAAGAAAATAAAGCAGAAATGAATTTGCAGGATACTCAATGATATGAATCAAGTTGATATCCTTGACGAGGTTATGCCCTTTTCAAGGGTGCACATGGTTCCTCTCAACAAAATACTGGTCAAGTGAATGATGCAACCCAACACCAAGGAATTTACAACAACAGGCTGAAGAATCCCCTTACGCAAGGTCACAAGTCATTAAGTTGGGTAATGATTAATTACGCCAACATTATTACAATGCAATGCAACAAAAACAAGGGTTGGTAACTAGCACCTTCAACACATGACACATAGAGCCTGTCAACATAGTTTGTCCTCCATGTAACCATTATACGATAATAGAAGATGTTATTATATCAATTGTTATCATGTTTTAGTTTATATTCTTATAGATCTTATGAATGCCTTTAAAATTTGCACAATATGTTATTCGTTTGTTTGTTATTTACTACACAGTCGTGAATTTCATACAACACACTATTTCAACCAAGAAATGAAATATAATCCTTTTTATCATCTAAGGAATTGGAAAAAATACTATACATTGTTATAATGTTAGAATGTAGTCATCAATACCTCTCTAAAACACCATTTCAAACCAGAAATTCAACATACATTCATTATCATTTAGAAAATAAAAAGAGCACTTATATTGTAAAATTTTAGGGAAACTAAGTGAAGGACTATGAAAATCCACCTAACCATAGAAAGTTTTAGCTAGTCCTCACTTTTAGCTATCATGCCCAAGCCAGATGCTAGAGACTAAGGGATTCTTTTTCAAGGGATTAACTAACAAAAAATGCTCATTGAAACAGGGACTCTAGAATTCCTCCTTCCTCCACTGACTAGCCACTCAAAAATTAACCAAAGTATAGGGAATCCAGAGGCTAACTTACTCCACCATCCATATGTTTAGTGGAAGGCCAACAAATATACAAAAGTAACTTAGAGCCTTGTTTCCTCCGCCAAAGAAGGTCAAGGGAGTCCACAGAACAACTATCCAACATTCAAACAACAACACAATGGTTCCACCCACCTTGGGGAGTCCATAATCCACCATAAAAAAAAAGCAATGCAGGCTTCATAGATCTTCCTTTCAGGAGTCCAAGGAATGATCTTCAAGGGAGTCCAAAGAAATACCATCTCCACCCTCTATCTATACAGGGAATCGAGAGGCCATTGTTCTTCACCTTTGAGCGATATTATTCCTGCCAACCTTGCCAATCGAAAACATATATCACTGTATTTCCTCATTTTTCCTACTTAGTTACTTCACTACTCAGTTCTAATGCTTAATGACAATAAAACTCCTTTTACTCCCTGAATGAATAATTGAAAGAAAAAATTCCCATCCTTTCCTCCTACGTAATCATTTTTCTTCCACTCTCTTTTCCTCATAAATTTCTTCGTCTTTCCTACATTGTAATTTTTTCCAAGGTAGCCGAGTGTGCATGCTTCTCTTGTATTCCCATAAATTTTTAAAGTTACAGGCCTTGAAATTTTCACCAACTAGCCTTAAATGGATGTCATAATGATTTTAGGTTTTCTTACAGTAAGGAAACTTAACATCTCGAGCAAGCAACCTCCGAACACGAGAATACATGTCCCTTCAATCAACCCCTTTTCATTTTTTGTAAACATATTTACATTTAATTTAACGAGAGAAACATTGCTGGGGGTTGTAATAAACCCTTACCCCTTGAGGGAACGTCTCCCTCGGTTTTTTCTTTATGCCACATGGAACATCATAAAAGCATATTGTTTTGTAGATATTTAGATGTATAAATTTATACAATATTTATAATTATATACATTTGATTCAACCAACAAAAAAAAGGGATATTCTACCCTCACAGAGTCAGCCATTTCCCAGGTGGCTTCTTTTGGCCTAGAGTGCCTCCACTACACTTTGACTTGATATATGGCTTAATTCTGGAGCATGAAATTCCTCCGGTCTAGAATGCACAATGGCTGTAGCTCGAACTCTCCCTATGGTTCCACCTATAACACATATCAATAAATAACATGATCAAAATCCAATGCATATATTTCAAGTAAATAAACATGGAAAACATCATGAAATTTAACTAAAGGAGGTAAATATGGACTATAGGCCATTGGTCCAATCCTTTCAAAGATCTTAAGATGGCCATAGTATTGTGTTGAAAACTTGGCACATGACCTAATCTTCAAGGAACTCTTCTTAGGTTTGATTATCAAGTAGAAATGTTTCCCAACTTGGAAATATTTATTCACCCAATGTTTATTTGCATAGCTCTTTTTCCTATCATGTGCCACCTTCAAATTTTGCTTGATGACCTGATTCTTTGCTCTATTTCCTTGAGCATGTTAGGATAAGTAAGGACCCTATTCACTGGATCACTCCAGCTGATACGGTTATTGAAAATTTTCCCATACAGTTCCTAATATGGTCTCATATTTATAGATTCTTGATATCCATTATTCTATGCAAACTATACAGGTGGAAGATAATCCTCCCACTTCTTAGACTAATGCATCATATATATGTTGAACATGTCTTTGGGGATACTATTTTTCCTATGTGTTTTCCCATCTGTCTATGGATGATATGTTGTACTAAATTCCAACATCATCCCCAAACATGCAAATAGTTCTTCGAAAATCTTGAATTGAACTTAACATCTCTATTCAAAATTATTTTCTTGAGAATTCCATCCAGTCCCAGAATACTTTTTATGAAGATTTGTGCCAAATCACTAGCCGAGTTGGTGGACTTGACTGCTACAAAATGAGTTTTCTTTCTCAATCTCCCAACAACCACCATAACTACATCATGTTTCATGGAGGTTTTAGGAAAACCTATGCTGAAATCCATGGATATCACCTCCCATTTCCATTGTGGAATGGGAATGGGTTGCAATAATCCTATTAGATGCTTACATTCAACCTTCACTTTCTAACATTCTATGCATTTATCCACAAAATAAACCACTTATTTCTTCAAATTTAGCCAATAACATAATTTTTTAATGGTTTTGAGATTCTTTTGGTACAATGTGGGTGGCCTGAATATGGCTTGACATGGAATTATCTCATTATGAGCTTCTTCAATTTATCATCATTTGACACATAAATTATATTCCTGAAGCTATCATCAATGAGGTGATATTCCTCATCCACACATTCTTGTAGCATATTTTCTCTCATTCACTGATATTTTTAACCATGTTGTCTTGCATTCTTGACCCTTCCTACCAGGTCGATTTTGTAATATCTTATGGTTTCCAAGTGGTTTACTTTAATTCTCCTACTAAGTGCGTCAAAAACCCTGTACTCTTTTCTTTTATTTAATCCATCTTAAAGTCAAACTCACTAAGTATGGGCAACCATATAGCATGTCTTGTATTAAACTTGGATTTCTCAAAAAAAGACTTGAGCCCACTATGGTTTGTCATAAGAGTAAATTTATGCCAAGGAGTTAATGCCTCCAAATCATTAATGCATTAATTATGGTAGCTAAATCTAGGTCATGAGCCACACAATTCACCTCATGGTCCTTCTCACCTCATGGTCATTCAATTTCTGAACTCATAAGATATCACATGTCACAGTCCATCAATATTCTGAAAGCCCTTCCTTGCAGGCATCTGTGCATACCACAAAATCGTTATCAGGATTTGAAATCCTTAACCCAGTGTGTTCGTGAGAAAATATTTCAATTTCTCAAAGCTTGTTGCACACTCAAATCTTCGTTCAAATTTATTTCCTTTCCTCTGCAATGAGGTGATGGGATGTCATATCTTGGAGATGTTTCTGATAAATATGTTATAATAACCTACAATTCCATGAATGATCTAATCTCACTCACATTATTTTGTGTTTACCACTCGATTATGGCATTAATCTACTCTGGATCAACTAATATTCCTTCCTTTGAGATAACAAGTCCCACATAGTGTATTTGTGATTAAAATAAATCACACTTGTTCATATTTTCATAGAGCTTGTGTTCTCTCAATAATTGTAGTACAAAAACCATATTATTCTCATTCTCTTCCTCATTATTTGAGTACACTAATATTTCGTTGAGAAATATAATGAATTTTTTTTCCAAATAAGGATGCAACACACTATTCATTAAGAACATGAAAGTGGAAGGGGAATTAGTAATTCCAAAGGGTACCGCTACACACTCATAGTGTATGTAGTTTTTCCATAAAGAGATATTATAAATGTCCATTTCCTTGATCCTTATTTGATGGTATACTAACCTAAAAGCAATCTTGGCGAAGACTGTTTCTCCCCTCAATTGATCAAAGAGATCATCGATCCTTAGAAATGGGTAGTTATTATTTACATTTACCTTGTTTAATTTGCTTCAATAAATGCGTAATCTAAAGGTCCCATCCTTCTTCTTTACGAACGACATGGGTCCTCCCCATAGTGACACACTTGGCATTATGTAGCCCTTGTCTAACATATTATTTAGCTCCAATTTTAACTCAACCAATTCAAGGATACTCATCATGTATGGTGCCTTGGATGATAGTTCTACTCCAAGTACCAACTTAATAGAGAAATATACTCTAAGGAGGTAATCTAGGAACCTCCACTAGAAACACATCTGCATACTATTACATAATTGGGTACATTTTCACGAGTTCACTTTGCTCATTCTCGACATCACTACCAACCTTTACATCCCTTGAGACATGGATTGCAACCAACATGCATCCCTTTCGTCTACTACAATTGGCTTGCATAGCTATGATCATACTTACTAAAGTAGTGTTTGTTATACCCTACAAAATTCTTCTTTCTCCAGCCTCATAAGGGCATTTAATTTTTGTTCCATAGAAATCGACTTTGGTATTGTACAAATAAAGCCAATCCATGACCAATAATATGTTATATGTACCCAAAGGAAATAAATTAATATTTTTTTGTGGTCATGCCAATGAGATAAAATGAACATAATCTCACTCACTGATTAATCGTTATTTTTGTTCCAGTTTCCAGTTAAACCAACCATGGTTCCTCATGCAATTCCTTAGAAAAAATGAATTTTTCAACAAGATCTAGGTTGATATAGATATGATTAGAATTGAGATTAATTAGAATATATACAGTTTTATTAAACACAAATTACCTTCCATCTCAATGATGGATTCCTTATGGTCTATGTTGGGGAAATGATATGACTTATAATTCCAACATTAAATTATCAATTCGAGGTTATAAGAATTAGAGGCACAAGCGTAGGTAATACAAAACCAGAGCATCTAACCTAAGCTAGAGCAAGAAATAAAATCATTGTCTAAGTACGGAATCACGACTGAAGCAAAGAGGCTTATCAAACTAAATCCAAACCTTACTCACTACTCTATTTGGATCATAACCCAACTAATTCAAATAGTAAAGAAAACATACAACTAATCCTCAAGCCTCTCAAATATTAAAATATCATAACTTGAGACATACTTTATCGTAACTTAGCCACTCTAATTCAATACTTAAAAGAACTTGAATTGAAATCTACAACTTAAAAAAAATAATTTTATTATCTACTCTTTCTCAAATCAATGATAAGATGTACTTAAAATCAATTAAATTTAATTCAAAAGAAAACTAACTTTAAATCACTTAAAACGATGTGAATATAAGGCAATAAACAATTCCACTGCAACTAATATAATTCCTGGGATGACACAAATCAATAAGCGTTGAAATTTACGTCTTAATTCTATCTAGTTTCCACCTTCAATTCTACAAATCTTGAAAACTGAAAGGTAACTTCAATTAATTCTTCTATTAGAGAGCCTTATATAAAACAAACGAGACATATCCTATGATCTATTCCAATGATTATCAAACCATAATTTAGATAAATCTCATGCAAGGAGTTGAAATGACTGTGCTATGAATAGTTCTTAAACTATCAATTAACTGATCTTTAAATCTACAATATATAATTCAAACTAAAGACATAACTCACAAAAAAAGCTGGAAACACTACTTTCAAATTTTTAAACTAAATTCACAATATCACACCAACTATATTCAATCCAAGAACCTTAAATCTGATTTTGTACTTAACACAAAAAATTCATATTAATGCGCCTGGTGTTGTAATTATAATTTCATCCTTTTCTCATTGTATCGGATCTGGAAGAAATGAAATGCAAAGCTAAATGTATTTGAGCATGTGAGAAATGAATTCTATGATGTTTGAATCAGATTCACAAAACATAGTTTTGAGTATAGAAATGAATTTTGATTTTACACAACAATTCTTTCAATAAAATTCACACTTTAAATATACGTCCTATGGTCTAAATGAGCCATAGAACTTGTCTCCAGGTGCTGGTGGGCCCTTTCCACTCCTCGAGGAAGTTTTAGACTAAATAAATTCCTAAAAGCGAATCAAAACCATAACACTTACATCAAGTTAATTGTTAAACCAAACTGTATTAATATTCAAATCAGAAGTTCACTTACAAACATTCCTTCAATTTTGTTTCAGGTAAAGCTTAATCACATCAATCCTTTGTTTCTTGTTCACACCTTACCTTCCCCCTCTCCAAGAAATTACAATACATTCCATGGATAATTCATTTATATGATTTACAAGGTGAATCTGTCATTATCCTTAATTATGGAAAATTTCATACTTTTAACAGATTGGCCTTAAAGATATTGGCATATCTCCCTCACAATGGTGAATTTTGGAAAACGGTTTGGAGGAAACCTAATTTGTCGTATTTTCAAAAAAAACCTCTCTTGGATATGTCTCATTCAATTCAATATTATCGAAAACCTTTTCCAAAGTTCGTTGTTTGACTCTTTTTGCAAGATTCTAGAATTCTGCAGAAACAATTTTTTTTATGAAACTGCCTTAAAGAGCTCCATGTTTTTTTATGAAAATGCCTTAAAAACCCACATGTAACTTTAGAACCAATCTGAATCTTGAGAAACATTTTCCATTATAGATAATGTGTTATATTTTTTAAAAACCAATTTTCTCAAATTTTGCAGATTCACCTCGAGTTTCACTCAAATTGAGGTCAAACTTTGAAGTTTGAAAACTATGTGGATTTCGAGAGGAGTTGTTGATTTTCTTATAGAGACCCACATGTGTAGGCTGGGTGCAATCTAGCTAATGGGAAGGTGTTAGGACATAATTTTGGACAATAGCCTTCCTCGGTTTTCCCTAGAAGCGTGTCGAGATGTCGAAGCTCCAAATTGGATATATCTATACTCTACTTGTAGCAAATAATTTAATTGACTTGTGGAGAATTTCTGCAATCAAAACCTATGAAAATATAAATTAGCAAAAAATTAATTAGAAAATAATAAATAAATAATCTCTAATCATAGAAAATCTAAGAAAACTAATTATAATCAACCAGAAGGTGTAAGATGTGATTCATGACAAGTGATGAAACTATGCTGTGAAATGAGTGTAAAATTGTTAGAATTTAGGTTATGAATAATGGTTTTGTATAATGGAAAAATTGGCATATTCGAGGCCCAACATGCCCCCATTCCTAAGTTTTTTCATGTCCTAATGCAAAAAATCTCTTACTCATTGACATATTCTTAACATTTATTTGTAGATGTTGGTTCTTGTGGGACAACATTTCTTGGATATTTGGAGGTGCTGGTTCTTTTGGAGCTGCAATACTTGAATACTTGGAGGTGTTGGTTCTTTTGGATCACCACCCTTACTATTTAATATATCACACTAATTTACTGATCAATAGAAATTGACAACAAGAAAGGGATGGATGAGGAAGAGATGATGGATGAAATGATGTGGTAATGGAGATGGTGAATGGGTACTTTCATACTCTATCATTGTAAGGAAAATGTCTATAGGTGGTTTCCTTTATCATTTCATGGCAATAATGACTTCATCCTATTTTTTTTAATCATGGTAGGAGAAGAGACCAGAGAGACTGCTTTGTCAATGCACGATAAGGCTTTTGTTTTTAACATGGCCTTGTAATCATAATATATGGTTAATGAATGGAAGGAAATAGAAGGATAATTATTTAGGAAAGGTGAAATGAGTGGAATGATAAGTGGTGAATCATTAAGATTATTTAACCTTATAATGAATTAGAGAATCATAAGAAAAATTTACTTCAAGTTTTACCTTTGTTGTTGATGTGCTCGGTGCTACAAGATGAAGTGGATGATGAACTTGATGGAGCTAATGTAACTGCTGATATGATCTACTGAAGGATTAGATGAAGAGACGAAGAATGAACTGAAGGGATGAAGAATGAAATAAAGGTCCACTTCTCCCTCATTCATAAGGAGTTGTATGTACCCAAACAACTTAGGAAAGGAAAGGAATATTGATACAAAAATCTAGACTATTGCAAACCTGTTTTGATACCTCAAAACCATATAATATTCAACTGCTACGCACACATGTGCAAAATTTCATATGTGAATAAATGGTGTCGATGTCGAACATAAGCAAGAATCATTGGATTACCGACCATTGAGGATGTCATTAACCAATGTGAGATATTCCACCTTTGATGTCAATGGGAATTAAGACACTAAGTATATTATACTACCCATGAATGGATTTGTCGAATTCTAATGGATTTCAAAATTCATCCACCCAAAAACATTGACGTATTTCCTTAACATATGACAAGGATACCTACCATTAAGGCATGCAAACTCATAGGTACCTTATCTAACCCTAACCTTGATCCTAGATAATGTGATGATATCGATGGGACAAGGCTTGTTGGTAGGTGGGCCTTAAGGAATCCCACATCAGCCAACTCAAGTAAAACATAATGAATTGAAAGATACATGCTTTCAAGAACTCATACAAATTCACAACTTTATTGGGAACCTTACCCGCCAATTACCTAGTTTTCAAGCTAAGTCCCTGTTGAGTAGCACCAGACAAGTTGGTTTTCACAAAAGGACTTATTTTTTTCTTTACTATTTTCATTTATTTATTTATTACAATACCAAATTTCCTACTACACTAAATAAAATACGTCATCCTTCAAGTGAAAGAGAAATTCCAATGAAGCCATGTGCAGACTGGTTACAAAGATATATTCATGCCGAAATTTAACATATAAAATTTAGAAGGTACACGAGCATGAGAAATCGTCAGCTTTGAAAGATGCAATACAAAGAGTATTTGAAGGTGAGAGTGGTAATTTTACTAGACTGTGAATTGTAACCAATGCTTGATGTAATCCTGGTGGTATTGGCCATTTCTTCATTTTAACCACTCTGAAATTCCTCCTCATTCGTGCCAGGAAAACTCAGGTAATAGGTATCTACAATGCATACAAGGCTTGTTGCTGGGCATGGTGAAAGTTCTTCAATCTCAGGTTCAGCTGGATAATCCCCATAAGATTTGGTATATAGTTCATCGATCTCCTTGGTAGATAGGAAAGATGAATCAAGGGACACTTCCAAAACGTTTTTTAGTTGTGGAGAGATCGATAATTTCCTGAATGTGGTGAGGACAAACCCTTCCTAAGAGGCAAATATCCCAGCTGCTGCAAGGATTCGATAAAGTGCTTCGAGGGACATTCTTTAAGCTCTCAATCATTCTCGAATTTCTCATTCTGGTTGATGATCCCTGTCCTACAACATGGATTAGTAACTGGGGGTTCTTACAACACCCCAAAAATGTTTTATCTTTATAAAGCTTGAATTTTTAATCTAAATGAATAAAAAATAATTGTAGTATAACTCAACAAACTTGCTTACATGTAAAACCAAAAATTTGAGCAAACCTACCATAGTGGATGCGAGACCCTTCACCCACTTCTTACCATACACTCTCTGCCCTTTGATTGTCCCGTAACTAAGATCACACAAAGAAACTAGTGAAAGAAACTAGGCTCTAATCCCGTTAATACCTACCTAGCAACAATGCAAAAAATGTTGGGCAAATTATATGACTTATAATTCCAATATTAAATTATCACTATGGGTGATAATAGATAGAGTCACAAGCGCATGCAACGTAGGATCAGATCATCTAACCTTATCTAAAGAAAGAAATCAAATTAATGTCTAAGTACAGAATCACAATTCAAGAAAAGAGGCTTATCAACTAAATCCAAACCTTCATAACTACTCTATTTGGATCATAACATGACTAATTCAAATAGTAAAGAAAACAAACAACTAATCTTCAATCTTCTCAAAAATTAAAATATCATAACCTAAGACATATTTATCGTAACTTGGGAACTCTAATTCAGTACTTAAAAACAACTAGAATTTAAATCTACAACTTGAAACAAATAATTATATTATCTAATCTTGCTCAAATCAATGATAATATATACTTAAAATAAATTGAAATTAATTCGAAAGGAAAATAACTTTCAATCACTTAAAACAATGTCAAGCTCAGGCAATAAAAAATTCAACTGCAACTAATCTAATTCACGGGATCACACAAATCAATAAGCGTTGAAACTTATATCTTAATCCTATCTAGTTTACACCTTCAATTCTAAAAAGCTTGAAAACTGAAAGGAAACTTCAATTAATTCTTGTATTAGAAAGCCTTCTCTAAAACAAAAGAGATATATCCTATGATCTATTCCAATGATGATAAAACCATAATTCAAATAAATCTCATGCAAGGAATTGAAATGACTATGCTATGAATATTTCTTAAACTATCAATTCACCAATATTTAAATATTCAATATATAACTCAAACTAAATACATCACTAATGAAACAAATTTGGAAACACTATTTTCAAAATTGTAAATGAAATGCATAATCTCACACCAACTATACTCAATGCAATAACCTTAAATTTGATTCTGTACTTAACACAGAAAATTTATAGTAATGTGCATGGTGTTGTAATTATAATTTCATACTTTTATGATTGTATTGGATCTGAAATCAATGGAATATGATGCTAAATGTATTTGGGAATGCTAGAAATGAATTCTATGATGTTTGACTCAGATTTACAAAACATATTTTTGAGTACAAAACAAATTTGGATTTTACAAAACAATTATTTCAATAAAATTGACACTTGAAATATTAGTCCTATGATCAAAATGAGCTGAACTTGTCTCAAAGTGGTGGTGGGCCCTTGCCACTCCTGGAGAATTTTTTTCACTAAATCAATTCCTAAAAACGAATCAAAACCAAACACATACATCAAAATCATGGTGAAACCAAATTGTATTAAGATTCAAACATAAGTTCGCTTACATGCATTCCTTCAATTTTGTTTAAGGTAAAACTTAATCACATCAATCCTTTGTATCCTGTTCACACATTGTGTTCCCCCTCTCCAATAAATTAAAACAGAGGCCATTTCTAAGCCATTTATATGATTTACAAGGTGAATCAGTCATTTTCGTTAATTCTGGAAAATTGCATATTTTTAGCAAATTAGCCTCAAAGATATTGGCATATCTCCCTCACCATGGCGAATTTTGGAAAAATATTGGGAGGGAACCTAATTTGTTATACTTTAAACAAAAAACTCTCTTTAAATGTCTCATTCAATTCCATATGCTCGGAAAGCATGCCCGAAGTTGCTTGTTTGACTCCTTTTGCAAGATCATTCTAGAATTATGGAAAAACAATGTTTTTTTATGAAACTGCCTTAAAGGCCCACGTTTAAATTTTTTTACCAAAAAGAATATTGAGAAATGGTTTCTATAACAGATAATTTTTTATATTTGAAAACGACCACATTTTCTCATATTTTCCAGATTCACCTCCAGGTGCATGCAAATCAAGGTTAAACTTGGAAGTTTGAAAACTGGGTAGATTTTGAGCAGAGTTGTTTATTTTCGTATAGAGACCCACATGTGCGACCTAGGTGAAATAAAAATCATGGGAAGGTGTTAATATTAATTTTGGACAATAGACTTCCTCGGTTTTCCCCAAAACTGTGCCAAGATGTCGAAGCTCCAAATTGGATATTTCTGTACTCTACTTACATCAACTAGCTTAATTGACTTGTGGAGAATTTTGACAATGGAACCCTACGAAAAATGAACTTAGCAAAATCATCATTAGAAAATAATTACTAAATCATCTCTAATCATAGAAAATATAAGAAAACTAATGATAATCAACCACAAGGTGTAAGATGTGGTTTGCGACAAGTGATGGAATTATGGTGTGAAATGAGTGTAAAAGTGTCAGAATTTAGGTTATGAATAATGGTTTTGTAAGATGGAAAAAATGGGCATATTCAAGGCCCAAAAATCTATAACTTCATAAATTTTGGGTAAATATTGAGCTACATCACTGACGGTGCGAGTTTCATGGGCATTGTAAATATTTGGAAAAATGTTCTCCTGATGTGCATAGTCCCTTCTCTTGTGATTTTCAACACACTTCCAACATTTCATTTTCTCCTTTATTTCTAATCTGAATTTCTCTATTTTTATTGGATATGGCACGATTCGTTTAGCAGGTAAGTTTTCTTTAATTGGAACCTATTCATAGCAGTTGGGAGCGTACCTTCCTTTTTAATTGTTGATTTATTGAGCCATTTATTTTTATGTTTAGCATTATCCTTGGCCTTCTAGTCACTTTTTTATTTTGTTCTGCATATTTCCTACTCATATAAATGTTTCAACTTCTTAATTCCATCATTCAATGTCTTAGATTACAGAATCTTAATCGTATCCTTGAATACTAGAGGTAGGCTACTGATAAACCACTGGATTTTTTCCTTATCATTCTCGAGATATGGAACATATCTTAATAATTCCAGGAACTTGGTGACATACTCATCATACATCATTTTCCCCATCTTCATTTCATATAACACATTTTTCTTGCCATCATAGTATTTCTCAGAAAAATATATATCTTTGAAGAGCTTTTCAAATTCATCCCAGGTCACTTCTCCCTCAACAATGGCTCTAACATTTTTCAAATATTACCACCATATGTCTACTTTTATTTTAGGTTGTAGGGAAACCTTGGATATCATATTTTTAGAAAAATTATGAATTATGAAAAATTTCTTCATGCCAAACTACCAAGCTTCTTCCTATTATGATTTCTTCATATCCTCATCAAATGTGGGTGGCTTCGATTTATTGAAACCTTTGGCACGTAATCCTTTTCCTTTCATCCTTGATGATGATAATGGTGATGGTAGTGATGATGGTGCATTTTGGTAGTAGAATTATATGGCATCCTAGAGTGATGCACATAAGTGTTGGTCCTTCCTTCTACAGTACTCAGTGATACATTTTTTTTCACAGTGTATTCTCTTTCCCAGCTATGCTTCTTCATATAAGTATTGTTACTGGTCAATTTGGGCATCATCCAAAAACACAGATCAATATAAAATAGGGTCTATCATACTATAAATTAGGTGCTACATGCCCTAAAAAATTCATTCCATTCATGGTTTTCCTCCATAAAAGTTTCACTATTTAGGTTCCAGTTGAAGTGCCCCATTGAGCCATCAACGAACCCCTAGACCACAGTAACTGCTTTGCAGAGCATTTAATCACATGCAAGGCTACATTGTAGAGGATCTAGGCCCAATTTAGAGTGTGTTGGTTGACTAGGAGTGAATTTTTCATTGGATTCCAGGAATCTTCCCAACCTTTGGTGGCTTCTAGACATTGTTCTAGCTTTCACCTCATCTGATAGCTTCGAATATGGACACCATGGATCCATTAAACCTCTTATCCTCCTATTCCCATGAACAAGGAAACATCTTCATGCATTTCTGGAAAGGCCTTTCAATGATTTTTATGTCAAAATACCTTCATCTACTTATAAATAGAGCACTAATCATAGGGCAGAAGAGACCAAGAATTTGTGTTAAATAGAGTTATGTTGCTGAGATCACAACTCTTAGAGGTACTTTGCATGTACTATTATGCTATTGGATTGTGATGTTGGGTGTGATGAGGATGGGATTGAAGCTGGATGAGTAACATCGAATCGATCAACGTGTTGTACTCTTACTTCTACTTCATAATAAAGACATTTTTTCCTTTCCTAATGCATTTTTCAATGATGTGATATTTTTATTTATGATTTTAATTGATTCAATTTATTTAAATTGAATAGATGATATTGGCTTTGAGTTGTTTTTTGTCTTATGTTTTCCATTGCAGGCATCAATCAAGTGATTTCAGTTAGATTGAGAGCGATGGAAGGGACGAAGGGAGGCAAGGAGAAGAGAACATGTTACAAGTAGATTTTATTCCCTTTATCTATTCATTTTAAGGAAAAGGTTAGATATATTTATTTATGTTGCTCTAAGTGCACCACCACACTTAGGGAAAGCATACTTATTTGTAGGTTTGATTTCTGTAAAACAACTATTACCATTTACTCAATTTGTTTTCTCTTCTGAATCCCGAAGGCTCCTCCTATCTTTATGAGGTTGCCTTTGTCTCTATAAATCCGAGTTACTTTGTAGAATGATTGCATTATCTCAACTTGTTTCCCTTGAGCTCTTACTAGCCTCTCATTAATTTCCTTAAAGCTTCTAACTTCAAACCTTAGGCTTATCAATAAATCCATCCAATCTGGAGAGTTATCCCATTGCCCTTGGTCAACTAAAGTTTCTTCTTCATTGGATCTTATTTATTAACATCCATGTTGTGACTAATCAATACTATACTTCACCATTGAGGCCCTCATTTATGTGTTGTCCTCTATTGTGTACTGCTTTTGATGTGTTTTCAATCATGCACATTGTTAAATACTTCATGTGGCGAATAAATAAACACAATCATGAGCATGAACCTTGCATTCATGGAGTGTCAATGGCAATCTCTGTTGTGACAAATAAAACATGTTAGTATGCCCTTGATAATCCATATTTCATATGCATTAATCATTTAACAAGAAATAGTAACTATTATTACCATGTTTCATATATAAGTGACACTCTAACCATGTCATCCATGCATGGAATACATCAATTATAAATTTCCTTTAACACCTAAACAATTGTTTAGGTAATTATCTAAAATCAATGTGAAATTCTCTTAAGAGTATTTCTGTCTCACTCACTCATGATAGATTGCATCTAGTCTGAGTGTTGAACCTAGATGCTCTGATACTTCCTGTAACACACCCCACCACTTCACCCGATGGTTTGGCTACCACTAATCCTATTCATCTTATGTTTGTAGAAGAATGGAATAATTTTTTTTTCTTTTATCTTTTGTCCATTTTTCTTATCAAGGAGTTAAATTTATTTAATTAGGTTTATAGATACTCCTTTTATGCCTGAGCATAACAACCAAGATCTTGATCGCTATATATATATATATAGACACACACACACACCACCGCTGTATTTTCATTCGATGTGTCAATCGATCGCATTCCACTTTTCCGAAATGTGATGGGATCTTACACTATTACACCTCTTGCAAAAACTTCTGACAATCAATGGTCACAATTCACCTTCTAGATATAAAGATATTTCTATAGGGTAAACTGCACGATGTTTATGAGGAAGTCACCCCTCATAATGAGAAGAAGGAAGAAACCGTTGATCGATAGGTCTATGGCTCATGTTCATTTTGACATGCTTCACAACCTTTTCTGAAACAGATGTAGGGGGTGTCACAAGGATGTTTATGTTTTTTCCAAAAATTATAATGAGTTTGATGAAATGTGCTTACAAAATAATGGGGCCCATCCCTTTGGCCTATTCCTAGGTACCAACTAGCCATATCATCCTTACACTTCTCCCCCATTTCTCTCCTTACACCACCGAGAAACATCATAATGTTCCTGTCACCCTAGCTGAAACTCCTTGTGTACTCCTTTCTTATGCGTTGAGAATGGGACCTCCAAAAAAAACATCCTGAAGTTTTCCCCTTGATGATTTCTTATGACTTCTCCTTTTTAACCATCCAGGGTTGTAACTTCAAGACACATTTTTTAGGCCTATCACCCAAATGATTCTCCTGTAAATTCCTCTTTGTGCCTTTAGGATGGGAATCTGGGGTTTATGTGGATTGGTGGTCCATACCTTTGTATACCCTTTCCTCTAGTTGTTCCATAATATTTCAGTGCCATGTTGAATCGTCTTGACCCTTCCTCACCACAGTTCACAATCAACTTCTGGGAAGAACCCTATGGGCTAGGTTGTCTCATGGCCCGCACTGTACCAATATCAGTGCAATCGGGGTTACATGGAGGCCACCATATCCTCGATCCATTTCATCTCACTCCTTCAAAGCAATATCCCATACGATATCTATGGTAAATATGACCATCGGGATGAGTTGTAATGTGGGCTCTATTTTGGACAATTACAACACTCCTCATATCTACGTCATATGCCTAGATAGGTCGGTGCCCCATAATCCTTGTCATTCATTTTCATTTTTATAAAAAAAATTCAAGATGTGGCCTCTAGGCCACATCACCCTCCATTCGCCCAATTGTGTTAACGAAAAATCTAGACATCCAATCCAAGGTTTACAGGACTAGGGTTTCATCAAACTGATGTATAAGGTTTATGCTCTTAAATATATGAGTTTCTGTCCCAAATTGACTTCACCACAGAATTTCTCACCATATGTCTTCACCATGGCCCGTTAGGGAGGTTTTTCGAGATGATCAGCAATATTCTTGATCTTCGGTCTAGTGGTTTCCATGAAATTATGGCCCCGTCCAGCATACTTCAATACTCAAATGAGGCTTCCATTATTTTTCAGTCCCTATAGCTATGCCCATTTCTATAATTGAATTAGCGAACATTATTGGTAATCAAAATCTAGTAAAGACTTATGGTGTTATCACTTCTCACATTAAGCTAAAGCCACTCTTCCTAAATCCACGAGATTCAAGAGGCTCCATGAAGGATGTGAGGAGATCAAACATCCTCAAAGGAATGGGAAATATCTCTTTTGGGTAGTTTCTTGGCCTTGAATAATTCCCCATTTAGGATAGGAAACTCCACTCATGACTGCACTAGTGACCTTTCATCTGCCCCTAGTTAAGAACTTGTGGAGTCTTAACGGGCCTCCAACTCTCCTACCACATGAAAAGGTGTACCCTATGTTTTAAAACATATTTTCATGCAACATGGTGGAACTAGTTAAGGTTTCAAGTGGAATTTATCTTTTAGAAGTGACTTGTGACACATCGCTCCATGAGAGGGTAGCATCACCTCAAAATCCCATATCTACTATCACCCATTCAGGCCATAAGCAACCTCATCCTCTCAATATTGATATGTTTCTCAGGAGATGATTCCCAGTTCAGGAAAGTCTTGCAGCTATGAAAATAAAGAAGAAATGAATCTGCAAGATACTCAAGGATATCAGTTAAGTTGATCTCGTTTATGAGGTTATGCCCTACTCAAGGGTGCACACAAATCCTTTGGACCAAATCCTAGTGAAGTGAAAAATGTATCCAAATGCTAGGGAATTGATCATAATAGGCTAAATAAGACCGTTATGTAAGGTCACAAGTCATTAAGTTGAGTAATAAGGAATTACCCAGCATTATTACAATGCAATGCAACAAAAACAAGGGTCGGTAACCAACACCTTCAAGGTATGACACATATACCCTCTTATCACCCAAAAAAATTCAAAACATCATTTTGACAAGGTTAAAATATTTCATGGATCAAAATTGGGTTTTAGGAGTCAATTTAGGTTTGACGAAGGGTAGGTTTTAAATTTTTTATAGTTTAAAGCTCATCCTAAGGTTCAAATAAATACTTATTTAAAGTTCTTTCATGCCAAATATTCATCATTTTCCATTTGTATGTCATTTCCCAAAGTTTTGTGTCAAGACTGTTCAATTAGCTGAAAAACCATAATTTCGTAGTGCCACCCGTTGAAAAAATTCGTTTTGTGCCACGAAAGCACCGATAGTTTCGTAGCGCAAACACGAAAAATTACACTACAGGTGCTATGAAAGCGTGGTTTTGTAACTGTCTTGTCAGTTGAGTTGATAGATGTCAGAAACCGTTGGGAAAGGGTAGGATAGTGGCATATTGAGTCATGTAATGATGAAATTCGATGTACACACCCACGTTTGCAGTCATCATTGTCATTATAGGTTATGAATGAGGCATCATTTAGTTACGAGAGGAAATTTTACATTTTAAATTCTTTCCTGATTAGTCAATCTCATTCCCTTTTGCCTCCATTCAAAATATCTGAGCTCTGAGTGTCAAGCCAAACCTATGGGTGGTTCATATAAAGGTTTTACTACACCCATAACAAGCAAGGCTGATAGTTTCTTAAGCGAGGCTGCTGTTACAATTATTCAAGTGAGGCCGCTGTTACATTTTTTCAAGCGAGGATGAAATATTTGTTCAAGAACATGGCAGAGGAAAAGAAAATTCACAGAGGAGGACACTGCTTAAGGCATGAACCTGAAGACATGAAAGGAATAATTGGGGCCTGAGTAGTGATTGAAGCATTGTAACGATGGGTTTCCCTACGGTTGTGAAAAGTTACCAAGGTTGCTACACACAAGTATCCAAGAATTTTCCATGAATTTCAATGGAACGATACACTAGGCCCAGGATGCTGAGTGTGTCTATTACACTGTGTCTATTACACCAGAGGTCATTGCTGATGTTACTGAGATACCAAGACGTCAAGAAAGTTAGTTCAAAGTTTCAAATTTGATATGAAGTAGTGTAAAGAATTCGGGAAGCCTGAGTGCACAGACATGGACCTTAATAATGCTATCCCTAGAAATTGCATCAAAGATAACTACTCAAAATTGCTGCTCAACATTCAGAAATATTTCACCTGTGAAGGCAGATATCACAAGGTTTATTCATATCATTTCAAATTTCTTGTACACTTCACTCGTAAGATTTCACTTTATTTACCTTTTTATCTGCATAGGAGTCTTGCAAATATGGCTGATAGGGTGCAAGCAAAGTCTGAAGGGAGTGAAACATCCTTATTTCATCATGGTTTAATGAAGTTATTAATTTTAGATGAACTTCAGAAGATAGGCATAGATTGGTCATATTTCTTGTTTATAAATGGTTTTGAGTTGGAAACCCTATCTCCTACAAGAAACCCTAAAGCTAAAGGAGTTCTATCACCACCACCAGCAGAACCAAGCAAACCTATGGTTGCAAAACCAAAAGAAACTGCAAGAGTGGAGAAAATAAAGCAAACTGAGAAAGGGCCAGAGAAAATGTAAATGCTTGATACTCCAACTCTCTCACCTGCAAAATAGAGGTCAAAGGTTGTCAAAGATGCAAAACAGAAAAAAGCTATCAGAAAATAGGAAATCTAAAGATTAACTAGAAGCCAAGCAGTGGAGTTAAAGTGAAAGAAATTTGCTACAGAGGAAAGCCCAGTAACAAAGGGGAATCTAGAGGATATTCTTCATGCCATTGACATAGAAGAATCACCCATTGTCCAAGCTGAGTTGATTGGGGAAGAGGAGCATAAACTGAAAAAGGCCAAGTCTGCAAAGAAGCTAGAGTTTGAGGGGGAAGATGTAGGTTTCATTTTTCAAGCAAGAAAGCCTATGACTAGGCATGCTAGGAAACTGATGGAAGGAAAAAAGGAAGTTCAAATACCCACTGAGACAGCTAAAACATCCAAAAATATAATTGACCTCTCATCACCCACTGTGAAGGATACAATCAACAAAACAAAAAGGGGAAAGGAGAAAGTGACAAATAAAACAGAGTTTTAGTGTCTTGAGGAGAAATTAAGGTTAGAAAACCAAGAAAGTACTGTCATGAATAAGAGAGCTAGAAAGAACAGTGTCAAGAAATTACAATTAAAAAGAGTGAAGGCAATGTGGGAAGGACAAGTTGATTCTGCTTCTAAAAACTTAAGTAATACAGAGCAATTTTTCAAATGGACAGTTCCAGCAACAAAAAAAGCTAAATTTTTCAGAATAGTGAACACTCATATGAGAGCTACTAACAAAAGACTTAAATATCAGGTGGAGGAATTAGTGCAATAGCTGGAGTTGATTCATGATGAGTTAAAAAGCAGAGGCATTAAAATGACAGTCATAGAAGAACCAATAGCTCAACCAAGTGTAAATAAAGAAGGGACCTCAAGAAAGCTAAAATAACTGTGTTTTTACAGTTGAGATGGTCTTTAAATGATGAAGACAGGTATATTTTGAGTTTTTGGCATAACTATAGTTTTCATTTCCGAATTATTTGACAAAATTGCATACTTAGTAGTTTCGTAGCACATTCAGTGTAAAAAAGCAAAAAAGAGCTATGAAACTGTTGTAGCTACTTTCCTCGCTTATCTTGATCAGTTTTTGAAGGGTTGAAGAATGAATGAAGAACTGAATTTTCTATGGAGGATGTATTAAAGGTTAATTAAAACAATATTGGAGGAAATAATTCAAATATTTGAAGAATAAAAGTTGAAATAGAAAAGCTACGAAACTACTATGTTTTCGTAGCGTATAACATTACAGCATTTTGAGCAGTTTTTAAAGTGGTTTTAGACAGCTGGAGGCTAGGGAGGAGTTATGGGATGTGTTATGCCAACTTCCAACAGCCAAGGACCATGAAATGAAGGGTATATGATGGTCATAATGTTCAAAGAATGCCAAAATATCTTACGCGTAAAAAATAGGGTTCTGTTTCCTATGTTGGTGGAGGTCAGCAAAATGGTCATGAAGAATTGACGCCCATCATCTAGATTCGATCATGTGATGATACACTTGGCAATGATGTAAATTTAAGTAGATAAGGTTGTTATAGATAGAAATAAGCAATTTGAGTCCTTTTTGGAATAGGCTGTTAAGTATATTAGGTGTCTTTTTGTAATAAATTCCATGTCTTATGGTTATGCAAGGTGTCAGTAGTTAGAAATTCAATGTATCTAGCCTAGAGGCAGATCATCCCATTTTTTAAGATTTCTATTAAAGGCCAAGAGGTCGAATTTGTAAAGGGTTGGAAATTTTTGGCAAAACTGTGCTTAATGTGAATTAACTAGTTTTCAGTTAATATAGAGATCTTCTACTTGACCAACTTGAGATTCAGAAGGTTTTTTAGTGTTTTCTTATTCTATTTTCATATTTTATATATCTCATTGTAGTGGTGTTTTATCTATATTACTCAGAATTCATCTTTTAGATGCTCCGACTTCCTATAGAAGTGAACTGACTGTGCTTTTATAGTTTCATGTGTGTGTACCTTATGACTAAAACTCTGATATGCCTCAAATTCCATGTTAAGTATATTAACTAAATTACTGAACTGCTTTGACTCCATAAGCCCAATGTATTAATGCTGATGTGATTCTCAACCTAAATATATCATTTATCAGTTTATTGCTTAAATAGAGTTAGCCACGTATATTTTTATCCAAATCATTAACCCTTGAGAGAGCCCTCTCAGGCTGAGGACGCTAAGCCTCAGTCAAAATACTAGGTTTGAAATAGTTACATGAATTTGATTGATCAAGTAGCCTATCAGATCCAATTTTGTGATAACATACCCTATCAACACATGTTTTCCTCCATGTAACCATTATACTATAATAAAAGTTTCTATATTAATTGTCTTCATGTCTTAGTTTCTATTCTTATGTATCTTATCAATGCCTTTAAACTTTGCCCAATATGTTAATCGTTTGTGTGTTATTGAATACACAATCAAGCATTCAATAAATCAAACTATTTAAACCTAGAGATACAACATAATCCCTTTTACCATGTAAGGCATTTCACACCATATTATTCATTATTATAATGTGATATTGTAGTCATGATTATTTCTCTACAACACCATTTCAAACCAAAAATAACACATACATTCATTATCATTTAAAAAATACATAACATCACTTATCTTATAAACACTCAGGGAAACTGAGTTAGGGACTATGAATCTCCACCGAACCATAGATGGTTGCAAAAAATCCTAACTTACAGTTTTCACCACCAAGATAGATTCCAGAGACAGAGGTGGTCTTCCTAAAATGATTAGCAAAACCAACTGCTGCTTGAAACAAGTACTCGAGAAGTCCTCCTTCCTCCACCCACTATCCAGTTAGTTTTTATCCAAATTACAAGGAATATAAAGGCTATATGCCTACACCATCCAAAATTTCTATGGTAGCTAACCAATATACACAAGGAATCCAGAGCCTTTCTTCCTCCACCTAAGAAGGTCAAGGAAATCTAGAGAACAAGTCTCCACCCTTCAAACCACAACACAATGGTTCCACCCACCTTGGGGAGACCAGAATCCACCATAAACAAACATATTAGAGAAGGCTTCAAATATGCACATTTCAAGAGTCCAAGGAAAAACCATCGACCCCACCCATCAATGGAATCCAGAGAAAGACCTTATCTGCCCTCTGGATATACATTGAATCAAGAGGGAATTTTTCCTCACATGGGAGTGATCTTCTTCCTGCCAACCTTTCCAACCGAAAATTGACATCATTGTATTTCCTCCTTCTTCTTGCTCACTTCCTTCATTTCTCACTTATAGTGCTCAACTAGTGTTGAGCTCCTTCTCCTCCGTGAATGAATAATCGAAATCCATAAACCCCCTACTTTCCTCATACACAATATTTTTTATTTCATTATATTTTCCCCATAAATTTATTTATCCTTGCTTCCTTGCAATTTTTTCCAAAGTAGCTAGGTCTGTGTACTTCTCTTGTATTTCCATTCATTCTGAATGTACCAAGCCTTCAAATTTGCATGAACCAGCCTTTAATGGCTATCATAACCAGTTTGGATTTTCCTCTAGTATCATCCCAAGAAATCTACAACTAAACTCTCATTATATAAATTTTTATGTCTAAAATGAGCCTTGTAAGGAATATTATAAAATAATAGTGGAAATAAGAAAAGGATATTATATTACGTCATCAAGTTTTGGAGGGAAAAAATAAAACACTACTTTTTCAAGTTGTATTTTCAACTTATCTCCCTTACTCAAATTTCAATTTGAAGCACTCACTGGATGCATAATTTAATTTTGTGTCCAAGGATTAGCCATATTTAATATTTTTGATGGACCTTACTACATGAAATATGTGAAATACAAGAAAAATCGAGATTGTAATTTTTTCATGTGTTTCATATTTTTCATGTTGTAGGGTGCATCAAAATTGTGCAATATGGCTATGACTTGGATGAAAAATTAAACTCTACATCTAATGAGAACTTTTTCTTGAAATTTGAGTTAAATTGTAGGGAGTGTAACCACATCACCCCATATTTACCCACTTTAACCTGCTCACTAGGGTAAACACAAATATGAGAGTTACTATGTGAGATGTAATTTCTAAGACGCACTTATGGAAAATTGGGTCCATATGTCCAAAATAGGCTGCAACCACCTAGTGACACATGATCACACTTTTATCAACCCAACTTGACCCAACACTATTTCTTTTTAGTTTTTTCTCCTCAAATTTAACAAAACTTTCTATTTTGGAAGTTTTTCGGGTTCTAAACTTGTCAAGCCATTTTAAAAGTCCAAAGAATTTGTTCCAATCCACAGCCATAAAACATGTATCTCATTAAATTTGGAAGTATTTTGTTGATCTAGAATTTAGAAATTTAACTAGATTACATTTTTTCAAAATGTGTAATTATAAAATCACTTAGTTTACTAGTATTAATGTAGATATTCCCCATTTTGGGTGAAAATTTTATCATGGTAAACTATGTAATTTTTTTTTATATAAATGTGCAAAATCAAATCTTTCACATCTTAATCTTAGATTCCTTACATTAACTCTTTAATATTTTTTTATGTTTTATACCAAACACTAAGTTTGTTAAAGTTATCTTATGAAAATATTGTTGTGTATGTTACTATTATTAAGTTTATGAAAATAGTGTTGTGTATGTTACTATTATTAACTTTATAAAAATAATGTTTTGTATGTTGCTATTATTAACCCATTTAATTATAATCTGATATATTAAATATCATGTATGTGCCAAGTTACAATTATTACTAAGACAAGGTTGGCACAATTTAAAATTCTATCTCCTTTGCAACACTAATAATATGGTTGAAGTTGAAAAACCCTCTTATATCATCTATTTTATACTCATATTGGATTTAAATTTCAAAATATTCGTGGCACTACCAACCTTTTTGATCTTTTAACTCAACAAAACTATGATGATCTTGAAACACTTATTTTAATGCTTTTTGAGCATAACAATAAAATTCTAAAGAATTTTGAGTAATATCTTTATGGCTTCTTATATACCATATTTTGTCTTCGTGGATGATAATAATCATTATCACCATCATCATTACATATTATTGTATAAATTTTGAACCATTTTAGAGTTGACACGAGAAAATATTTTTTTACGATCAATTTAAATGTTGAATGATAGTTGTAGTATAATTTATTTGTTATTTATTATTTATACTTTTGTGTTAAAAACTAAGTTAACTGAGACTTACTTGATGAATAATAGATTAATATACAAGATATATATTAAGTATAAAGTTATTTAATAAGAAATTATCATAGTAATGAGTCCAATATATACCAGCATAGATCCATCTTAAATACAGTTTTAACATGAGCCTAGAGGGATTAAATGTTGAATTAGAGTAGTAGTATAATTTATTTATCATTTATTATTTTTACTTTTGTGTTAAAAACTAATTTAATTGAGACTCACTTAATGAATAATAGATTAATATGCGAGATATATATTAAGTATAAACTTATTTAATGAAAAATTATCATAGTAACATATTAAATAAGGTTTTAACTTGATCTAGAGGGATCAAATTTCTTCACATGAAAACATTTTTAGAGTGCAAAATACAATTTTTTATTTTTCATTGTTCAACTTCTATTTTCTAATGTTAAATAGAGCATATATAAGACGAAACAAATAATTTAACCATAAATTCTTAAAATTTTTTCTATATATAGTTTTATATGAAGTTGATATCGACATAAATTAGTTAACATACATATTCAAATAGTTTATTTGAATCTCTCTCTAAATATATTTGAAAATGAAAGATTTAAACATCTGATTAACACATTTGTTTTACTTCTAATTACTTTGCAACATATTCACTTTTTCTTTCATTATAGTCGAACTTATACATCCCAAATATGTTTCTTTAATTATAGTCGAACTTACACATCCCCTCATACTAGGTTGTAGAATGAGCCTAGCCTCTTGACTCAAATACTAATCATTTTAATTATCAAAATCAATCATGAATCTCAATAGTAACAAAGTAATAAAATTTTTATTATTTTCAAATACAAGAGGAAAGAGAGAAAATTAACTAAACTATTTATTACAAATTTTTAGTTTTTATTCATGGAGTGTTAAAGGATATTATATTGAAAAGAACATATTCACATTCATCTAAAACTTAGATTCATTACATTATTTTTATTATCATTAATATTTATATTTATGTATTAAATTTGACTCGTGAATAAAATATTTTGTAAAAAGATTCTTACCTATAAAGTTGTTTACCAATATATTAATATTGTGTTTCTTACTATTATTAATGATTTTAAATTGACACTATCTACTTTTCCTATGTTGAGTACAAATTTATTATAGTAGTACAATGTTGTCACCACCTCAAAATATATAACAGGAAATTTTTTATAAGTCTAGTTGTGTTGTTAAATGATCATTTTTTTTTATATATAAATTAGAGTGCAACAAAACAAAAAAATTGATTTGTATCAATTATAATAAGAAACATTAATGAAAGCCCACTTCAAACATTGTTATAAGTGTCTATCATTTTTTCATTAACTGTTTAAATGGTTTATATTAGATATAATACTAATTAGCTACTCCACTATTGTTTTAATAGACCAAGTTTAGACCAAGTTTAGAAGATGTTATTTTTAAGTTCATTGTTGAATTTGATTAAGCATATTTGATGTGGTGAGAAGTCACGTTGGTCAAACAAAGCTTTGAAGACTTAAATATTTTATGGCAGTATCATGTCATTTTTATCACCACATGACTACATTGAAATACTAAATAATATAAAACTCCTCCAAAAATAATATGAAGAAAATATGTGATACACAAGAAATATTGAAAAATGTGTCTGAATGTATATTAATAGATCCTTAAGAAAATAATTACAGTCGAACTTACACATCCCCTCATACTAGGTTGTAGAATTAGCCTAGCCTCTTGACTCAATTACTAATAATTTTAATTATCAAAATCAATCATGAATAGAATAGTAAAAAAGTAATACAATCTGATTATTTTCAAATACAAGAGGAAAGAGAGAAAATTGACTTACCTATTTATTACAAATGTTTAGTTTTTATTCCTCTAGTGTTTAAGGATATTATATTGAAACGAACATATTGGCATTCATATAATACTTAGATTATTTATATTGATGTATTAAATTTGACTTGTGAACAATAAATTTGGCAAAAATATTTGACTTATAAAGTTATTTAACAATATATTAATATTATGTTTCTTACTATTATTAACCATTTTAAGTTGACAGTAACTACTTTTCCTATTTTGAGTATAAATTTATTATACTAGTACAATGTTGGCACCACTTCAAAATCTGTAAGAGGAAATATTTTATAAGTCTAGTTGTGTTGTTAAATGATCAAAATCATTTTTTTGTAAATTAGAGTGCACCAAAACAAAAAAAAGTGATTTATATAAATTATAATATGGAATATTAAGGATGTCTCAGTTCAAAAATTATTACAAGTGTCTAACATTTTTTCATTAAGTGTTTAAATTTGTTATATTAAATAGAATATTAATTAGCTACTCCACTATTGTTTTAATAGACCAAGTTTAGAAGATGTCATTTTTAAGTGAATTATTGAATTTGATTATGCATATTTCATAAGGTGAGAAGTCATGTTGGTCAAACAAAGCTTTGAAAATTTAAATATTTTATGGAATTTTCATGTCATTTTTATCACCACATGATTACATTGAAATACTAAATAATATAAAACTCCTTCAAAAATAATATGAAGAGAATATTTGATATACAACAAATATTGAAAAGTGTGTCTGAATGTATATTAATAGATCCTTCAAAAAAAAAATTACATTCATGAATCATATAAACCTAATCTTAATATATTCTCTCAAGTAGGTCAAGAACAACTTCTACACCACATTTATTTATCTGGGTCTTCTTGCAATTTTATTTCTTTAGCATCCATGCCCACACTATGGTATTAGTTGGAATAGAGCCAATTTCTGTGTCATTGGGACTTGGTATCCAATATTTCTCTAAACATTTTCCATTGTATTTCCCTAAAATAGGCTTCCACCAGTCAACATTTACATGAAGATTCTCACTTTCATAATCCCTAATGATATCTCAGATGGGATTTTCCATCGAAATCATTTCTCCTTCATCCTCATTTCCCAATCTAACTAGAAACATCTTTTCTTTCTCAACATCAATATTTGGGTTGAATGTTGGATTTGTCTTGTTTCATTTGGGTCCACAATATACAAGTTCATCTATTGCATTATCAAAATATTCTTACATAATACTTGAGATTACAAGGATTGCATTGAGATCAAAATAAAAAATGTGCCTTGTCTTGGGCTAGAAATCCTCAAAATATGAATCACTTCCATCTATTATTCTATGATAATTATAGATTCCATATAATGTATCAAGAGCTCTTTCCCAGTACACTAATTTATTTTCCCATTCCTTTGTAACAATTGGTGAATCCTCATTCCCAATAGTGTCTTTCCACATTTTTATGTATGATGTTATCCCTTCCTTTAGTTCTTTGAATAGGAATAATTATTTTTGGAAGCTAAGAAAAATGGGTTCCCTATGGGAATTATACGTCAAACTTCATCATCTATATTCCATAACTCAACTAGTTCTGACTACTCAATATATCTAATGGATTATTTGTACCTTAGTACTAGAATATCATTTAGTATAAGAAATTGGAAGTATTCAACATTAAGATGCCCAACTAGTGCATTTTTTCCTCCTTGATGTATCCATTAAGGAAAATTTTGAAGTCATAGACCTTGTAAATAAGTGTAGGTGGAAACACTTGTTTTTCTTCAATTATGCGATATGTATCCATCATTTCACATAAATAATATATATCTTTAATTTTTAGGCTACAAGGCATTGTTCCATGGGTTCCATCTAGGTCTTCATGGGTGTGCCCCATAGGAAAGAATCCAACCTCAATAGTGATGAAGACACCAAGTGCAGTTAAAAGTGATAAAAGCATGAAAATATTACATTCATTATTATCACTTTTTGCATTGTCCAACTGTAAAAACAAATGTGGAGGAAGAGCTCTAAAATCAAAATGTTGACTCTTTGATCTTCCATGAGATATAAAATAATCCTTGTAAACTTGACATTTTAAGTAAATAGAGGTGTCAGGTAATGCATTTGTAAGTGGCTTTCATGAACTTCCACTCCCATAAAGTAGATCACCATACATATCCATTTGTGGGTATTCAAGTTTCCTTAAGCACTAAGAAAGGGATGTAATAGTAAGTTTCGATCCCATATGTACAATGGTATGGACAAATGACCAAAACCTCATGTCTTATGCCCATGTGTTAGCATACTTGTTAATGAAAAACCTAAATTTGTTCCTACAATAGATTTTGATTTGACATGTAGCCTTGGGATTGAAGTCTTTGTTTTATCCATTTTATTATGGATAATTCTCAAATAATCCTTTGGAAACCGCTCTCACACAATTCTATGGGCATAATAGCAATATCTTCCACACATAACAATATTGTTATGTTTTTTTAGCCTACCTTGTGCCTTTTCTTCAAAATATTTTTTAGTCGTTGGCTTCATCTATGATTTCCACACAATAAATTCACTTCATTTACTGAAGTTGGTGTTCTTATAAAATTCCACATCTCTAAACTTACTATTCCATATCTTGCTCATTGTTGACTGTGATAGTGATGGGCAATTTAGCATTTGAAGAGCCTCATTGATCTCTTTTAACAAAGAATTTTGTGTGTAATTTCAAGGAAGAAATATTAAAGGAGTATATGTTCCATATTCTTCAACTTGATGTGTTTGGTTTGGTGAAAAATATTAATTATCCATTACAATTTTGTGCAATATTTCTATTGCTTCCATGATGTGTCCTCGTTCTTTGCATGTATTGGTGTTACCATGAATATATTTGATCTATCCATGTTGGAAATAATGCTATTAGTTATAGAATGTGTTTTGAGTAATATTTTGTATCTTATACCATGATTTCTTACAAATAGTATTCCCATTAGATATCATGTACTTTACATTTCTAGCAATAGGTGGTAGGCCATGGCCATAGCTCCTTGAAATGACTGTGTTTGAGATGAGTGAATTCAAGACAAACTCCCTAATACCATTTTTATTTATTTTTCTCATACCCCTTCTAGCACCCGCAATGGCCTTCCTATCCACATGTTGAATACAATATTTTATATAATATACATCTGTTGCCAAAAGTCGAATTCCTTTCTCTTCATCTATTTTTGTTTGACATTTTGCAATATTTGTTGTAGCCATAACTTTTTTATTCCTTTTATATGGCCTTGTTACATGAATATCAATTGAATTTATATATTTTTCATTACAAATATACCCATCCCATTTGTTTACTCGATTAGTGACCTCTATAAAATCCCATATCACAAGTTCCTTAGGTGGCTCCTTGAACTTATCCTTAACCCTTAATATCACCCTGTTGTTGTCCACCAACTTATTTATCAGCCATATAACCAAACAATTTATAGAATTATCCCCAATTCTGTAGATTTCACAATGTCCATCTATCTCTTCCAAATAAAAACCAAGTTCCATTTCACCTACTGTTTCACCTCCAACAATATCACCCTCGCAGACATTAACTAGCATTCCTTTAGCAATGCACATGCTTATTCCCATGCATTCATGTGTAGGAGAAAAAATTGTACATATGAATATAACCCTATCTTTGGGGATAAGTATGGCATGATCATGAAAGTGGTGTTCCGAATCTGATTCTGGCCAAATCTCATAAGATTCCAATGCACCCCCTAGTGTATGCTCAAATCCTATTGGATGTGGTAGAGCAACATCATGTTTTAAAACCTTCTCAATTTGAACCACTATGCATCCTTTATTTACAATATTTCCATGCACTTTATGCCCAAGATATGTATTGAATATGGATCCCTCACCCACCTTCACTCCATGTTGTAGAAGATCTACCTTGTCTCCAATATAAAATGTAGAAGAAGCATTTGTACCTATAAACGAATGTAAATAAGGTTAGTGTTTAATCAAAATAAAAATTATTATAATATTAATAATATTTGAAACATGCTTCAATATTTTGATTTACCTATGTTGTGCCTCAAATCCACGATCTTCCATGGATGTATGTCCCCTTCATCAACATCCTCCCCAATCAAATGTGCTTGAGTTCAACATCAATTATCAAAATTGAAACATAACATTCATTCACCATTTCTTCGACATAATAAGTTCCAGGCTCTGTAGATTCGACCCTTCCTAGCCCAATGACTTGATCATCAATAGGGAGATCAACATAGTCACCTTTTCTATATTTTCCATTATAGCTTGTACCAATTCTATAACAACAATTAAACCATAAATTGTAATTAAAAGGTTGAACCATGTAAAGTGTGATTTTATATTTTCGCAAAAACACACAACTTTCAAAAAATTAATATAGATGCAATAATTTAAATAGTATGGTAGTCATATTGTCTGTAATGAAACATTGTTCCCCACCATCTAGTGCTTACTACCAAAAAGTAATTTACATGAAAATTACACAAAAAACATATATGAAGACCATGCAATTAGATATGTAGATATTATCTTATAATGACAAATATCAACTCATATCAAACCACCAAGTTCCTATTTGAATTCATAAATGACACTTGTAGTCTTAATGCATGTGTATGGATAATTATCATAAGAAATTTGTAGAAGTTGAAGAAGCAAAGAATGGTCCACTGGAAAATATAAGAAATTCCAAGACTGATGCTACATAATATGTCTAAAATCCCTATGAAAAGGAGAAATTATTTTTTCACTTAGTGAGGATGTTTTATGTTTTAACTTGATAATCAAAAGCCAAACTAGAGGTTTTCTTCCAAATAAAAGTTTTGAATCACAAATATCATCTCATGTCAAACCACCAAGTTCGTATTTAACTTTAGGAATGACACTTGTAGTCTTAATTCATGTGTATTAATAATGATTATGAGAAATTTGTAGAAGTTCAAGAACCAAAAGATGGTCCTTTGGAAAATCTAAGAAATTCTGAGATTGATGCACATAATATGTCTAAAATCCCCATGAAAAGGATAAATTATATTTTCACTTAGTAAGGATGTTTTATGTTTGAACTTGATAATCAAAAGCCAAACGAGAGGTTTTTTTTCCAAATAAAAGTTCTGGTATTGTAAATACTAGATAATTCTCATTTTTATTCTAAAAAAAATTCATTTTACAAATATTTAGCTCCAATGTTAGCACTCCGTACCTATACACATCTAAGGACATAGTATTTAGGATGGATACAAAGGGATGTTTACTTTAGGTCCTTGAAAAGTGTCGATTTGAGTTTTCCTAGATTTTTATGTTGATGAAGAAGAGTATTATCTTATGCATCCAAACATTAGTGAAACTGTTTTTGGAAGTTCATAACTATCAGAAAAATAGAGAGAAAAACAATACAGGTTAAAAAATTGTTCTTGATACTTTAAAGTTGCATACATTGGTACTTATATGGAAAAACAATACAGGTTAAAAAATTGTTCTTGATACTTTAAAGTTGCATACATTTGCATTGAAAGGAAAATATAGTATACCTAAATAATACATTTATTCATTAAATTAAAAATTTTACAAAGATCACCTTATTCCCCATGGATAAAATAATTATGATTGGATTATTGTGTTTGTTCCGAAAGGAAAGCTCTACCATTATCTTTCCTTACAACTCAAGCACAAATATAGTACCAACAACAACATATATCTATATACAATTCTTTTGCACTATCATTGATCTCCATAAATTGTTCCAAATTCAATAAAATGGTGCATAAAAAGCTATAACTCTAGCCATTGTGATTATTGAGACAATTTCACCCCTAGAGAATTGGTTTCATAAGTGTAATGGTGTCTAGAAGAAAGCTAGTAATCACTAGGTCTCCTTCTTTCATAATCACAAATTCACTACCAAGAATAATATCAAAGCACTCACCTTGGTGAGGGTGAAATCTTGATAGTTTTCCTTTTGGAACAAGAAAAAGGAAATATAGTGCATTCTATAATTCCTTCTCACACAAATACAAGGACATTTCCAACAATAATATTGCATTGCGAAAAGAAACTAACGGATGAAAGATTTACTTCTATCACAAACCAGAACACATTTTCAACAATAACATTGCAAGATGAAGGAAATTTAACACATTAAAACCTTCCTTCTAGAATAACAACAAAAATATTTCTAATACAACATTACATTATGAAGGAAATATAATGTGTGCTATATTTCCTTCTATCACAAGTAGAATCACATTTCGAACAAAAAAAATGCACCTCAAATGAAAGCTAACAATCAATATCATTCCTTCTGCTAAAAACATAAGCATATTGCTAGAAGGAACATTACATGGTCAAATAAATATAGCGCATGCTAGATTTCCTTCTAGCACAAACACAAGAACATTTCCAACAATAATATTCTAAGGCAAACGAAATACACCACATGCTAAATTTCCTTCTAGAGAAAGTAGAAGCATGATGCTCACAAAAACATTGCAAAGTAAAAGAAATCTTACATGTTCTAGAGTTTCTTCTAGCACAAACACAACCATAGTGCCACAAACAACATTGCAGGGTGGAATATATGTAACCTATGCTTGATTTACTTCTAGCACATTGCCAACAATAACATTGTAGGGAAAACAAAATTAAATGCGTGACATAATTCCTTCTAGCACAAACCCAAGTACATTTCCAACAATATTGCATTGCAAAAAAATACAATGTAGATTATATTTCATTCTAGCACAAATAAAAGTATATTTCCAAAAAAATATTGATTGTGAAATAAATCTATTGCATACTAGATTTTATTCTAGTACAAACAGAATCATGTTGCTAACACCAATATTTCATTGCAAAAAACAATTAGTGCATGCGAGAATTCCTCCCACCATACACAAACATATTGGCAACATCAATATTGTAGGGTAAAATAAATCTATATCATGCTATATTTTCTTCTATCACAAACATAAGAATATTTCCTATCACAATATTGCAAGGTGAATTAGATCTAACATGATATTTGTACTTATATCTCAAACACAAACATGCCACCAATGACAACATTTCAAGGTGAATGAATTCTAAGACATTATGAATTTTCTTCTCTTGTAAACAAAATCACATAACAATATTGTAGGGTGAAATAAGCATAATGCATATTAGATTTTCTTCTAGCAGAAACAAGCATATTGTCAAAAATACCTTATGCAAGACAAAAGAAATCTAGTGTGTGGTAGATTTCCATATAGCACAAACACAAACACATAACATTGTAGGGGTTAAGAATCTAACGCATGCCATATTTTGTTATAGCATGAACACAAAAATATTACCAACAACATTCTAGGGAAAAATAAATCGAGCACATACTATATTTCCTTTTAACATAATCAGAAGAATGCTACTAATAACATCATTGTGGTGAAGGAAATATGGCGCATATTAGATTTCCTTGTAGCATAAACAATTGAATTGCCAGCAACAACATTGCATTGCGAAATAAATCTAGTGCACACTATATTTCCTTCTAACGCATATACAAACATATTGTCAATAAACTCATAGAAGGGTGAAATAAATCTAATGTATGCTATATTTCCTTCTAGCACAAGCACAAACACATTACAAAATTTATAGATAAAACAAATCTAGCACATGGTAGATTTACTTCTAGCTCAAACAAAAGCATATTGTTAACAACCACATTGCAGTGAAAAAGAAATCTAGTGCATGCTAGATTTATTTTGAGCCAAAATTAAAGAATTTTTCTAATAAAAAATTGCAAGGTGAAAAAAATATAACACTGCTAGATTTACGCATTGCAAAAACACAAGAACACAACAACATTGTAGGGTGAAAGAAATAGTGTGTTAGATTTGCTTCCAGCATAAACAAAAGCTTATTGACAACAACAACATTGCATGGAAAAAGATATCTAGAACAACTTCTATCACAAACACAAGCACATTTCCAATAACAACAACGAAAAAGAAATTTAATGCATGTTAGCTTTACATGTAGCACAAATACAAGCACACTACCAACAAAAACATTTCATGCCAAAAGAAAACTAGCTCATGTTATATTTCTTTCGAACACAAACACAAACACATTTCCAAGGTGAAGAAAATCTAACACATGCTAGATTTCCTTCTATAATAAACAACCAAATTGACAACAACAATATTGTAGAGGAAAATAAATCTAGCACAACTTCTAGCCCAAACATAAGCACATTTCTAATAATATTGCCAAGGTGAAGGAAATCTAACACATGCTAGATTTCCTTCTATCATAAACAACCAAATAGAAAACAACAATATTGTAGAGCAAAATAATTCTAGCATAGTTTCTAGCCCAAACACAAACATATTTCCAATAACAAAATTGCAAGGTGAAAGAAATTTAACGGGTGTTAGTTTTACATGTTGCACAAATAGAAGCATACTACCAACAACAAGATTGCATGGCAAAAGAAATAAAGTGCATGCTATATTTCATTTTAACACAAACACAGGCACATTTATAGTAAGAACATTCCAAGGTGAAGGAACTCTAACACATGTTAGATTTCCTTCGATAATAAACAATGATTTTACCAAGAATAAAATTGCATTGTGAAAATTCCTTCTAGAACGTCAATAAAAATATTGCAAGGTGTAAGGTGTGCTAGTGTTGGAAATATTGAGAGGGGGGTTAAATCAATATTTATTTACAATTTTTATATTACGCAAGCTAAAATCTCCAGTTAAACCAAAACACAAGATGTGAAACAAGAAAATAACTTTATTAATGAATTTGAGGACTATAAAAACCCAAGCTCCAACTTCTACAACAAAGTATTTAACTCCTTTAAGGCTTCAACCCTGAATGAGGGCTCTAACATTCAACTACCAATACAAGCTCCAACCTTGTATGATGACTCCAATCCTCTAGGGATCTAACCCTCTTAGTTTGCTTCAATCCCTTAAGGTGACTTTAATACTGCTTCAAGCCTCGATCAAAAAATTCAAACACTTCTAAAAAATGTATCCAAGATAGGTCTGGAAAGTTCTCTCAAATATACCTCTACAAAAACTTCATGTCTTCTTCAACAAAACTTTTATGGTTTCACCAACAAAACACGTCTTCAATTGTTGATCTTAAACTTTTCTCCAATGATGATTGCTCCAACAAAAAAATTCTTTAAGTGCTCGTCTTCAACTATACTCCAACGGTGATTGCTTCAACAAAAAAACTATTCAAGTGTTGGTATTCAACTGTGCTTCAAGAGTGACTATGGTTTCAAAAAAGTCTTGAATAATTATCAATTAACGTCATCGTGAATGCACTCTACTATCAACTCAAAATATGTTGAAAGTATGTTATCATTTTATCATTTCATGAAGGTGTCTCCTAGGCTCTTCATGTGTGATTTAAGTAACGTCCTTCAATTTTCAAGAATTACATTACTTTTGTTTGAAATCCAACTTGCCATGTTAATCAAGCCTCTGAAGGTGTAATATTCATAATGGAGAAATTAACAACGATAAAAAAAAATGTAATAAATTCAACACAAATATTTTTCAGCAAAACACCTATAAAACAAAAATCCTCCAAACACACCAAAATGGAAAAATTTTATTATAGGATCTTGCTGGAGTATAATATAAAACAATTATGTGCACCCTGGCTTCCACAAGGAAATCTACAAGCCTCAGGTTGATTTTTTGTTAATGCCAAATTGTTGCTAGAACTTTCTGACTAAAAACCTCCATTGGCCTTGTGATTTTTTCACTATTGGTTTTGTTGATACCCTAATTTCCCCCCTCCAAACTACTCTGAAAATTCTGATAAATTAGTCATGGTATACTTGTCAAAATCCCAGAAAAATCCGGAAAGGGTTTTCCCTGGTTCTGATGCTCCAAAAATGGCCCCAAATTGCTTGATCCTCCTCTAAGTGCATAAAAAAATAGAACTGTGTCTGATGCTGGAATGAATGTCCCAAGATGGGTGGAAAAATATTCTCAATTGCATCCCAAACCAAGCCCAAGAAACCCAACTCTAAAAATACCTTCACAAGCCACCCCGCAATTGTGAATCCAAAATTATTGCGCAGTTTCTAGGTAGGATGACGTAGTTTCTCCTCCGAAAAATTTGTTTCATGTTGTCTGTTGAATTCTACCCTTGTAAATCTTCCTCCTTCTTCCTAGAATTGACCAAAAATTAATTCGAAAATGTTACAAATACCAACTCTAGTTCTTCCTCCTCAACTCTCTACGTGGCCTCCTGAACTATGTCTTAGTTGGCCTAGAAACCGTACCACATGTGTGGCCCTCTCTCCAACTGGTTAAACTATTGAAAATTCCTTCATAGGTGGTACTCAGATTCCACCGAAGAAAGGTTGAGCTTCCTCCTTGGGAAAATCTTGTGTTGAACAACATTATGTAACTCTTCTAAATAACTAGAGCAACACTTCAGATGTAAAATTATCAAAAGGCCTCAAATGTTGCTTCCTCTCTCATATTTATAATTTATGTTCATTTCCTCCATGGGGCCCCCTCATTAGGACATTCAAATCTCTTCCCTTGGCAAAACGATTTCTCTCTCCTCAAGAAGTGCATATTTGTTGGGGAGGTGGCCCCCACATTCCACTAAGGCAAACATTTCGACCCCCTTGTCCTTTGTTTCCTCTCCCAAATTATCTTAGGCCCCCAGAAGTACAAAAATGGAAAATGTGTGGTAATATTGAAAAAATTATTGAGGAAGGGACATTACAGTTCTCCCCTCCCAAATGTTGCTTATCCCCAAGCAACTATAAAACTGGGTGATGCAAACTCTACTCATTTTCCTATGTGGCATCCTCAACTGACAATACTTTCCACTTGACCAAGTGCTCTCGGATGAAACTATTTATTAGCTTCCTCTCCCTGGTCTCCAATATGGTCTCGTGTGTAAATATCAAGTGTCCCTCATCATCCAATGGAGTAAACTAATTGACTATCGTAACCTTCTTCCCCAATGCCTTTTTTAGGAAAGAGACATGAAATATGTTGGGAATTCTACTCTCTTGGGCTAACTCCAACTCATAAGCTACCTCTCCAACTGTCTTGGTCACCCTGTATGGCCCATATAAGTGTTTCTTGAACTTCTCCACCCCTTTCTCCTTGAGTGAAGATTGTCAGTAAGGTTGCAAATGTAGGTAGATCATGTCCCCTACCTAGAACTATCTCTCTACCCTATGCTTATCGACGTACATATTTTTTTTATTTTTTTCTACCTGCAATTTATCCTTAAGAACCTCGAGAACCTCCTGGCTCTCTTGGACCCGGTACTTTTCCCCTAGGGCCCTTCTATCTCCAAATATCATGTTAGAAAAAGAAAGTGCATCATAGCCATAAAGTGCTTGAAAGTGATACATACCAATCGACACGTGGTAAGAAGTTTTGTAGTAGAATCTCCTAGGTGTATCCCCTTCACACACACCTTATATTGTCCCATGCCATAATTGTGTAGGTCACCCTCTAGCCATTTCTTTACTATCTTTGTATGTCCATCCATTTGTGTGTGATACTTGATGCTAGGTATAATCTTGGTTCCCACTAGCCAGAACAAATCCTGCTAGAAGGCCCCCATGAATCTACTCTCTATGTCACTGACTATGTCCTTTGGGAGGCAATGCAATAGAAAAACCTCCCAAAAGAACAACTCGACCACCGGTGAGGTTGAATATATCAATGGGATCGCAAAAACTACGGAAAATTCTGTCAAGTAATCTACCACCACGTAGATGCAATCTCTCTGCTGTATCATCGAAAGTTGCATGATGATGTCCATGGACACACTCTCCCACTTCCTCCCCAGAATGGGAAGAGACTATAATAGACCAGTCAGTTGGAACAAATCCACCTTATTCCTCTGACAGGTTATGCAATCATGTACGTGCCTCAATACATCCACGTTGAGCCCACTCCAAGACAAATGCTCACAAATGGTATGGTAATTCTTGATTAAACCTGGATGTACTACAAGAGGGTAGTTGTGAGCTGTCTGCATAACTTTCTCTCTGACCTGGGATCTCAACACTAAGTATATTCAATCCTTGTAGTAGATCACATCATCCATCACCAAGAATCTATCATCGCCACGTGTGTTGTATAGTATCTCATAGGCATGTTTGTCCTTGGAATACTCAACCAAGAGTTGGGCCTTCTAATCATGTGCAACGTCTATCATAGAGAGTAATAGGGCCTTCGCGAAAGTGCATCTGCCACTTGTTGTGCTTTCCCTTTGCATACTCGATCTCAAAGTCATAAGCCTGGAGCTTACTCTCCCAATTATGCTTCCTCTCCTGTAATGTGTGTTGCTCCAGGAAGAATCGATGATTGTTGTGATCAATGTTCAGCTTGAACCAGTTCCCCACCAAGTACTGTCTAAATTTGGCCAACTAATATCTCCTTGTCATAATTGAAGTGAGTGATGGGGTAGAAACTCTCTACACTCAAAGGATATGGGGTGGCCTCCTTGCTTCAACACGACCTCCCTCATGTGATGCATCACACTAAAATACAAATGGTCGAGTGAAATCAGACAAAGAAAAAATAGAACAATTGCTCATGACCTTCTTGTGATGCTCAAATGCCTCTTTTGTTACCTACGTCCACTCAAAATCCCCCTTCTTCGAGAATTTTGTGAGGGGTGATGGAAGTTGTGAGAATCCTCTCACGAATATCCTATAGTACATAAAAATGCCCAGGAACCCCTTGATATCAATCACATTCCTAGGTGTTGGCGAATCCAAAATGGCCCTGATATTCTCCTGGTGTACCTTTACTCCATCCTTTGGGCCAATCACATGCCCAAGCTACAACATCTGGGTCAATCCAAACTGACATTTGGAAATCTTTGCATAGAGTTTTTTCTCCCCAAGTATGTGAAGTACTACCTCCAAATGTTGAAGGTGATCCTCCCACGTCTGACTATAGATGATTATGTCATCAAATAAGACAAGGAAAAAGCACTGCAACTACCCAGGAAATACGTGGGTCATTTAAGACTGAATGTAGCCTAAGCATTGGTTAGCCTAGAGGGCATCACAAAGAACTCAAAATATCCGTAGTGGCAATGAAAGGTAGTCTTAAGGATGTCCTTCTCCCTCACCTGAATCTGGTGGTATATTGCATGGAGATCTATCTTACAGACGTATTTCACTCCTCTAAGCTCATCCATCAAATCATCAATGCACAGAATAGGGTACATGTTATTCATTGTATTCCTATTGAGTGTCTTGTACTGAATGCACATGTGGAGTCTCCCATACTTCATATTCACATGAACCACAGAAGAAGCGAAGGGATTCAAATTGGGCCTGATGTGCGCCAATATTAGAAGCTCCTAAATGGCACTCTCAATCTTATGGTGATAAGATTTGGGATGCCTATACGAGGTCGTGATAACAACATGCACTCCCTCCTCCAACTCGATAATGTGTTCGCATGCTTGCCTTTGTGGCGTGCCTGGAGGAATATCCCTAAAAACCACCTCATGCCTCTCTAATAGGGCCTGTATGTCTGGGTGCACTTGTCATGGCTGGATCCATGTCTCTAAAATCCCCATCTCAACCACCCATTCTACGTCCCCATGTCACATATCCACCTCCATCGGGTGTGCTGAAACTATCTAGGGTGGGAAAGAGTGCATCCCTTTAAATAATAATAGCTCCCTTTCTGGCACCATAAAATCCATCTCTAACTACTGCCAGTCAGTGGTGACCCTCCACAACGACTATAACCACTAGAAGCCCAACACCATATTGGTCTCTGGGACATCAACTACAAAAAAGTGATCAGTAACCAAGTAGTTCCCCATCATCAAAGTCAACTTGAGAGCATAGTTCATGCACTACATGGTCCAGTCTCCTGGCACCAACAAGAACCTCTCAAATGTATATGTGTGGATTCCCCTACACTTCACCATCTGGGAATCAATAAATTTTTGGCTGGCCCACTTGTCTACTTGAACCAAAACTCATTTCCCTTGTACCATCCCCCTAATCTTGAGTGTCAAATACTTCAAAACTCCCCAAACTGAAGCAACAACACACCCTGATAGGGAAAACCATCCCCCTCTAGGTGGTAGTGGTGGTGGTGGTGCTCCCCTTGATGATGGTCCTCCCTCATCTCCCGGATCTACTCAAACCTCAAATTCCTCAACCGACCCACTATCGGAATAGACCTCAATGTAGTGGGCCTTGCCCTTGGTGCACTTATGCCCAGGTGCCCATGGTTCTTGGCACGTAAAGCACAAATTCCTCCTCCTAGGTTCCCTTTGGGTCTCCTCCATCTGACCACATCCTCCATCCCTCCAGGGTGGTATAGTTTCTCGATTCCCTTATGGTGCAGTGGGTCTAGTGGGAAAAAATGGCCGGGGTCTTGGGCACAACTTCAATCATATACGGGGTCTTGAAGATAGAATCCATCAAATTTGTGGGCTTGTAGGCCCTCACCCAAACATGCAATGGATCTGCTAGCCAGTCCACAAATAGCATGATAAAACGAGCCTCTAAAATGCTAGTCACCATCACTGCCAGTCCCTAAAACTCCGTAATGTATGCCTTTGCGCTGTTAGTTTTCCTCACATGGGCTAACTACATGAAATTTAACTCTAGGTATTTCCTCATAAACCTCTCCAACAACCTCCGGGTGAAATATTTGTAAGAAGTAATGTGAATATCCCCCAACATGATTAGCCCATGGTACCACCACTCTTCGGCATCCCCTTCCAAATGAAGGGTAGAAAATAAAATAGCATTGGTGTCCCACATGGATTTCAGGTAGAATTATGTATCTAGCTTTTGACCCCAAGCCCTCGCATCCAATTGTAGCATCCAATTGTTCCAATGCAAGAACCGTTATGAATCTGACAAGAATTATCGTTAATGTCTTTTGCATAATTTTGTGTAATCAACTTTTTAAATAGTACTCTTGTGGGTATAGAAGAGAGCCTTTGGAAATATGTCAGAACTTATAATTCCATTTTTCACTTTGTCCTCCATTTTTTTTTTAAGGGATAATCATTGCTCTGGATGTTAAAAATATGTTGAGCCCTATTTCTCTTTGCAGTATGGGTAAAGCCACAACCTTTTTACTTTAATATACGAAATAATTGCGACTATGAAATAATGTGTATTAATGTCGTAGACCTCAATTTAGGACCAAGAGTAGAAAACTGATAGAGCTCATAGAGAAATCTAGAACGTAAATCCTTCAAATACCTTGATACTGAAGTCATATTTTTGTATAAAAATAGCAACACTTATGTTCCCCTATGACATCTAGGAATTAGGTTGATGCAAGAACTCATAACTCCAAAGTTTTTGGACACATTCAATTAACCGAAACATTAACAAATTCACATGACACAAAGGTATGACACAAAGCTCGTCACAAGTTGCACCCATATGTAAAGATCACATAATGGATTTGTGAAACAAGGAGGCCTATGAGAAATATGAAAAGGATATGGAGCAGTTTTATTTCATATTTATCAATGATCGAACTCATATCTCAAAGCTCATGGCTGCTAGCTGAGTATTTCAATTCCATGTTTGACAACCACACTTTGTTTCCAAAGTAGAATCATTACGAGAATGCCTTGAGCCAAAGTTTGCTCTTGGCCTAAGTCCATAAAGAAACATGGGGGAAGTCATTGGACTTGGTCAGGATGAGGTTGGATGGCTGCAAATTAAGTGAAAGGATGGAGAAGGGATTGGAGAGAATCATGAATATTTTGATTAACTTTTTCTCAAAGTGTTTCCCTTTGGATTCGATTTGGTGAGAACTTAAAAGTCGGTGTTTTAGAGCATGATGAAGGAAAACTATGGTATAAATGAGTTCAACCACTAGTAGTATCATGTTTAAAACTTAAGTATTGAATAAGGAAGCCACAATTCGTATCCATTTTCAATGGATATGATAGCTACAATTATTTGACTTTTAAAATTTAGAAAAAATGCATATTTTCTTTTATATCAAGGAGATGTTTAGTCCCAATTTTTTTGTTGTACCCAAAATTTTCCATTTCATACTATATCCATATACAAATTAAACCTTGGTTACTATGTCTTCAACATGGCATCATCATAATGGAAGTGATCTCATTCAACCCTTTTCCATTAATTTGTAAGCTCTATCAAGAGGACTGAAAATTCTCTTCTCCATAGAAATTTGTCCAACTAAAGGTTTGAAATTATTCTAATTTCTTTGTCTACTATAGAATAAACTTGTTATCAAACACCTTGCTACAATATAATATGTTCTTCTAGTACCATCATTATATTCTTATAATTTTTTAAGCCCCTAAAATTAGTGTATTCGCATACAATTTCCCTTCACCATTTTAATCGCTTTACTCGAGTCTCTTTCTGGGATTCCATAAACATGGTTTCGAAGTCCCTTTTTAAACAAATATTTAGCACCAGCACTATACATTGGATACATTTTTCAAGAGTTTTTGCAAATGAACAAACAACCAATAATTACCAACTTTGTATGGTTGCAAATAAATCCCCATCCCAACTTCTTTCCCTTCTATATTTTGAGGCTCCATCAACATTAAGCTTGAATAAGCCTATACATATTCTCATTAATATAATAACCCTTTAAAGTGGGGTTTCTTGAGATGTGTCCTTTAATATTGAATGGTGCATTCCTTGATACTTGTCTTTCAATACTGAATGTTGCATCACCAAATAGAATTTTGGCAACACTGCTCCATTTCGATTTTCAAGCGTCAATGCCAGAATTTTTTTTCTAGAAGCCTCATGGGAGGTAGAAGGAAAGCACAATGGAAGGGTTTCATCTGCCCAAATATTTATTTCGCACATATAAGTAGGAGGATGTGGACGATGAATGGAAATATTTTTGTATCCAAATTGTTAGGAAGGTACACTGACTGGTACATGAATGATATCCTACTACTTACTATACATAATTCTAGGTCACAATAATGAAATGTATAAACCAACCTAATTTTTTGATACTAAGAAAGAATGAGGCAATAGAAGGATTAGAAACTTGGATTCTTTATTATTCTTCCAACGAAAGAGTAGAGAGAGAAAGAGAGGTTGTAGAGCTGCACAGGGTAGAGGAAGAAAATGTTGCAAAGGAAGAAGATAGAGCAAAGGGAAAGAAGAAAGTTGCTAAAAGAAAAGAACAAACATGCCTAGCCATGTAGATGACAATAAAGTCTGTTTATGGTTTATGGTTCATAGATCCTGTTGATTTTAAAGGAGGAGATAGAGTGAAACTCTATTACAATCGTTCTTATCCTCCACTTGATTTTTCTTAAGAGGTTTGGATTCACTGACGCTACAAAAATTGGATAGATGCATTGACAATTGTTCAGAAGTTGTCTTATGATAAGGGAGAAAATGGTGACTGGTGGACTGTGGATGTGGTGGTGCCAAATTAATATTTTATGCTTGATTGGGTATTTGCTGATGGACCTCCTAGTAGTGGTAAGGTGTATGAAAATGACATTTATTGAGATTTTCATGCTACTGTGCCCAAGTCTATTCCAAAATATATCTTTTGGATTGAATAAGAAAAAATAACCTATTTGAAATTACTGCATGAGAGATGAGAAAGAGATGACATTGCTCACAAGAAGGCTAATAACATGGAACTTTTAAAAGTAGAAAGGAATGAAAAAACAATGACATTATTTCAACGGTCACAAGAACATATATTCTATATCGAACCTACTAAAGTTGAAGCTGGGAATTATGTTACAGCCTTTTACAACCCATCTAATACAGTTTTCAATGGTAAATATAAAGTATGAATTGAGTGCTCTTTCAATCGATGGACTCATTGAATTAGTGTTCTTCCACCCTAGTGAATGATCCCTACATATAATGGCTCCCATGTCAAGGCAACTGCATCCTGATAGTTCAACTCTATTTTGGATGAGTACTTGCCACCAGTGAAAATTAACTTGAGAATCACTACAACCTCATTTAGGGTGCAACTAGAAGCATATATGATCGATTTTTTTTCTCTAAAAGAGGCGATGAACATGGTGGATTTCATGAAAATAGAAATGGTATGGACTACCATGTTGCTGTGTTTGGTGGAATTGTGAGGGAGCCACCAATGCACATTGTGCATATAGATATGGAAATGGAACCTGTTGCAAAGGTTGAAGGTCTGGCAGATGTTGTTCCAAGTATTTCTCATGCAGTTCAAGAATTGGGACATACTGTTGATATGATTTGTTCAAAATATAATTGTCTTGATTACATCAAGGTTCACAATTTTCAATTTAGGTGAGAATTTTCTTGGGGACGTACCAAAATTAAAGTCTGGCATGGAAATGCCAAAGGCTTATCTGTGTAATTTCTAGAACCAGGCAATGGAATTTTTTTGGTTGGTTGCATCTACGGCCGTACGGATGATGGAAAAAACTTTGGATTCTTTTTCCATGCAACCCTTGAGTTTATGCTTCAAAGTGGGTTGCATATGGATATTATAAATTCCCATTATTGGAGCATTTCACCCGTTGCATGGTTGTTTTAGGAGAATTAAAAACATTACAACCTTGCGAATTCTTGTATTTTTTTTACAATTCATAATCTCGAGTTTTGTGCTGCTCTTATTGGAAAGGGAGTGAAATATGCACACATGGAAACTACAATTTCCAATACATATGCATAGGAAGTCTCAGGACATCCAACAATTGCTCCCATGTTTGTGAATATGCACATGGTGTTTTTGAGTGTTGGTTACATCCAACTCAATATGGGCTACGGTTGTGCAAATATGAGACTAATTGTTAACGTAGAATTTGCCTCTTTGCTTACACATCTGAACAACTATTCCCTCTCATTGACTCTATTAGGTCTACGAGGGGCATCATCATCTCTTAACATGACCTCTATCATGAGTCCTCCTACTCCTGGTTCTCCCTCTTTAGTTTCAATGATGTCATCCTTCCTATCAAATTCTCAATAAGGATGTGTGCTTACTATTCCTATGTCTCCATCGACATCCTCTGTAAATCGATATGGAGGTTGGTGACAACCTAGTGTATCAACCTTACACCTTCTTGGAAGCAATGTTAAAATGAACCGTCTTAGAGAAAAACTTAATGCCAGATACATGCCTATTGAGGATTCTCCTTGAATTTAAGACTATGAAGGGAAAATCCTCAATAATTTTTCTCCACTCTCCACACAAGCCAGGATGAATGTTGATGCTTTTATATCTCGTGGTGCAAGCATTTGGAAAGTACAAGAGTCATGGGATCAATATGGTTGCTCCAAGGAATCTTGAAGATATGTTTCTCTCCAAAGTAACATCTCTTAGAGTAGAAGTTATTTAACCTTCCATATTTTCTCATATGAGTCCCCAAATGAAAGCTCATAGGAATGCCGAGGCATATATGTAGATTGAAAACTATATTTTGCCTCTTATAAATGCACATGCATTTTTGCAGGGAATTATGTAGATGCAGTAAGCTGTAATATAGCCTCTAAGCCTTGGCCATTATTTGATGCAATCACCTTTCCAATTTTCCTCAAATGGTACCAATTTTTTTGTTGTAAGTGCCCGAGTCTAATAATGTCAACTATACATAATGTTTGAGTCTTTTTGAGGCAAGAGGATGTCACACTTTTCATATTTGAAACCTATTCAAGCTTTGGTGGATGGAGATTTTTGGATCCAGGTCCAAGGAAAAGAGTTATGGTTCTAGTGGTTATATGATGTCATGGACATTCTTTCATCAATATATTTGAATTTTTTACCACATTCATGGATTTTTAGCATATCTAACCGAAACATCACTTTGGTGTACGCTTCTGCTAAAGAAGCCACAAATGCACATCAAGATGAATGCTAATAAATGTCCTTGCTGACACCTTCTTTATGTCAAGCTAACCACAAATGTCCTTGTTAATATTATGAAATAAACATAAGATAAGCCCTTATAATGAAATGGGTATTAATTCTGGGAGTTTATTCTTGCACATTCTCATGATTTCAAGGCTTGTATATGTTCCAAAAATCATAGACAAGTACCAAGACTTGGAAGAAAACTCAAAATTTCTATGTACCTACCTAAACCAATTCCAATTCAAGAGGTGCAAAATTTAATGAATAATAACACTCTAAGTGTTATGCTGCTACTGAGCATTCAAGGGTCAACAAGAAGAGAATTAGGTCTAGTAGCCGTGTGAGATGGAAAACTTAAGAGATGACTATATCTACATGCTACAATCATTATATTATAGCAAAAACTAGTGCACACCACTCATCTCATTTTGTAAATAACATATTATTGATCAAGTGATTTGTCCTGTTTTGGAATTAGAGTGATGAAGGTCGAATTTATGGCTGGAAAGGAAGCTCATATTTGGTGTAGCTTTTCTTTCAATGCCTAGGCCTCTTTTTTAATGGTGAACCAAATGTGGTGGAAGAAATTTGTGGTGAAAATGTTAGGACTTGGATATTTTCTATCAAACATATCCATGACTGTCAATTTGACATATATTAAAGTGATGGGTCTCATGGGACTGGTGGTGTGTTCTTTCAAGACTAATTATGGGATGTGTCTCGTGATCATGTGAATGGAAGTGAAACCGTCCTATTTGAGTTTTGGGAGGAGAGACCAAAAAAAATTGTCGTTTGTGCTCAATATGTTGAGAAGTTAGATTATTACATTTATTTTTCTTGAGATGAGTAATTCTATTATAATTCCAATGTCGAATCATCGAGTTGTGGAAGAATTTCGAGTTGTGTTCTCCTTCCTGAGCCATTGCACTTGTGATTTCTACCAGCAAAGTATTTCTTCTTGTTGATGTCACTCACTAATCTGGGTGAAAAATTGTTTCTCTTGGCCAGCAAGGGATTCATCTATTCCATGAATCATTTTTTGTTTAATTCCATTCTATATCATTCAATAAGACAAAAATACTATGAAATGAGACATTGACAATTTATTCCAAATATAGAGAAAAATAAAATGGATTTGGAAGCATGTGAACATATAATAGATCTTTTAACACTAAACATTCCAATTCCTATGACTCTTTATTTGTCAAATAACCTTTCACTTCCTATAATCTCTCTCTCACCACATCTATCTCGGCAACAAAAATTTCTACAGTTTCGTCTACTTTTCTACCTGTGATTTGCCATTATATGTCTATAGTTGGCGCTTCTCTTGAGTCCATTTTTGAACAAATATCCCTTCTTTAGACCTTGAAATATTGTAATATCTTTTTGATAATAAAGTTATGGTATATACATGTATTTCATCCTGATACTCATATACAAAGTTTCCAGTTATTCAATACTCATGTAGTTTCAGATTTTATTTTGCAACCTTTCATTGTTTTCTTGGTTACACCATTTTTGACACATTTCATACTAATTTGACATATTAAGGGCCAAAATTTTGAAGTGATTCACAAACATTTTGAAGATAATATGGCATATTTAATGTTGTAAATCTGCAGTAAGTAAAATAAATTCAAATCTGGTTTCTGCTTGGAAAAGTGTGTCTAAAGTGATGAAATTTGGTGGCATGTGCTTGGTATATTTTCTCTTAGGTTTCCTAAGATATTGAGGTTGTTGAGAAGTGAATTATGGTTTGTTTTTGCTACTGTTGAGAAGTGAATTTTTGTACCAATCTCCAAGGGCTAAGTTCCAAACACTCCTCCTAGGTAGGCACCTCTTCTAATATAGCAACTAACTACCCCATTGTCCAAACCCAATGGGTTAGTTAACAAGTTTACTAGGAAATCAACACCATAGGTAAGAAGACTAAGGAAACACTATAATGTCAATAATTCGCCCCATTTGAGCCATCCTTATTCGCAAAAATCATCATCAAGGAGCTTGGAGATATAGTGCTCTCCTAACAAGATCAAAAACACTTTTTAAGCAACCATAAAAGTTAACACCAACTTGAGGTTCAGAAAGCGGATGCTTGAATTGAATGTCATGTCCCCCCCCCCCCCCCTTGCTTAGCAATGTCAACAACAACAAGAAAATCTCAATCTCTTCTAGAATAAAGGTGCATACACTTTAATACAAACATGAAAATCTCCTAAATCATAATAAACTAGGTTTTGATACCATGTTTGAGAGGAGGAAAAACTTATATGTGCATTGAAACTATTCAACATCACTTCTCCTTTCGAAGAAGAGCTTATGATGTGTTGTGCACTACAATAAAAACACCCAGCCTTAATGATTTGTATTAGCACTGATACCAATGAATTTTAAGGTCATGAAACCTATCAACAAAGTAGAGATGTACTTGTGATTCTTTTCAGGTACAAAACAAGTTTCTCTGATAGAAACTACAGAGATATTAGCACTTGGCTCACTTCTTATTTCTCAATTTTTTATTTTTCACACTTACACATTTTCTTACAGTTCCTTACTTTCTCAAATATATGTGTGCATATAAGAATTACAATGATAAAGTTTCACTATGTCAAACACTAATTTCTTCAATGGTTAATAAATTACAAAGGTTACTCTATCAAGGATACTGTTTTTAGCAGCTAGAGACTTAACTTATCATCTTTTACTTGACAGAAAACCTTGTGCATCCAAGTCATAACATCTCTAAAAAATAATTCCAAGGTAGAAACATTTTCCAAACTCCCAAGATGATAATCTGGAAATGTCCCCTCAGTTCTCTACCTAGACTGCATGTGTAATACAACAAAAACCCCACCCCAACAGTTTCATAAATCCTCACAAGCTCAAAAAATTACACACACTAATTTTATTGTCATTTATAAAATTTCCCAAATTGCAGGAGTGTGGTTGACATCAAAAATTCTTAAGTGAGGTTCTTTGATGTTGGAGTGAGTCACAAATCGATGAAGCTTGTGAGACAAGTTCAACAAAAAATTCATCAAGTATGGGCATGCATATTCAATCATTGTACCAAAGGTGAAAAATAACAAAGAATCATCAACACCAAATGTGAATTGAAATGGGAAAAATTAATGTGATCAAAGTGGAAAATTAGAATTGTGACACAAACACAATAATATTCTTAGTCAAGTGGTTCTATAATTACAACAAAATGATCACACTCTCTCAAAGTTCAGTCATGTTAATACATTTCTGCATTAACCTTTTTCGCATGCACCCATTCAAAATCAATGTAGGCTCACTACAGTGGGTGGGGAGCTCAAAAATTTGTGTGGCACAAAAGACCAACAATCACTACAGATCAACTTCTTCTGTTTGTATCTTCCTCTTCCCAAAGTTTGTACAATTATGAAATTTAGATTATATATAATTTTCCCTATGATTTTAAACACGTCGATTGTTGAGATCAACTTCATTTTCTTCATATGTTGTTGTACAATGTTATTTAATTAATGAAAATTGGGAGATGAAACTATTTCCCAATTTGAAACAATGCTTTCAAATTCTCATCCTTAGGGATCAAATAATTACTTGCATGTTAAATAATCTATGGGGAAATGATGTAAGGTCAATGAGTAATAATGGTGAGGCTCCCAAGTCAACCATGTATTCACTTGTCAATGGCTATACTCATTTTTAAATTTTCTACGTTTTATAACATTTTTATACAAGCTTGTGTTAGATGGAGATGGTTGCATGGGTTATGCAATTCCTCTAGATTGTTTAATGACCAACCTATTTCCAGGAGTGATCAAGGGCATCCTATGTGATGAAGTATATTTTGGATATATATATATATATATATATATATATATATATGCTGGCATCATCCATGAGAAATTTTAGACCTACGTCATGTGGAAATCAAAGTCCAAACCAATCTAAGTGTCACCAGTAATTCTAATAGAATTCTCCTTCCATGTTTGTTGACTGAAGGTGATCTGATTACACCAAAAACAAGAGGCGATTATTTCCACCATCACAATACATCTAATTCATTGCTTGATTGGAGGATAAGTTCAATTCCTGATTAGAACATCGTCCCAAAAACCTGTGCTTGAGACAAAGTTCCAAAAACAACCTTGTATCTAGGGCTTGTGAGAATATTAAGATCCTTTAATCCCTAACTAGCCTCTTCAAACATGAAACTATATTTTCACATAGTTGATACAATCATGGAAACAATTTATTCCAATAAGTCTGCCGCAATTGACCCTTCATCATTTGTTGTTCATCTTGGAATGTAACAGTTGAATTTAAGGAATTTATGCCTACTGTTGCAATAAAATATTTAGACCTTGTAATCAACTTCATAACTTAACAAGAAATTCAGCTCAAACTCTATCTCTGGATATGATTAAGTCTCTTAAAGAATAATATAGGCTTGATCTTCTTGTGGCTTCTACTAACTACTATCACATCCATTGAGAGATATAGTACAGGAATTGGGTTATGAGTATGAATGTCTGCTACAAGAAAGCACTCCAATAGTGCCACAATTGCCAACAAGGATCTTGTAATATTTTATTATTGGATTAGAGGCCTTATTTTGTATATGTATTGTCCATAGCCAGAACAATGACCCTTTTTTTATTTTTTATTGGAGGTTCATAGTCACACCTTGAACTAGCAAATGAGATACCTAGAGATGATAACTTAGAGTGAGATCTGGCCTCCTATTTATTAAATTACAGTAGATCTAATGTATTTTTTATTTTCTAGATACAAATGTCCACACATCCTATCATCATTATGGAAACTTGGAAATTGAGGTGAACTCTTCACAGAATTAAGTATTTTAGATGTTTTCCCAAGCTCTTTGTATGGATCTTTGTCTTCATAGTTAAAAATGGTAAATTGAAGGAGCATCATTTTTTTTATCATATTCATTAAAGATGGGAGATATGGAATATATGGAATTTTATCTAGCTACAAGTTGGAAACTGGATTATTTAAAAAGTTAAGGAAATGAAAGAACATCCCTTCCACCACTCGATGTTTTTCATTTCCGGAAATAGCAACATTATGTGTCTGCTTATCAGTGTTTAGGTTTAATAAATTTTGGAAGGGGAATCACATTTTCTCTAACACCCTTGTTTGATTTCTCAAACAAAGAAAATCATTGGATACATCAAATTTACAACAATCTCTATTTTAAAAATTTTGAAAATGACAACATGTAGGAAAATGGGAGGCTTCCAACGATAGGTACTTCCAGGGACATCTAAATATTCGCTTCCCTATGTTTGGGATCATGGAATATTTTTGTCCCACTAACAGTAGTCATAAAAACTTCTCTGGCAAATATGCCTCGTGACTTCCTCACGTGTCATTACTCCAGAAAAGAAGGGAACATAACCCATTCAATATTTGTAGTGAATGGATATGGAATAACTATTTGGGTGTGTCCAATCTAAATGTAACATTTTTCATATAGAAAAGACAGAGCCAATATCAAGGCTAACAATTTTAATTGTGTGAATCCAGTTCCTTAATAGCAACATCCCCACATAAGCCTTAATTATACAAACATATATAGCATGGAGAATATAACCTCTATCACTTTAGGGAGAAAGAATATTTTTTTCTTCCAAAAGTAAGACAAGTTATATAGTCCTATGTGGAATAACCATCAAATGCTCTAATTGTAATTTTCTAACTTGTGACTAACCCCTCCATTCCATTTAAGGATACTAAGAAATATTTTATACAATGCAAGTGTATGGATATTTCATTTCAACAATATGTAGATAAAATTATTTCTGTGGATTAACCACATGAAATATATTACAAGAAGTTTTACAAAGTTTTGTGTATAGAGCATCCAAAATTTCAGACCCTCGTGTCATTTTTGTGAAAGTGGATCATATCAAACATATTATCGGAAGTTCATCATTTATTACCTGAAACTCAGAACCACCTACAAGCCAAAAGATACATGGACATAATCATCCAATATTCATAAGCAACAATCGGTAAGTGGGATTCAACAATGTTTGAGGGCTATGAAAAGATTCTTGTGATCGAAAACTTATATTATTTCGATTTTGTTGAAAGCTTAATTAAAACCAAAAGACTAAAATGTATCTAGAGCTCAAACAAAATTAATCTGTTAATTTAAGTAATGAAGAGGTAGCAAGGAAAGGCCTTGTGCCACTCATGAATCAAATTAACTAAATAAAAACATCATATTACACATGAAATAGATTAGGGATACTTAGAATAAATCGAATCGACCTTAGGACTGACCACTGCAAATCATGTTAAAATATCACCTCCACAGTAAATGCTAGCTCCAAATTAAATAGTAATGGTAGGGAAATGAAAAACCCTAGCATCAATAGTCCTTTTGCAAGGCTAGTGACAGTCACAAAGAACATGAGAGAATAGAATTCGGCAGAGGTATTGAGACCCTATACACCATCCGCCAGAATAACCAAAACATAATCTGAGTGAGAAAATAACAAGAAACCACCTCACATATCCTACCGTGTCACCAAAAACATCATCTGAAAGGGTATGGAGGAAAAAGGAATAGATTATAGATTGCAAAATCCATAAGCATTTACGACATTTCCACAAGAACAAAACCTTGGCACTATCGCTAAGGTAACATTCGACATATTTTTTACTAAGAATATTGAGATAACGAATTATACCATGAAGTCAACTAGGAAAGTATTGAAATATGAAGGGAATCACTTATGAGTACTGTAGTTCCATAAACTAGAAAGGACAAGAATCAAGCACATGAAAAGAATGTAGACCAACAATATAGACATTCATGACATGACGATGGAGAAACCATCGATAGAACAACTCAATTATAAGAAACTATAACTAGAACAGATAGGAGATGGCACATAAAAATCTCTGAAATTCATAATACAGGTCAAGGAGTAGGTACTTATAAGATTGTAAACTACAACTAAGTATGGGACCAAGCTTCTCTGCCCAACCATAGACTGGCCTATACCGAAATATCACTTTTCTTGTAGCCCAGTTGCCCTTGAGATAGGCTCCAAGGCGTGAGGAGACTGCTTAAGGGACCGGGAACCTTAAAGAGGCTTATCAACTCCCTTCTATGCCTGTATTGAATATTCAGCTTCAGCTAAGAGTCGAATGCATGTTCTATCTTCCTTTCCATTGTTTTCGATAACATGATATTATTCTCAATTCACGAACTATGTCATCACCAACCCCCCCCGTAATGCTCCCTCCTTTTTTTCTTTTTCACTATTCGATCTCTCCATCTGGGTGGTTAGAGCCCAGCCTGGTCCACATTTTTATGACCAAGCAAAATTGCTCCAGTTCTCCCTTGTTCTCTTATTTTTGTGGTGGTTAGCCCAGTCATCAATAATCAGTATTGTATGTCAATGATCCACATGCCATTTGGCCCTTTTCCCCTTGCTTTCCATTGGTCCGAGGCAGCATGTCCACCTCAGTCTTCAAACTCGTGTCCCTAACTCAGGCAGTTTACCATATTTTATATTTAGTAGGAATGTAACTAGGCTATTATAGTATGGATTTCTTGCTACTTAACCTCCACCAATCTATACAATCCCTTACCCATGCAGGTTTATAATTATTCTTATCTCTTTCAAGGCCATACCATTTTTATAGCAATAAGTACATATCTCTATTTGAATACATGTCTTTGTTAATCAATATTATTAGAACCATAGAGCTATAAGCTAATTGGATTTTTGTGGATTAATGACAATACAACTTGCTATGCTCGGAGCAATGTGAGTACATCCTCCAAAGTAGATGCATAATTCACTTTGTATCTTTCTTGCCTCCTAGTAATTTTTTACATGTGCCTTTTAGCTCTCCATATTACTTCTGTGGAAATATTGAAAATTTGGAGTCTTGTACATGGATTGCTAACATTAATTATTCTTCAAGTCGTGGTTCTACGAAAACCATTAATAATTTCTCAAAATGGCGCCAGCGGTGAATACCTAGGTTGTATAGATATTTCCTATCACGCTTCCATAAGATATGGTGTTGACTACATTGATTTCTCTATCCAAATAACAAAGTATGGTGTTATTATTTGTAGGGAATCACCATAAATTACAATATGAACAAATATCTTATCAAATTTAGTGCTTTATCCATATTTCCTAACAACGATACCATACATCAACAAAATGGTGGTAGATACCCCAAATAACAACTGAGGCGTATTCACATTTCATCTCAGATGGAATGAAATTCAAAGCTTGAAACGTAAGTCCGATCCAAGAGGGGTGAATCAGTCAAAATAATAGAAAATATATTCCACACTCACCTATTAATTTCCAAAGTTTCAAAAGTGTAATCATTTCAATTGTTTCTAAAATGATCATACATTATTAACTTCTCCCTCTTTTATTAAATAATAATTGAGAACTTTAGCTCTTTTAAAAAATAACAAGTTGATGGAGTTAAAATCTTGCACAATATACATTATTCATTTTTTTGTGATTTCAAAGGGAAATTGATGTAATAATATGATATGAATTTCTTGGACTATACAAAAAATATTACAACCCTTTAATATAGATGCCTATAATCTTTTAAGGAATCCTACAAAAGATAATGTGGGGAAATACATGAACCTATCTTCCTTTTTGGAATTTCACAAATTCAAGGAAATGTTTGGTGTCATCATCAACATAGAGGTACAGTTGTTAAATCTCATTAGTAATCTCGAGCATTACATATAAAATAGTTGATGAAATAAATGGAAACCGTGTACTCATCCCTTGGCTTGATTGTTAAATTTGGAAACTAGGACCAAAATCAATGTTTCACTGCTCATATGATGGAGATTTTATTTTTGTTGAATTCCTCTTTTGGTGAAGTGAAATAATGATCTAAATATCATCTTCTTTAGATGAGAAGAACGTGTATTTTGAATTTAATTTCCACACATGTGCAAATTCTCAACGTCAGCCAGAATTATAATGTAGTCTCACAAGCCCCAAAATATGTGTCACACACCCGTAGCCATGGATATAAAAAGGAGAGACATGATACTCATTTCATCATTCACTCATATCAAACATATCTCTTTGATCTTATTGGTTCGTAGAGCCTTTTAGGCTTCTCTCCCCTCCACTCAATTGAAAACAAGAAGTTGAAGATTTCAGATTGGTTTAGGGAAAATATAGACAACATTGACCAGTGTTGAATTTGGGCCAACCCACATCATTTGACTACATTTTTACCTCAGAAAATTCGATATTGGAAGGCTTCATTTGAAGTCACAAAAATCGAGGTCAAACGTTGACATTTGAACACATCGTTGAACGTAACGTTGACTGGTTTGATCGAATAATTTTGAATTCTACGTTGACTGATTTGTTAGCTTATTTTGGGGAGTGACACTGAAAGAAGACCGAATTTTTAAGTGTTTGACTAAACCTGATTGGAGGTTGAAGGGCTAGTTTGACCAGAAAATTATTTGATGGCTAGGGCATCCCATTCAGTGTTGTAAAATACATTTTTTACTCTCTCTACTGAATAAGAAGAATTACAAATTATTGTCTCTTGTATTGGCTTGTCTCCTGTTGATTTATTTTATGTTCTATCAACATTTAATTTCAATCATTATGTGATTGCTAATCTGAAATTGAATCAGGCTAATAAGAGGAAATATTGATGTAAACTTCTCTAAGCATAGAACATACCATGGTTAACTAAAATTAACATGGTATCATAACTAAGGTGAAGACAAATCCCAAAAAATGGTGAAAATCAATCATCGAAGAAGTTGAATAATTAAGGACTGTGATCAATGACATCCTCATCATATAAGGGTTTCAAATTTGACGATAAGCGGACTGAAAATTGTAATTATCATGCTTGGAAAATTTCCTTGGATCTAACATTAGAAGAACAAGGTGTTATGGATTATGTGCAGAGAAATATCCCTGAGCCTCCATCAAGTGCACCTGCTACCACTAAGGAAATATACAAAAAGGGGGAATCTAGGCGAAGAAGATGATCATGGATTCTATTCATAAGAACTTGGCTGCTTATATCTCTGAGTTGGGCACATCTAAGGAGATGTATGATAAGTTTGTTAGCATGTTCAGGGAAATAAATGGTAATAAAATTATCTTTTTAAAGAACAATATTAAGAACATCATGATGGACAAGGGAGATTCCATCCAATACTATTTCATGAGAATCACCAAAATCAAGAATGATATCTTAGCTATTAGAGAGGCCATAGCTGATTGAGATCTAACTCTCATTGCTCTTGGAAGACTTCCTTGGGCATGGCATGCATTCAATACTACTATTCTAAATAATAATATAATTCCTTATTTTGATGAGATTCACACAAGAGGAGACAAGGATGATGGAGAGAGACCATCCCTCTTATGGGAATGGAAGTGACCCTACTCTCTTCACTAATCGTGCAAAGAAGAAGAGGAATTATTGTCCGAGAAATAAAAACCATGGAAGAGTGGGTCCCAAAGGAAGATAAGGAAGATGTTACACTTCTAACAATTTTTGTGACTATGCAAGAGAGTGCCATAGTAGAAGGGAATCTCCTAGAGACGATGAAAAAAAAAACTTATGGGGGAATGGTATTCAAAGGAATAATAGGTTCAAAGGAAAAAGAAAGGCTCCATCTGATCGAAATGGGAATGTAAATTGTTAACCTTTCAAGAGGTCAAGAAATTCCAGGTATGATGAATCTAATGTTGTTGATAAGAAAATTTAGTATATTCTTATATCTTCCCTCTCTATTGCATCTCCTTCTGACACACTAGAAAATTGGTTGATTCATAGTGGTGCCTCAAGGCACTTCACTAGATATAAGGAGGTCGCCTCTAATTTTATTGAAAAGGATAATAATTCGAACATTATCCTTGGATACAATGCCACCTATTTGGTAAAATGGATAGGGACTATGAGTCTTCATATAAATCAAGTTCAAGTCCTTTTTTTGCAACATGTGTTGTACATACCTAACTTAAAGAAGAATCTAGTGTCCATCTAGGAAATGAAAGGAAAATGATTCAAGGTGCAATTGATCGATGGAAAGGTACACTTTTGGAAGAGGAACTTCAAATAAGCATTCACTTTTGGTTTCAAGGTTGAAACACTCTATCAGGTTGGAGGAAGTGCACTAGGGGCCATGACATGTGAGACAACTCTTCAATCTAAGTTGTGGCACCAGAGGTTTGCTCACCTTCATTACAAAGCCCTTCCCGAAGTAAGGAAGGTGGTGACACAAATGCCCGATTTCAATTATGATCATGAATATGTATGTTAGGGTCATGCAGAAGGAAAGAATACAAGGGGACCATACCCCTAAAGTGTCACAAAGAGATTTGATATTTTGCAATTGATACATTATGATCTATCTCGTATGTTTCCTGTAAAATTCTTGGGAGGATGCTTATATTATATCACTCTTATATATGACTTCTCCCACAATACTTGGATACATTTTTAAAAAATAAGGATGAGGCATTCAAGTGGTTCTATACCTTCAAGGCCTTGGTTGAAAATCAAACAGGGAAGAAGATCAAAATTTTTAGGACCAATAATGGAACCAAGTATGAGTCGAATGAGTTCAATGACTATTGGAGGGAAGCTAACATTAAGAGAAAGCCCACTACTGTGTATACTCCTGAACAAAATGGTGTTGCTGAAAGGAAGAATAGAACCATTTTGGATGTTTCCCATTCCATGCTTTATGACCAAGGTCTTCCGAAGTTCCTATGGGGAGAAGCTGCCAACACCGTTGTGTATGTTAAAAATAGATGCCCACATTTCGCATTGGATTCCAAAACTCCCAAGGAAGTCTTCTCTGCTAAGAAGCCCGATGACTCTCATTTTAAATTTTTTGGAAGTACCATTTATTTTCATGTGCCTAAAGAAAAGAGAAGCACGTTGGATGATTCTGGGAAGAAGGCAATGTTTGTGGGTTATAATGAAACCTTGAAGGCATGTAGAATATATGTGTCTAGTCAAAGAGAGGTGAATATATGCCATAATGTCACCTTCGACGAAGATGCTACCCTCGGGAAAGTCAGGGATTTTCCTATCTCAAAGGAAGACAAGGAAGAAGAGGCTCAAAGGCATGAAGAACTAAAGGATGAACTAGTGCCCCAAGTTGAAGTATGAATGGATCCTATAGATCCACCTTCTTAAAATAAAATAAGACCCTCATGGCTTAGAGACACTCTCAAAGATGCTAAGGGACATTGCTCCAAGGGGAACATTATGTGAAAGAAAGAAGTCGAATAGGTACCAAGGGTACCTAGCATCCATGAGCATTATTGTACAATTTGAGCCTGGAACAATTGAAGATGTCATGAAGCATCAGGTTTGGAGGGAATATATGCATGATGAATATGAATCTATTATGAAGAATGATCTTTGGGATGTTGTCCCTAGACCAAAGGAAAAAAAAATTATCACCTCTAAATGGCTATAAAAGATCAAGCATGGAGCCGATGGAAGTGTTGAAAAGTTCAAGTTAAGATTTGTTGCCCGAGGATTCTCTTAGAATGAAGGCATAGATTATGATTAAATATTTGCACCGATACACAACCATCTGATCGATCATTGGCCTTATTGAAATGCAAGGATGGAGTTTCCATCAGATGGATGTGATGACTACCTTTTTGCATGGTTCAATCAAGGAAGAGGTCCATGTGGAACAACCTCTGGGGTTCGAAGTCCAACATAGAGACACATATGTATGTAGGTTGAAAAAAGACCTCTATGGGTTGAAGTAAGCCCCGGGGCTTAGTATGAGAGGATCAATAGCTACTTGATCAAGTTGGGCTTCACTTGAAGTGATGTTGAATCAAAACTTTATTTTAAGGTTGATAATCACAAGCCTCTCATTCTGGTTCCCTATGTGGAAAATCTCTTCCTGACAAGGGTTGACCCTCTCATTAATCAATGTAAGAGGGAGCTAGCCTCCAAGTTTGAGATGAAGGACCTAGGACTGATGGACTATTTCCTAGGGTTGGAGGTCTAGCAAAAGCTAGGTGATATTTTCCTTTAGCAGGGAAAATATGTTGTGAAGTCGCTGGAGATATTTGGCATGGTTGACTGCAAGTTTGTGACTACTTCGATGAAACTCAAATTTGAGAAGTTGTGTGGAAGTGTTGTTGGGCCCAATTTGGGAAATCCTACCGAGCATCATCAACTCATTGGGGCTTTCATGTTCTTAGTGAACTCATGCCTGGACATATGTTTTGCAGTGAACATGTTGTGTCAATATATGTTCGAGCCTCATCACATTCACTGGATTCGTGTCAAGAATCTCTCGAGATATATTTGGGGAAAAATCAACCATGGGAGGAGATACACTGTTGGGAGTATGAGGCTCCATGGATATACAGATGTCGATTGGGCAGGAAGTGTGGTGGATTATAATAGCACAATTGGATGTTGCTTCACTCTAGGTTTTGCTTCGATATCTTGGATGAGCAAGAAGAAAAAATTGGTTGCTTTGAGCACCGCTGAGGTTGAATACTTTGCAACAAGTATGGCCTATTGTGAAGCTGTTTGATTGATAAATATCTTCATTGATCTATTTGTTCATGTGCTAGATACTACTATGATACTTTTTGATTACCAAAGTGGGATTCTTCTTTATGATAATCCCATCTTCCATGACCAATCCAAGAATATTGATATTAGATACCGCTTTGTCTGGGGCATGGTAATGTGAGGCGTCATAAAGCTCCATCACATTGGGACTGAAGAGTAGGTCGCATATATTATCATGAAGCCCCTATGGAAGGTGAAATTTTCAATCTTCTGTGAGAAGCTTGGTATTATGGACAAACTCTATTGTGAGGGTCTTGCTTCAGTTGGACTATGAGCTCAAGGACCTTTAAGGGGCTTGTGGATAGCTACTTATAGCTATAAGAAACCATAGGGATAGGTTATCCTTACCTTGTTGGTGTATTTCTTCCCCATTGTTATGATATTGAGTTGGCTCACTGTCTCTTTGATTTATGCCCAGCATGCATCCTACCCATGTAGTATGAGACTCATGGGAAGTACTTCTCATTTGGCTAATGATTTTGGAAATGAGGATAGAGATCAATAGCATTACTGATGGATGCATCGGGTATTGTCATACTCTCTATGTTAGGATGGGATGTGTCCACCAACTTGATATGTGATCAATTCTGATGAGGTTCTCACCTCTAAAATGGCTTCGGGTCAGTATGTCTAGATGGGGTTTTTACCTCTAAACTGACTTCGAGTCAGTGCAGAGTGACAAAGTCTTTGGGACTCACTCTCAATGATATTTTATTATGATTATTTTATAGAAGAGCATAGCCATCAAAGCAGATATGATAGGATGACACAAGATTTCATGATGATGATGATAGTACATGATGGTACCGGATGACAGGATTGCACGGGTCGACATATGGAGTTCTCCCTAGTTTAGAGGGACTATTAAATTTGGAAACTAGGGACAAAATACATGTTGCACTGATCATATGATGGAGATGATATTTTTGTTGGATTCCTATTTCGGAGAGGTGCAAGATTGATCTAAATATCATCTTTCTTGGATGAGCAGAACTTGTATTTGAATTTTTTTTCCACTAATGTGAAAATTGTCATTGTCGGCTAGAATTGTAATGTAGGCTCACAAGCTCCAAAAGATGTGTCACACACCCACATGAATGAATATAAAAAGGAGATAAATGATGATCATTTCATCATTCACTCATCGCACACATATATCTCTCATCATATTGGTTTGTACAGCCTTAGAGACTTCTCTCTCCTCCACTCACATGATAAGAGGAAGCTGCAGATTTTTTACTAGTTTAGGGAAAATCTGGACATAGTTAACCAACGTTAACTTTAAGTCAAAATAAATTGTTTGACTGTGTTTTTAGCTCAGAATATCTGATCTTGGAAGTCCACATTTTAAGGCACAAAAATTGAGGTCAAACATTGACCTTTGACCACAAAATTAATTACAGCGTTGACTGGTTTAACCATAGAATTTTGACTTTCGTGTTGAATATTTTGTGACCTTATTTTGGGGTGTGTGTGACATTGAAGGAAGGCCAAATTTGTAGTTGTTTGACTGAACTAGATTGGAGGTTGAGGGGCTGGTTTGACTAGCAAATTCTATGCTCGCTAGGGAATCCTATTGACTGCTGTAAAATACATTTTTCTCTCTCTTTGCTGAATAAGAAGAATTACAAATTCTTGTCTCTTGTATTGGCTTGTCTTCTATCGATTTATTTTATGTTCTATCAACATTTATTTTCAATGATTATGTGATTGCTAATCTGAAATTGAATCGGGATAATAAGAAGAAATATTGAAGTAAACTTCTCTAAGCATAAGACATACCATGGTTAACTAAAATTAACATACCTTTAATAAATATGGCTATAATATTTTAAGGAATCCTACAAAAGCTAATGTGGGGAAATACATGAACCTGTCTGCCTTTTTGAAACTTTCTCAAATTCAAGGAAATGTTTAGTGTCATCATCAAAATATAGGTAGAGTTGTTCAATCTCATTAGTAATCTGAGGCATTGCATCTAACATAGTTGATGAAATAAATGGAAATGATGTACTCATCCCTTGGCTTGATCCTACCAAAATATTCCTTCATGTCATGGAATAACCTGAAGAAACCCTAAACATAGATTGGTCAGCCATACCTAAGCTAAACCATCTCGCTAAAATAATTGTTGAGAGTGGAAAGGTCTTGTGACTCACTCTCAATTGATTCTTCTTCATTATTTACATCAATTTTCAATATATTAGAGACAATATTAAGAGATGGTATAAGAATACACTTCTTAAGAAAGAGTTAAGGAGCATTTAAATATTTTAAATCCTTTTTCTGCTTTTTATTTCATTTGCATTCCTATTACAAAGGATTTTTGGTTTTTCCAAACAGTAATGGTGTTATTTGTGCAAAGAAATATCCTATGCAAAGCTCACCAAATTCTTGCATTTAAACCAAAATGGTTGGAAATAAAGTGAAATCCTTGAATAACTTTCATTTGTTTTAAACATATAGGTTTCTTGATATATTCTTTAAAATAATCTAGCTGGGAGTCCATTTTTCACCTGGTGGAAAATGGTTTCCAATGATTTTTCTCATCTATTATTTTCCAAAATATCAGATTGTTAAAAATTAGAAGATTGATTATACCTCAAGATCATTCTATGTGACTTGAGAACTTGACCTAATTGAAATGACTTGGAAAGAAACAATGTTGGAAATAAGTTAAATACTGAAAAATCACGTTTCCTTGTTAGAATTTTGCATAATGAGATGTTCCTTAGATGAGGGAAGAGGTAAATTTCATGTAAACCATGAATATAAAGTTACAACCAAGATGTTCTTAATCCTTTTAACTATTATCAACAGAATGAACGTACTTCTATAGCCTTGGTGGTGATAACAACTTGTAGATGGGGTTTGGGATTCATGTCCTTTACGACAAGTTGGCCATGGGGAGATTTCCATTACTTTCCATTGTATGGAAATTTCACATCAAGACAATGGTGTATGGAAACATACCAACCTCACTACTATAGCTTATTAAAAAATTGTACACTAGAGAATTCAGATGAATTAATATACCATTATTTCATCTCTTTATTTTTTTTGTGAGTGTTGCCTTCATTTTACATGAACACCCATTATTCTTGGTAGTTGGAACTAAATGTTTGGATGTGCATAGAAAATAATATTTCTTCGTTCTTTGCTCTCAAACAAGGCATTTTTGGTATACATCATCTCCATTTTTTTTAAATTTTGAAACAACTCCATCCATTTACATGTTTCTCTAAATTTGTATTCATGATTATCCAAGAATGTTTGAAACCGGGTTTGGAAATCAATATGCTTAGTCAACAAACCTTAATATTTGTGATTTACTTCTGCTTTCACAACATAGAGTTTTAAGGAAAATCATTTTATTTGAAAATAGTCCTTCATAGCTAATATTTATATTAATAATAATAATCATCTAATTTTAAAGTCACGACCGAGTGAGACACCAATTTGGTGTATTACATGGCCGAGAAAAACACCAAATTGGTGTATGAGATCACTTATTTGTGAGATAAGGGATCCACCTATGCCTAGATATTTGACCTCTAAAGTATATAGGAATGTGCAGCCTCTACCCCCAGATTTTAACTTTGGAGCTCTTGGAAGGAAACACAAGCTCTTAACGTTTACGCCCACTCAACATATATAAAATGGAACATCATAAGCAAGCCAATCACAAGATAGACTTGATTGGAGAGTAATATAGTAACATTGAGTATCTACTTCTTGTTGTGGTCTCTTGTATTCTCATTTTTCTCTCTTTGATGTATAGTGTTTTGGTAGGCAAGCATCAATTTTCTTGCATATGATTTGTTGTGTTGTGTATTTCCTTGTTTGACAGTATTGAAATTTAGTGTGTGTAGATTTCTTTGATGTTTTTGATGGTGTTGCGAATTTAAGCATTCGAATAAAATTGTTTGAGCTTTGGATAGTAATGTCAAGGTGCAATGTATTAATTTTTGTAATAATAATTGTTCATTTTTACTATTTAGTCACCTTTGTCAGCACCTCTCATGGAGGGAAAATTTTATGGGCTAATATTTGCAAATAGGCTAATTTTCCATGCTTTTTCCAAAAACAATATTCGCCAATTCCCATTTTTTCCTGAAAAAGATTTTCCTAAACTTTATAAGAAAAAAATATTTTATCTTAAAAATCACAAAATTTTTATAGAGACTATATATAATCATTAGAAGTTAGAATATTTTTAATAAAATACCACCAAGCATTTTATATTTTGCATATTATGGATTAGTAAGATTTGACAAGGTTTCTAATCTTTAAGATAAATTTCCATCCTTAAAATTTTCCCTGCTCTCAGCTCCCTTGGCCTTTTTCCTCTTGAGAAAACTGCGGATACAGATAAAATGTGAAATTGAGCCTCTTACCAAGTTTTGTTTCTTCTTAACCATGTTCCTACTAGAAACATACATAAACAATGTTATAATTCAAGATATGTACAATATGTGACGACCGAAACTATTTTACCATGTGATGGAAATTCTCCACTGATCGATGCCACTTAGATGATGGATTTCCTATCATAGTTGATAAAAAACACCATTTTCTTGTCAGCGAGAATGGACAAGAGGGCGATTAGAATTTATTGTTTCGTGCATTGATAAAATTTGGGCAAAGAAATCACAAATTTGCAGAAGTCCCGAAACTATGTCGGTTTAATGTTTAGATATTATGTTGGGGCAGATTCAAAATTTATGTTACCCGTCGTTCAGATTTCCTTTTGGGTCTCTCTTCTATTGGTTATTGTTCTCAGGGGTTTTACACCAATTGTTCCTTTTGTATAAATTGATATATTATGCAGACATAAATCAAAATAACTTTCAATATAGCAACAGCTGAAGAAGAAAAAATGAAAAATCTGAATAACTAGGGAACAAATTGCATTCCCTTATCAATAACCGAAAATAAATAGATATCGTAATAAAAAGGATATGCAATGCCATATTGGATCGTAACAAATATCAATGAGGCTCTAAATTTTTATTACTTGGAGAAATTGCGACTTGGCGGGGGCATCCGAGATGAAAATTATGGTTGTTGCCACTGCCACACATTACACAAAATCTGTTGTTGTCGCATTTCTTCCCTATCGTAGGGGATGCACTCTCCATATTTGAGGACCTCTGCCCCATGGAATAATTTTTAGGTCCAAGAAATCCTGAGGACTAATGGATCTACCCATTATGATTACTATTACTTTGATGAGTATTATTGCTACTATCCCCATGTTGCGGTTGCCCTCCTCCTCCCATATGAAAAAGCATCATTGGATACCTCGAACTAGGAAGGGCCTCGAGCTTCTCCTGTGGAAACTACAGATTATTACTAAACCTAGTAATGTGCTAGTCTTTGCATACCCTCTCCAGCTTTAAACTCATGGTAAACCTTAGGATTGAAACAAAATATACGTTGTAAAAAGCCTAACGCTGAGGGTAATTGTGACCAAATCCTTTAAACTTAACATCGACGACTATGGGGGAAGGAGGAAAGATCAATGTTGTGGAGGGATCTTGATGGCTTGAACGAATTTACAAAACTATGAAGCTCTGCAGTTCCTGACCGAGAATAATCAAGTAATGATCCACAAAGGTTTTCAATTAATTTCGTGATTTTATAATTTTCCCATGAAAATATTTCAAGAATTCACCTTGTGGAATGAATAACATGGTTTGAAGTTCATGTGAGCAGTTAGTTTATTTTTTTTATAGTTTAATAATATTAAAAATCTATCATTCCCTAGTTGAATTAGGGTGGTAATTCTGTCGGTTTATTTATGGTTATTTTTCAAAAGAGTAGTGTTGTGTATGGGAGGTGATGAAAAAAAATTGTTATTAATTTTATATATTTATATTTATGTATATATTATTATTATTATTGATTAAGTAATATTAAAATTAAATATTAAAAGAATAATTAAAAAATTGAAATATTTCAGGGATATGGAGGAGGAGTGTCTTGTACCATGTGCCTATTGTTTTTGGAAGATTTTATGGTTTCTTATATGTTCTCATTTATTTTAATGATAAATGAAATGAGGGATAGAAAGTATATTGAATCAATTTTGATATGGACAAGACAAGGAATAGTACATTGTACTGAAAAGTTTGATATTATATTTTCTCTTTATACTATATTACATGTATATGTTGTAATTATTTATACATGTTTGTGGTATATATGGTTTTTTTAGATGAATAAAGTTTGAGAAGGGAATTATGGGAGAAAAAATCAATTTCACCACAATGTCATGTGCAATCCTAATAAGTTATTGGTTCTTTTGCTAAACATTTCAAAAGAAGAGAAGCAGTTAGAGAATGGTAGTTGGAGAGTTTTCGCATTAAACATCGCTCTATAGAATGACAAGTGGAGTGGAACATTGAAAATGATAAAGAATACCTACCACTTGCATATATTTTGATCCATGTTATTACATAATTGTTTGTTTGTGTGATTTTGCTACTCATTGTGTGTGTCTATATTGCACTTGTTTTTTAACACTCAAATCTTTATTAAGATTGATAAATATATTTTTTCTTCAAGGAGAAAAAATAGTCCGTATTTCGCTAATTAAAAGAAAATGAGGTTACATTTTTAACATTTTATTGTCCTTGAAATTCTGAAAATGCAAAAGGATATAGATCTCTACAAAGAGAGGGAAAAAAGTCCATCATCTAGTGTGTCCGTGCCTTGACGGAATGACATGTATTAAAACTATTTTTTCCATGAAACAAAAAAAATCATCAAAAAGCCATTAAAATTTTAGAAAGTTGATTGATTGCTACATCTAAAAGAACCTAACACCATATGAAATGGTTCAATATATCAAGACGACAATGAAATCTGAAGCTAAAAAGAAACCAAAAAATCAAAAAGTAAAGATCAAATATACCTATAATAAGTGAAACTACCAAAACTGCAAGTCATTCCATTATCAAAAGAGGTGAAACTAATAACACTCAATCATGTAGACCAACCTCGATTAGAAACGAGGTTGAGCAGCCTCTTTTTTCATGAAATATGTGGATGAATGAATTGTGTTTAAATGAAACCAACAAAGCACAAATATAATTCATTCAATGGAAAATAGAGGGTGTCCCAACATTGTAAAGAACATTATCCCACTCAATCATAGATTTTGAGTCACCATCAATCATAATCTCTTCAAATTCCAGAACTTGCAGATCTCAGAATGCCCAAAAGTGATAGCATTTCAGCTCTCTTATTAGATCCAGTACCCCCAAACCATCTGAAATGATAGGAATATCCTAGATTCAAAAAAATGTAGGATCCACAACCACATTCCCCTTCTAAATATGATCCATCAAATAAATCCACTGGTTTTGACAACCCCATTTACTTATAGGAACAAATTTTGCTTTGTAGCAATGGCCTCGTAGGCCCAATCTCCTGAAAAAGGACCAAGGTATTCAAACTTTTGTGCCTCAAATCAAGAATTATTTGGTTAAAAAAATTATCATTAATGCTCCTCCAAATCCCCCAATGTGCATAGAAGGGAATCATTCTATATTCTTTCAACTCCTCTATCCACTGTGATAAACACAATTCAATTGAGGAGTTTTCGATGAAAACTTCGATATTTACATTCACAACTCATGACAAATAGATGTTTCGAATGGGCATTGAAAAATAGGGTGAACTATTTCCTCATTTGATCCACCTCGCAAAGAAAAAATTCCACACCCCTCGAAACCCCTTTTATGAGGTTCTAATAGTTATAAAACTGTGTATTGATGTTCATCAATGGGGCTCATTTTTCTGATATGTCTATGTAAAATGTTGTTGACTAATCAACACCAAAGCATAAATTTGTTGCCACTTAAGCTAATAACATTGTACATCACCATATATGGCAACTTTTTGAATCCATGACAAGCTACAAGAACTAGCTTGTACTAGGGGGAATAGAACCTTAATTGGGGAATATGACCACCCTCATTTTAATAGTGATCAAGGCCCACTATGTGTATATAATTTATCTATGTCGATAGTTAAATAAACAAATATAACAATAAAAAATAAAAAAATAAATCATTTTTACTAAGACCTATGTTGTTTTAGTGCATGCGCCATAATTCATATGCTAGAGTTGAGCTCCACACTTGTATTTAAGCATAGATATCTACTTGACAAGATGACAAATCATTATACCAAAAATCAAAACTTATTAGTATCCACAATGCATTGGGTTAACCCACACATATATCACATCATCTAATTTATTCTATCTAAGCTAATAATGGTACTAAGTTATTGAAAATCGAGTTAATCACTAGGTGTCGTAAAACATCATTCATAACTCTCATGAATGTTGCAGGAGCATTACAAGGCCGAAATGGCATAACCGACCATTAAAACAAACATTTATTTGTTTTGAACTTTGTCTTCCATATATCTCCTTTAGCAATCATAATCTGATGATAACCACTTCTCAAGTCCAACTTAGTGAAATAAACAACATATTTCAATTAATCAATTAATCATAAATTCAAGGAAGAGTGTAACAATTATTTACCATGATCATGTTTAATGCTCTATAATACACACACATGTGGCATGTAACATCTTTCTTTGGCACCAAACCTATAGGAGACCCACATGGCGATGTGCTCGGTTTGATGACCCCTTTATCAAGAAACTCTTGGATTTTTTTCTTGATTTCTACATTCTCCATGATTGACATCGTGTACATGCCAATTTTTTCTTGGAGCACTTTAGCATTTGAGAAAGAAAGGCAAAGAAGGCAAGCAGGAGCAGGAATCAAGCAGCTACAATAATATTCTTGGCAAGTATCGATTTGCATGTGTGTTTTCCTTGTTACATCTAGTGTGCATGGTATTGCATGTGGTTTCTTGTTGTCTTATCATGGGTTTTTCTAGGTGTGAGAGTGTTTTGAACCTGACCTTACCATTTTCGTATAACTTTGATGAGATGGGTTTATCATACTTCGATTGAGATGGAAGGTAAGATTGGATTCGAGGCTGAGTGGGGTGGATATACGAAATGGAAAACACCTGACCTAGTGGTCCCTGAATTGGATTGTGGATCACGATAAATTTATTGGCTTAGTAACCCCTAAGCCAGATTGTGTGCCTAGGAATCCTTGCCGGCGAATAGGAGGATATACGGTAAATCCAAGAGGTGGATTTCTCTCCATTGGGCCTAGTATTCCTAGGATGGGATGTATGGTAAAGCCTGCAGAGATGGTCTCGGTGTAGGGCCTAGTGACACTTGGATTGGACTGCGGGCTACGGTAAATCCTAAGATACTAGGAGGCACTCAAACGCCTCACAATACTTAGGGATTCATTGATAATTATTCAACATTTGATACATGTTACCTCTATGAAAGACCACTCCCTATGTCTCTTCCTCCAAATAATTCAAAGCACTCTGGCATCCTTTTCATTGAATTCCTTTTATCACATTCTTCATGCCAATAATTTAGAAGCATACTTCCAAGTGAACCAATATTTTCTGTTGGTAGAAACTCAAGTGTAATTTAATGGCTCTATGTATTTTATCCCTATACCTTTATTTCCCCATGATCCCCACCATGGTCATTATCCTCCCTACCTTTACCCCCTATAAAGAATATTAGGTAAATGTCAATTTTCCCCCTTTAATTTAGTTGGATATTTTAATTATGAAAATTTGTGGTCAGCCCCTTGAGGTGGCACGTTTTTCTGTCTCCTCCCATGTAGGTGTGCTCCGATTAATTACTTTAGCACTGCAAAAATTATTCTCCATGTAGTGCTCTCAATCGACACATTCTGAAACAATGGCTCTTGCATGGTGAGGCAGCTCACTTGGTATTAAATGTTTTAACTAGGCTGTCCCTGTGGTTATCATGCAGTCATCCTGGCTCCCTAACAATCTCTTATAGAGGCCCTGTCAAAATTTGGTTCATATCTCCTCTGGCTTCACTATGGAAACATTACAATTGAGGTTTGTAGAGCTTTGTAATGGGTTTCGTTCAATTTGGTGGACACTTATCCTACTAGGAGAGCCTCCTTGGACTCAACAATTCTACAATTAGGTGGTTTGAAGGTCCATGATTTTAGGTTCAAAGGCATACATTCAAGTTTTCAGGTCACCCAAAAGGTTCGACTTTTAGGATTAATTATTTTAGTATGAGATCGAGCCCAATATTCTATTAAATATGTCGTTTTACTTTTTGTTCATGTGATTCAATATTATTTCCATACATATGTTGTAAGTCCCTCCCATTGGAATTAATACTTCCTTGAAATTTTTGGGATTTAATCCAGTCACTTAATTTCTTTATAGTCTCCTCACACTAGGGTATATTATGTCGACCTTATCCCCTGCATCTGCTTATCCTTGATCGCCTTTGAGAAATTTGTTGACCTTGAATAACAATGGACTCTTCCCCATGGATTTTCCACCCTCCTTCCTGAGGCCCTCTCATTTGAACTCGATGCCTTCATGAAACAAATCCACTTTTTCTTTCAACCCCTTTAATTCCTAGGACACTAACACCTATAATAATTTTTAAAATTCCCATGAGCCACTCCACCTGGAAAATTACGAACTTCATATGGGTTTGTGATAGTAAAGAAATTTCTTGGCCCTAGTTTCCAATCAGATCTAGGCCCTTCAATTTAATTTGTCTCCCCTATAAGCTGAGGTGGATGTGCTGCAGGGCTAGATTTAATATATCCTTCTCAAGGGTAGATCTAAAAAAGTTCTAAGTGATGTGAATAACCTCCCTATATGTAATTTAAGCATAGATATGAACAACCCTATAGAGAAAGCAACATAATCACAAACTTGATGAGTGTTTTTAAGTGTATTTTTCTATTGTATCAAATTGTACGATCATATGTGAGTAAGACTTTAAATGTAGTTGTTCTAGATTTTTATATAATCTAGGTATGGCATTTTAGTTCTTATTTAAAGAACCAACTATTCAAGGGAAAATAACTATGTAATTTCTTTAGTAACATGTTGTGACTTGACATAGAGTTAATTTGAATCTAATCCACCTAAAAGTAAAATGAAACCAAACTCATATTGATCATCAATATCGTTTAAGAAATAGAGTTTTGAGGTATGCCTCACGTTTGGATTGTACACTGTTAGGAAGGGTCCTAAATGAAACATAGATCCAAACCTATTGGTCATTCACTAAAAATATTGCACATAACCTCTTTGTCACTACTTATTTTTACCATGACATTGTGTCAAACCCACTTGCACGGTGTCACAATTCAAGCTCCAAATAGGTAGTTGTGTATGTGATATTGCACATGTTAAATAGAGTCATCCAAGACTGGGAAAACATGGTATCAGGTTGATTTAGGCCGTCAACCTATCATCAACAAAAGTTTTGAGGATGTTTTCTAGTCCGATTTTTCAATATACCATCAGGTGGGAAGTGTGGGAACCTAACATGCCATCGATTGGGCTACTGAGAAAACACATAGATACTGAACCCATGTTATGTTTCTCGACCATTAGGCTAGGGCTAGACCATTCATCTCGCTAACACCATGAAATTTTTTTTTGTATCACATTCAAGTTGTAAATCTAATTCCAAAATGCAGTGTCAGGGTGACACGATCGACCTCTGTCAGCTAACACCGTAACCCCTGCCTCTTCCCTTTGACTTTTCACCATCCCTCCTGCGACCCTCTCCCTTGAACTCAATACCTTCATGAGAAAACTCCACTTTTGCTTCCAACCCCTTGAATTATTCAGACACTAACACCTGCAACAATTGTAAAAATGCCCATGAGCTACTCCAGCTAGAAAATTATGGACTTCATATGGGTCTGTGCCATTAAAGAATTTTCTTGGCCCTGGTTTCCAATGAGCTCCAAGCCCTACAATTTAATTTCTCTCATTTTTCAGTTGAGGTGGATGCGCTGTAGGGATAGATTCAATATCTCCTTCTCAAGGGTTGATAAACAAAAGATCGAAGTGATGCAAGTAATCTTCTTGTAGGGAATCTAAGCATAGATCTAAACAAGCTTACAAAGAAGGTAGAAGAATATCAAATTTGATGGGTTTTTTTTTTAAGTGTATTTTTCTATTGTATCAATTTGGGCAATCATATGTGAGTAAGAATTTAAATGTAGTTATTTTAGTTTTTTTATATAATCTAGGTCTGGAATTTTAATTCTTATTTAAATAACCCACTATCCAAGGAAAATAGCTATGAAATTTCCCGAGTAGCATGTTGTGATTGGATGTAGAGTTAATCTAAATCTAATCCACATCAAAGTAAAATGAAACCAACCTCATATTTATTGTCAATATCCTTTAGGCAATAGAGTTTTGAGGTATGCCTCATATTTTCATTCTACACTATTAGAGTAGGGATCCTAAGGTAAACATAGATCCAAACATATTAGGCATGCTCTAGCAATATTGGGCTACAACTCTCTTTCGTACTAGGCTAGAGAGCATCTCTTAACTCAATGATAGATTCAAATACTAAGAAGCGATCCAATTTGGATGCCACTTTCTAAGCCCCTCCTATTTTGTTGTTGCAGGTGAAGGCACGATTGGTGGTGGAAAGGTTTATTAGGTGCAATTCTATCACTATCTATTCAAAAAGTGTTGAGACTGCTTCGAGCCTTTTGATGTTGCCACACTTCTCATCCAATGATTTTATAAAATTGAATTCACCACCAAGGATACAAGGGGCAGTAGTAAGGATATTGTGCTTCCGAGAAATGGAATCAAGGAAAATATTATTGTATCCTGTAGAGGTTGGGTCATATATTTTATAAAGAAAATATGTTTATTCTTAACGAGTTGTCTTAAAATGGATTGTGAGAATGTGAAATATGGAAAAAATATTTAAGTTTTGAATCTCTTGGGTGTTCTAGATGGTGGAAAGGCTCCTTAAATGTCCCTGAGCATTTATTGCGATCACACAAAAATCTTTACCCCATTTACTTATTATATTTGAAATGACCTCACTAGAGTATTTAGTCTCTTGGATCATCATTGCCACACAATTATTAGATTTCCATTTTTCTTTTAGGAGTTATTGATTGGCACTGTAGTTGAGGACTTTGATATTTCATGAGAGGATTTTGAATTTGGAGTGATGTTGGAAGTAGGTAAACAACCTGTTATCGTCCTTATGCATATTGAATTTACCGACATACCCCTTAATTCATCCAGGAGTTAGAGGTTTGATTTCCGACCTCTTCTTTTTCCCTCTTTGTGCGATTTTGATGAATTCTTCAAAGATTGTGATTATACCCATAGTGGCACAATATTGGATTGTTAAGAGGCAGTTTTGAGACCAACTTGAAATGTTTTGAAGTATGTCACCTTGAGCTATTTTACTTGGTGCTTAGGAGGGGAAAACATGTCTCTCTCACTCAAATATTTTTCCAATTTTGATAGATTAAGGGAGTTGACTTTCATCTCATCAATAGGGTTGAGGGTAAAATCATGGTTTAAGAGTGAGGGGTCTTGGGGCATGGATTGTAATTATGAGGGGAGATAGGGTTCTCAAGGTGTGGATTGGACCAATGAGGGATTTTTGGTTCAACGAAGGAAGTGGGTTGCTAAACAGAGGACGGAAGGTATTGGACTATATCATGCATCTCAATTTCCATTGGATACGAGGTTGGAGGATAATTAGTGACATCTAGGGAAGATAGGGGTTAAAGGGGCTATTAGAGGGGGCCACACATTAGAGGATGAGGGCTAAGGTCTAGGGGACATCAATTAGATTGTTTACCACCCACTTTGGTGAAGCCATCCTCATCAAGAATAGGGGGAGCTTCAGGTTTAGAATTAGCAACAAGTAAAGGACAATGGCGATAAAGAAGGCCATATTTGTGGCATCTTCGACACCTAAATGGGATATGCTCATAATCAAGAGTTTTCTTCTAGATCTCGTCTTGGCAATAAAAAACCAATAGACTGTAGAAGTGGCTTGCAGATGTCCATATAAACACAAATGGGAGGGTATGATATATATCTAGCATACTTAGTAGCCTTCGAGGATTTTTCATAACGAAAAAGAATGTTGTTGGTTCCTGCTAAGGTTTCCTTGTACCAAAAATCCCATGGTAATGGTACATTGTAATCCATACAAGGGTGATGATGAAGTCCTCCTTAGCTAACACAAAATGTTTTGTCAGAAACAGAGATATAAGCTTGTTGAATTGAAAAAATATGGGTTGTTATCAAATATTCTTGTTTGATCCTCAAGACTCGAAAAGACAATAGAGAGAGAACCCTTTGCGCCCAACTCCAATTTTATCTGCCCCTTAGCCTTCCATTCAAGTTGGACCCAATGAATGAGGGCTTTTTTTGAAGGCCAAATACTGAGGAATTTCTCAAATAAGGCATGATCCTACATTTATTGTATATAGCCCTTGATGCAAGTGGAATGGACTTCAAATTTCACAGCTACAATTTCCTTTGGTAGACAACTTCCAGCCAACATTTTCCTAAAAGGGGGGATGAGTTTTGGGTGTTTGGCTAATCCCCATTGGGGTTTTTACTCAAGCTAGTAGGGATTGTGGTAGAAGGTTTTCCTTTGTTGTCATAACTTGCAACAACCCATCTATAGGAAGAAGATCCGCTCCCTCCATCTAAATTTTCCATAGGAAGAGCAGTAGAGAAGACACATGTTGTTCAACAAGTAAAGTTTGGTTCATTGCACCAAGAGACACTATCCAACTTAGTATGGTAAAATTGTTGTAATTTAATGTCCTATTTAATATTTTGACTCTGTCAAATTACATAAAAATAAAAGTAAAAGAACTAAAAAAAGTAATTAAATTAATAATTATACTTATAAATAAAACATTTTGACTCAATTAAATTACATAAAACTAAAATAAAATAAAATAAAATACATAAAATTAATAAACGATTATAATTAACAATTAAATAAATTTAGATCCATCTTAATTCTAGATCTACCCAGATTTAAAGGGATAAAATCTCTTATGTGAACCCTTTTAAATCTAACCAAATTTTAAGGGTTAAGTTTCTTGAGATGTAAATTTTTTTAAAATTAAAAAAAAAAAATATATATATATATATATATATATATAGTTAAAAATAATATTATTATTATTTTAACAATTTATATTTAAATAAAAATAATTCATTTCCTCATACTTTTCAACCAATCAAAAATAATATTTACAAATAAATTTTTTAAAAACTGAAAAAACTTATTATAACACAAAATTTATGTAAATTAATGAATAGATATTTTTTATTTTCCAAATATCAAATTTAACTAAAAATATCACAAAATATTTTGAAAAAAAGCTGTAAAAAAATTCGATTTTTATATGTGTCAACGATTAATAAATCTATGACATAGTTAATTTGTTTTCTTTTTGGGAAAGCTTAACATTGAAATTATACTAATATGATCTGATTGTATATATTTTTCTTAATGGGCTGCCAAAGAAAGCATAGAATTTTTTCCTCATTCTCTCACACGTTATAGATGGAAGTTGGAAGGACTGATTTCTTCCACACGTTATACACGGTAGCTGGAAGGGCTGATCTATTTATAATCATCACAAACAAAATACATTAACGGATACATTCGAAGTATGTGTTTGACATGCATTACCTTCCCTACATCCACCTTTGTTACGCTGTTGTGATAATCTGGGGCAAGGGATCTAACACGGTGGCCAAATTATAGTTTTCAGGGTTTTAGAAGAATTTTGGCACTCAGGGTTTGATAAGGAATTTCAGTTGTCAGGGTTTGAAAAAAAACTCTTATATTAGGGTTGCACAAAATTGGAGAAACTTTGCAGAATTTAAAGTTGTTAAAGTTGTAGTGCAATACTAGGGACTATCTTTTTTATGTTTTTATGAATTTTTTGTTGGAAGAAGTTTACGAGGATGTTGAACAATGAAGGAATGAGAGGTAGCCTAAGAAGGATAATCATGACCCGATTGGGTTGGAGGAGGGGTGTCGAGGATCCAGTGGAGGAGGAACAAGCTCCCACATACATGAAAACCACCACCAATTGCCCTTTCTTGGTCGTATCAACTGATAAGCTCTCTGCAGAGTATAATGGTGATGCGCGGCACGACTATGATACCAGAGCAACAAAGGAAAATTACCCTTCTCTGGTCCGGAAGCTTCTTTGTTATTTCGAGATTTATGTCAAGGACAAGGGACAGAAAGGCAACGTTTTTGTTGGCTTCAACAATCAGCATTTCAAGATGACCAGAAAACTAGGGTGAGATGCTTTCTGATGCTTTCAACAATCAGCATTTCTGATTTGAATTTCTTCTTTCATTATGGATTATTGGAGATAAAATTCTTATTGTATTTTCATCTCGCTTATGAGTTTGCGTAGTATGGCATTAGTGTTAGGAATTTTTACTGTTAGGAAGTTCAACATCTTTAAATTTTATAAAAATTTCCTACGAGTTAGAATGTCATTTTTATGTTACAAGAAATGGTAGACCAATGTATCCTTTCAGTCAAGAAGATATCAATAAATATAAATACTACAGAAAATTCTTGTCATGGATGTTTCCTTGGCAATGGCAGTCGTTGAAGAACAAAAAATAATTAAAAATAAAAAATTGAATAGAAAACAAAAAATTACACGTGAACATTGTGTTGTGAATTGAATTTAATTTATAACATGGATACATTAATCCCGAATTTCAAATAGATTTTAATTTACTCTTTTTGTTGTTATTTCTCGTTTCATTTCTCGTTTCTCACTTTTTGTAGAAATGTGTCTTTACAGAACAAAATTTTCTATCAGACTGTAGAAATATTCTAGTCTAGCTTTGAATTAAATTCCTGTACATGGGATTTTGTCATCAATTTTCTCAGTTTATGGAGTTCTCCCGTTGTCAAAGGTTTCAAAAGAGAGTTGTTATTTGAGACCTATTTTTTGCAACACATGTTATTGCAGGTAGGGTATTATAGATCTTATGTTGCTTCGATTTCTTAAGCAGCTAGATTCTACTCTTTTCTTATAGGAAAAGTTTTTGGGTTACTATTTTTTTAATATATTTTCCAGAAGCACCAAAGTGCCAAAAGCATTAAGAATGGCAAACTAGGTGTAGAAAATATGAACACAGAGTTTTTTTTAGTAAGTTAGTGATCATCATGAAAGCATCAACCATCTAGAAGTTATAACTTATAGCATTGTTATTAAATGATCAATCATAACATCAACCTTCAAGTTTCAAATTTCGACGGATAACATTTGTCATCAACCATGAAATGAAACATGACGCATGACCGAAGAGTTGTAATATAGAGTAATTGTTCAAACTTGAACCTTATATTGTGATATTATGTTTAAAAATAGTCCACAATAAAGAGTAAAGACAAATAATTACAATATTTAGAATCTAGATTCTAAACTGAAAAAGTCAAATAGTTTTATTATCTATCAAGTTTTCCTCTGGCTCGTAAGAAGTTATTAATTTTAGGGGATTCAAAATTAGTGATCATGCTGAAGGACAAAATGTTGACAGATATTCATCTTATTAATGATGGTAGAGACCTAGTTCAAATACATGAATATGTCTAAGACTTCTCTTAAATAGGAAGTCTTAACATATTTGATGAAGCCTGAACTATATGCTAATGTTGGAGGGAGGGAAAACAGGGGAATTTAAAATTGATATAAATTGTCACCTTATAGGAATTAAGGATTTTAGTTGGAAACTTCGAGTAAGGCCATTGAACAAGGAGTTTATATTCTTTGTAGATATGCAATTTTTCCAAATCATATACGTTTTATTGATTGGATTAGAGCAATAAGGGTTCTTCTTAACTAAGTTTGAAGGCTAGTAGAGAGACCCAGAAGACAACCACTAAGTAGTGTATTAAACTATTTAACTATTTCATAAAGTTAGACTTCAGAAAAAACTTAAAAATCCTAAGTTAACTTACGATTCAATCTCATCCTTTCATCAAGATATAATATAAACCATTGAGTGTGAAGGAGGGGCTTAGGTTGAAACTATTAGAGGAGATAGAGTGAGTAATTGGCCAATCAATGGAGCAAAATTTGTGTGTCAAATCATTGAAGAGAGAGACTAAAGTAGCAACAGATCGTAGAGCTAGTGACTAAGAAATAGATCAATTGAGGGTCGTTTTGTTCTTCCAGCCTCAACGTAGTTATTCCACTCACAGGTGTGCATAGGAGGTGATATCTACAACTCACATGTGTGAAAAAATAGGTAGATTTACGCGACCCTTCGGAAAATTAAGTGCATAGAAGGGAAATTGATTTGTCTTGGGAAAACTCGTTAATTAATAGGAATTAATTAAGGCAAAGTGAGAATTCTATAGAAAGTCATGCGGATTGAGTTTGAGATGATCTTGTCCATTGATGGAGATCTAATCATGGTCGTTGGTTGACCAATGAGAGATTGTAAGAGAAACTCAATGGGTAGAGGAGAATACATCTCAGAGAGTGTCCAACATCCAACTGCATTGATTTAGAGCAAGGATGTTTTTGAGAACTGAGAGGGAGTTTTGTAGCATAGGGGAAACATAATTTTGGAGGAGAATCCAACATTTCTAGTGGCAGGTTTTTGGAGTGTGAGAGGCATTTTTCAGTTGAAAAAAGGGGATGCACAGGGGACTGCGCAAAGTACCAATAGAGGTAGTTTGATTCAACTTAAGAGGAGTTCGTTTTAGTTGCAGGTGGCCAGGATCATTTTATAGAGGGTCGGAGGATCACTTCTAGAGTAGCAGCCATCAGACAAAGGCAGATTGAAGGCAGTTCCGAGCAGTTGCAGTAGAGCAACATGCAACATTTGCGCGTAGGCCTATGCAAGGGTTCTTGGATATCTAGTTCAAGTGCATAGTAGGGAAATCGATTTATATTGGGAGATGATTAGTTTTTCTTTGTGGAGAAAGGTAATTTTTCACTTTCTATATAGTTTCTAAAGACTGCCCTATTTGTGAACATAATAAAAGACACACAAAGTTTGTAGGCTTTCCCCGGAGTTGGGGTTTCATGGGTATATCTTGTGTTCTAAGCATTGAATGTGTTTGTATTCTAATTTTTTATGACTCATACTTGTATAACACTCATCTGGATATTCAGTCGGTGACCCTTATATGACTCACGAACAACCCATATAAGAATCGTATAAGACTCAGCAAAATACATAAAAAATTCGAAAAATATGATCTCGAAAAAAAAATATTAAAAAAATATGAATTTTGAGTGGGTCCATGGGTCTTATGCGGGTTACATTCATGTCTTCACGGGTTAAATATGAGTAGATGGGGTTTATGCGGGTTTGGACAAGTACGGATAGGGAGTGTGGGTCCTATGCGAGTGACTGATCTTGCTATAGAACCTGTCAAGACCCACAGGTACTTGTGGGTGTTATAAGGGTCATGCTATAGTAGTTAGAAAACTCAATGTATTTAAAATTTACATTTCTCAAAAAACTATTATTTGTATTTATAGTTTTTATATTGAGAAAATTGTGAATCAGTTAGTGGGTTTAGGGAAATATAACATGGTCCATGGACAATATTGTCTTTTTTCTTTCAAGGAAAAATTCATAATTTTCATTAATTGTAAAGAAAATTACATGTTGTATTAACTATAGATTGAATCATGCAAAATCAATATTATGTCCATACTTTAAGCTTGAGTTCTATAATGGTTCAACATATTAAAGAAATATTTATAATGTACTATGCGAATCTAGATAGACATAAATAGCAACAAAAATAAATAGTAAAAAAATTAAAACAATAGAGTCAAAAGTCTCTAATCAGACCGACTAAGGAGGAGGCTTCAATAGCCCATAACCCTATATAAATGGCATGTGGTAATGTTGATAAATTTCCATACGATTGTGCTCAGTGATATTCCATTGCCCCCATGTCAGGTGCGCGACTTCTTTGGATAGGTTGTCAGCAGTCTAGCTCCTTTGTCTGTAAATATGGGTGATAGTAATGGTGTCAAAGTGTGTTTTTAGTGCCAAAACTTCATCCAGAAAACTCCTAAGTGTCTGCATGTGACATTGCGAATTATTATTGAACTAAGTAATCATAATATTTGAGTCCAAAAATATTTGTATCTTGTTTCATTTTTTTTCAAAGGAAAAGATAAGGAGAAGTTTTAGGTTGTTGAGCTCCGAGTAGTTGTTTTTTATCGGGCTTAATCCCATATTGAGATTATAAAAGTGTGATTCGGTGATAAACAGTACAGCCCCCCCACCACAACCTTCAGTCCCAGCAATACCATTGAATTATGCCTAGGGGAATGATTTTTGGATGATTTCAGCCACTATGATTCTATCATGCTTTGAGGTTTCCTCTTCAGGGATTGATTGATAAAAGGAAACAATAGATTTGCAGATGTTAGGAAAAAATATTGTAGTGCTTTGGAACGTGATATGGTTACGGGCCAACCAAATTCCCTAAGAAATTAGGAGGGGCAAGTTACACTCCTTTATTGATGCAGCAGAGTGCCATCAGTTATGCGAAGCCATCGAAGTTGACTCCCCATTCCAATTGTATGTAATGCCTAATTATAGAGTAATCGACAACAAAATTTTGCACGCCATGGAGCAGTTAAGTAAAACATGGTCAATGTCGCCACCCTGTTCTTTACATAATCCACACCTGGAGGGGCCATGAAAATATTTCGTTGCTTGATATTTTCCTCCGTTGGCACACAATTTTTGAGTAGGCACCACATGAATAGTCGAGCCTTTGGGTGAGCCTTTAACTTCCAAATATGTCTTCACCACCAGGTCTGTTCATGGGTTTCTTGAGCTGAGATAAGAGTGAGGTAACCATATTTGGGGCCGTAAAAACCATTTGAGGATATTGAACAAATAAACTCATCCTCTCCATCTGAGATTTTGACATGAGATGTCCTAAGAGCCGTGAAATATATGTTCCAAGCCATCCAACCATTATCCAGAATATGCAGGTCTTGTGGGGATTTCCAAGCTTGTGATTGCCAATTTGAATTTTCCCCATCCGCCAATTGACTAAGCTGTGTGATCCCGGAGTCCTTGAGGTGTTATCTAAGGTCCATGGGGAGAAGATGTTCCCTCCCATAGCCAGACCTGCCATCCAGTCCAATCCTAACCCGTGTGCCTGAACCAATGTGCCAAGCAAGACAAAATTTTATAATTGTAATAGATTTTGATAATACATGCCCAACAATAGATGAACTTGTCTTGTGGTTGATGAGGCCTCTCATCCAATCAAGGATGGATATTGGAGCAATATATTTTGTATATGTAACCTCCTTCCACACGCTATTACAGATCAAGAGTTGCCAACCCATTTTGGCAGCCAGAGCAATGGAAAAGAGATTTAAATCCTTATGTCCCCAACCACCCTAATGTTTGGGCTTGGCTATTTTGTCCCACAAACCTAGGAAAAGTTGTTTCCATCCTTCCTTCCTCTCCAGAGGAAGCGTCGATATATTTGATGGATTCTGGTAGTAACACCTTCGGGAATCCAAGCAAGAGCCATCCAATACACTATGATCGCCTCCAATACTGACTTGATAAGAAGACGTTGCCCTCCCTAAATAGCCACTTGTGTTGTTAGATATTGATTCTTTGTTCTAATTTTGAAATAAGCCAATTCGAATCTGTGATTCTGTAGTTGTTGGGCTTGAGTCTAAACCCCAGATATTTGAGATCCTCCTCGATATTCCCGAGTTCACATTGGAATTTTTAGAGGGAATGTATACTCTTGTGGATGGATCATACTGTCATCATAATGGTGTATTTTCTTATATTTGGTAGCATTCCACTGGAAATACAAAAGGTAGATAATATCTTCTTGAAATAGTTGGATTCCCGCAAGGAGCCATCTAGAAATATGAGGACATCATCAAAAAATAGAAAATTATTCAAATGAATAGTTTTAGTAATTTTGAATCCCAAGAGATTCCCTTCAGCCCCAGTAGAGGCTATCAAATTTTTTAGCCCCTCCATTATCAGGGGGAAAAGTAGAGGGGATAAGCGACATCCATGCCAGAGGCCACGACCTACATGGAAAAAAATCAAATGCTACACTGTTGAAGAGGATGCAGAACGAGGAATTAGTAATACAACACACAATCCATTTAATGAAAGAGTGGGGGAAGCCAATATAGGTGAGGATTAGATGGAGGTAGGTCTAGAAGGAGAGTTCAAAAGCTTTGGCTAGATCTATCTTGAGAAAGGTACATTTGAGGCTTTTGATCTTGATAGAGTGAAGGGTTTCTTGAGCAGTGCCAATGGCCTTGTGAATTTGACTTTTATGAAGGAAAGGATATTTATCCTTAGATATGTTACGATATAATCCAAAATTATTATGATTAGAAATTATTTTGGAAATGATTTTGTAGAGAAAGTTGCATAAGGAGATGATCCCATATTCACTGAAAGAAAGAGGTTTGTCAACCTTGGAAATAAGAGTAATGAAGTTGGAGTTGAAGCTATCATACATTCTTCCTGAAACTTTGCAGTCCTCAATGACCATAAGGAGGTCCTTATAAATATGTCAAATAAGGATAGATACAATTCAATAGGCCATCCATCTACGCTAACTTTAGGAAAAATTCAGTGTCTCCTAAGATAACTTTAGGATTGAGGAAATCAGTGTCCTCTTCCTCTAAGTACCTAGGCATATTCCTGGTAATGATGAGCACCTAAAATATGTTGGCAACCCTTGGATCTTTGTATATTTGGGAGAAATGTCGAATTCCCATATCCACAAGTTTTTGATTATTTTTTTCCACCTTATCATCTTGATCACTCAGTTCCCAAATGGTATCGATGCTCTTCCTTCATTTTTCACATTGTTGGAAAAAATTGGTATTGTTGTCACTTGGTGCCTCAAGCCAGATAGCTCTGCTCTTGAGTCTCTGACTTTCCTCTTTTTGTCTTGAAAGTTTGATTCTTTATATTTCCAGATGTGTAATATTTTCCTTATCCTTCAAAGAGGAGTGACTCGGACCATCTACATCATTGATAAGGGCTTTATCCATTTCAACCCTCCTAAAATCGTCCTCATCTTGGATCCCTTTCTACTTTTCCCACTTAATAGTCTTCTCCCTGATCCTGGAAAAACTATTCTCAATTAGTCTTGTAGGGAGAGTGTTATTCTTCCATTGAAAATTATTCCACGTCTCTAATACAATCATCCAAAAGTGAGGGTCTTAAAGCCATGTAGAATTGAACTTGAAAGGGGAGTGAGGTTTGTTGTTTTCACCATTGATCTCAAGGTAGATGGGAGAATGGTTTGAGATACAACCCATCCCCACCCATTGCCTATCCCTATCCACCCTGTCCACAAACTTATAATATATTAGAAACTGGTCTAGCCTACGAGTTAGTGTAGTCTCCCCTATCCTTTTGTTGCACCAAGTGGCCATTTTTTAAGTCATCTCTAGGTCGATAAAATCAACAATGTCAAGAAATTTCTCAAAATAGTTGGACAAGGGATTAGGCATGTCTTGGGGACCTCAATATTATACATGTCCAATGGAAAATTTTAGGTCACCTCCCACAACGATATGATTAGACTTCATGACCGAGGATCCCATCAAGTTGTCCCACAAAGCAGGCCTGTTATAGAAAGGTCCATAAATGTTGAGTATTATGAAAGGGGTGACAAGGTTCGAGATAGATATGTTTGCACGAAGTATCCCATCCATCCCCCAAAAATTATGAAATTTTATGGACCGATTATTAAATCCAATAACACAACCCCCAAACCACCCTCTCACATCCAAGATCTGAAAGGTCCGGAATGGGAAAATATCTGAAAGGTACTTATGAACAAATTCTCAATGCATTGAAGTTTCTTGAAGTAAAATATCATCCACCTTTTCTAACATGAACAAGCGATTAAATGCCAATTTCTTATCTCGGCTGGCTAGCACTCTTGAGTTGAAGGAGAGATAGATCATGGGTCACGCTGAACAGGGGTATCCTTTTCTCTAAGAATCCATTCGATGGAAATTTTTTTCCCTGAGGCCACTTCAATCCCCGCTTGATGAATGGATTTATAAAGAGAGGGTGGTCTGCCTCCAGTGGATTTCAGGACTTTTTGAGATGGGTCTTCATCTTAGTAACTCATATGAGTTATAGGCTAGTGATTTGGTAGTGGACATGAGGTTATAATGACAGGAAGAGCTAGAGCCAGATAGGTCAGAACAAGATAAGTTACCCAAGCTGTCGGCGGGAATGCAGGGGAAGGGAATGGAGGGTTGGGGGGGGAGGAGGGATGAAATATGACAACAAATAGTGGATATATTATTTTGAACAATTTTAGGACTAGAAATAAAATTATATATAGTAGAATCATAAGATTTCATAACATAAAAAATTAAAGGTGATGAAGGATAGGTCGCAGTACCCAAGATCAAACTGAATTCCTACTTGTGCAGGTGTGAAGCATGTGGTTTGGACACCTATGAAATTCCTTAGTATGCGGACATGGGAGAAGACTGGCAAGGGGTATGTTGCATCTACAATTCTGAGCTCTACTGGGGTCATTGAGTGGCCATGTCAAACATCTTTGTGTTTTGGGTCCCTGCATAAACCAGAGTTTTGCGCTGAGCTGCATTAGCCGCCAAGATGAGGGAAATACTTATATAGGTGCCCCACCTCATGGCATCTCCTGCATCTGAAGGGGACCCATTCAAAGTCCATAATTTAGCTTCTGGAGATGTTTATATAATTCAAGACATAGCTCTCGACAAACCCTTCATGCATGTCTAGGTGCACTAGGATCCTCAGCATCGATATATTCTTGGAATCCATATAGGATCTATCATGGTCTAAATAAATACCCAAATCCTCGCGAATGCATCTGAGGACATCCTTTGTCTAGAATTGCAACAACAAACCTGGAAGCCGAACCCAGATAGGACCAACTCCCATCTTCTCCTTATCTTGTTAAAAAAGGGGTGTTCATCGCTTAAGGAGGACTAGAGTAATTTCAATATGCCAATACTTTGATAAGACCTAGTTAGCCATGTCAGGATGTGGGAAAATTAGGGCAAACCATCCTCTGTTCATGGTGAGGACAATAGGGAGTTGTTCAAGGATATTATCCCATATCTCAGATTTCTATCTTTTGAACCTAGTTGAGCTGTAGTTTCGCCCCCAAACCCTTCCTACCAAGACCATTTTCTTGGTCTCCTTAGCAGTTGTTGCATGCTTACACCCTCACTGAACACAAGTTCTCTCGACTTTTTGTGGCTCTTTCTACATGTTGTCTTCTTCTTTCCAGTCCTATGTAATGAAGCATCTATATGAATTATTTCTTCCTGAGGGATTGTATTGTGCAAGTTCGAATACCTATTCTCCTCCACCTGGTAGGTTGGAATACATAACCCTTCAAAGCTTCCCAATGTAATAACAGGAGTAGGGTACCAAATAAAAACCTCTTGTGCAAGTAGCTCATCTTCCTCCCGTATTCCAAGATGTTTGAACACAAAATCCCCTTTAAGGGCACCTCCCAGGCCGCCCGAGCTTTCTACATGTGCTAAACTCTCTTCTAGAATACATGGCACCTGCTGCTGATTCCACAGGCGAAGTGTCAAAGAAGATGGCATAGAAAAATCTAGGGAGGCCAAGATATTAGGGATTAATGCTGGAATATGCTCCATTAATATCGGGTTAACAACCTTAAACACTGTTATACCAAATGTTGACATGGTTACCTAGATGTCCATTTTCCGAGGTTCCAGTTGTTCAGTCCCCTCCAGCAAAACACCCGCATTAGCCCCAACTGGATGTTGAGGTTGGTAATTTGACTATATCTGGGTAGGCTCCAAAGTATCGAAGGAATAGTCCAACTGCTCCTCCTCCATAACGGCATTTCCTGTGGATTCAGAAGATTCAATTGAAAACTACCAAGAACCCAAGCCCTCCTCCATTTGCGGTCGTTCCAAGACGTTATATGTTTGTAGCCAACAGTAACTGCGCTGTCAGGTTGTCTGCTTTCGAAAACCACGAGACCTTCGAGAGTCAACCCAACTTGCTTGCCCATGACAGTGCAAAGGAATAAAGGTTTAGGGATATCGCTAACAATTGGAAACAAATTTTTACTTGGGTCAGTGAGAACAGGTGCTCCACACCGGTTTCCAAGTGGTGCATTGCTTAAACACCCTAGTCTAGGAAATGAACTAGAGAGAGGCCCTCATCCGCCATTGCTAGGGTTGTATTCTTCATATCTAGGGTTTTTCCATCACTCCCAAAGCCAATGTTAATGTTATATGAAATATATATTTAAATAAGTATATATTGAAATATATTGCATATCAGACGATATTTTCATATTTAGGTATTCATTGTTATTATTTGTAGTGGCCAGTATGTATGTCCTTTAAAGTGGTTCTTATTAAATTGTTGTTAGTGAAATATAATATTTATCCTCGTCAATGGAGATAATTTTTTTTTATAGATTAATGAGGTTATAATGGTATGCTAAATCAAGTAAGGTGAAGGAATCACATACAAACACTAAGCTGATAAACTAAAAATGTGTGATTTTGAGAAGACTGCAATGGTATTATACAGTTATTGTAATGATGAGATTGATGATAATGTCTGAAAGGTTGTTATTATTGTCGAGGATGAAGAATTAGATCATCATTTTTTCCAATAAAAAAAGAAATATGTAGGAAATTAGTTGGTTGAGCATTGGCTTGAAGGCCTCCCAAACCTTCACTTTATGTGGTAAATCTGTAAAATGTAATTTTGTTGTGAAAATAATTTCCAAAAATTCAAAGTAGCCTATCGATCCTCATATTCTATAGTCCTTAATAAAATGGAAAAACCCCAAAATACCAATGCTTGGGCAATTTTTAGGGAAGTTGGGCGTAGAAACCCATTTTTGGGGCTTGGTGTGAATTTTACTCAATTCAAGAGAGAATCACCTTAAGGAAATTTATAAATACAAAAGGGTTGAATTCATTTGGATCATAATTGGATTGGGAGAATTAGCTCTAGTTTCTTTGAGCCCAAGGCTCTGAGGGCTTTAAGACCCCTTTCTCCTATTGATTTCGGTGGTGAAATATTTCACCCTAGGTGATAAGCTTATTTCTATATTTTATCTTTATTATCTTGTTCTGGCACAAGAATTTCTTTACATATGGAGAAAAAAAGATAGATCGGTGGAAGGATATTAAGTGAAGCAAATCGACTTACAGCTGGAAACAAATTTCCCAGGGCATATTTGCAGTCCATCCCGAGGCAAATGAAGCTTCCTATATTGCAGGCAGAAGCTTGAGGAACTTTGAAGTCATCTTAGGTAGACAAACTTATAATTTCTCATGTGATAGAGTGACAAGGTCGAAACATTTGGTGAAAAAAAATGAGGTCTGAGGAAGACCAATGAATCTCTCTATGGCACAAGATCTATGTAATGCGAAGATACTTCCAAACTTTACATAATATGAATCCTTTAAAAACATAACCGAAGCCTTCCAACATATACGATTTATCTTTAAATTGTTCAATCAAGGTCCTGAGGTAGATTTAGAAGTGTTTACAGAGGGATTTTACAGGTCCTTAAACTTAACATTAGCCTTCCTACGATAGACTGGGATTTGAGGGTATTTCATTTAGTATATTTCTTGTCAATAAATAGTATGAAATCACTAATAGATAGATGTATAACTAATTATTGGATTACCTCTCTGTGGATTCATTGTCTCTACTCGAACAAGTGACATTGTGGATGAATGAACAATGTTACAGGGGTTGATAACTAAGCATTGATAATTGAAGAGAATCTATCTAATACTTTATTATTAAAATAATTGTTGGTTTTGTCATTAATTGAATAATGAAATGTTAATGGAAACCCTAGATGCCTGAAATCATAGATTTAAATTAAGTGGCAAAAAATACTATTTAGTTTAATTTGTGTTGAACTGTTGAATCTCTGGATATGGTATGAAATATTATACGATATTCATTATTTATGAATTATCACTCAAGATTATTAGAACTTTAATGTTGCTCAATTGCATAGTAACTACCTATTTCATGGTTGAATAAGGGAAATAATTCTGACGGAGACCATATTTCTTCAAGAAACCCTAAGTACAAAATTTCTCTAGGTCATTACAGTGATATCAGAGTTGGATTTCCTGCCAGTATGGAGGGTGGTTGAAGATGGAATGGTGGAAAATTTTGTTGGCAAGGAATATGTAAATTCGTGGCAGATGTTAGAAGAGCAGCAAGAGGACATTATTAAAAGAGTGCAAGAAGGGAAAAAAATGTCCCTTACAAGATTAGAAATATTTAACAAAAAGGCTATAGTATCTAAGGAAAATGAAAAAGATCAATCCCTAAAACTCGATGATAAGAGAACACAACAAAAAGGAGATATATGGAATGATTTTCCGTCTAGCTACAAGAAAGTAAGATCAAATGATATTAATGATAAGCCCAAGCCTGTAAAATAAAGCCATGCCAATTGGCAAAAGTACTAAAGATAAAATAAGTCGGCTAAATCTCAAGGAACAAGATGGGCTTCTCAAGGAAAGCAACAACTGTTATGATAGCAATAGAATTCAAATTTAAGATATGGAAAATACAGATGCAAAGGATGAAATTATTTTTGATAGAGGAGAAGGTAAAGACAATAGTACGCTCTCTGACAGCATGATGAGAAATCCTTCAATCAGAGGGTTTCCCCTTGAACACAAATCAACAACAACGGTACGTTCCAATATTTTCTTGTGGCTATACAAGAAGTAGACAAGTGCCTGCAAGGATCTAGCCAGAGAAGAATGGAAGGATGAAGGTGATTTGCAAATATTTTCTTCAAACACTCAGTATGGAGTAAGGAAAAAACATGGTCAAAAAGAATAACTTACAAAGGTGGTTGTTGATGATTTTTATGGTGCATGTGTTAAAATGGGCAAGGAAATTTCAGCAATATAAATTAAGAATTATAAAAAACATGGAAGAAATTGCACAACCACCTGCATTGTTGAAAGAAAATTTGTCACCCCAAGAAAATTGTCCAAATCAAAAAATAAGAAGAGAAGGTAGCATGCATATATCTACTTGATGACCTTTCATCATTATCGCAACTTCATGTGGATCAAATTTGAATTCACAGAGGGGTGCCAGTTACATAAAAATTGTGGAAGAATTATTTGTCGCTTTTGAATGTTAGAAGATTGCAGAAAGAATAATGGTAAGATGGAGGGGAGAAGAATCACTTGTTTGTAGCCAATATCTTAAGACATAGGCAAGATGACAAGGGACAAGAAGTAAAATAATGCTTAGGAAATATTATATAAAGCTTCTTGGGAAAACTAGAGAATTTATGGGATTAGATGAAGAAAAACTGGTGATGGAGGAGGAAGAATGCCCAGTGTCTACTTTCACTAGCTCTGAAGGAAAAGCTTATGAATTGATAAATGAAGCTGGTGTAAATATATAATATCTTCTTGAGAGTATTGTTAATGAAATTTAGTCCTAAAAGGATACTCATATGGATAGCAACTCGCAAAGAGATATGCACACTCACGATCAACATAGTATGGCACATTTTTCTGATGATCTCCAACTAGGTCCATTTCAAATAAATCAATCATTTTTACATTTGAAATTGAAGAAAAAGTCAAACTGACCTCCAAAAAAATGTTTTCAACCTTTGAAATTCACTTCAGATTTCTTTTTCAAAATATTTACATTTTATAAGCAAGAGATGTATCAGAATATCCCGAGGATCAAAATTTTAAATAAATTAACACATCTAGGTATTCCAACTAAAAAAATAATTGTGATAAAAACACGTGAACACAACAAATATAAGAAATTGAAGCCCACTTGTGAATCCTGGATGGATCCACCACATAAACATCACCGCGGGGTTTTCGGGCCTGGATCAATAAAAGAATCACAGCCAGTTCTCAACCCAAACATAATAAAATAGATAATCCGTAATGACTTTAATGCCTAGCTTTCCCTTTTTATAGGCTTCGATGGGTCAATACCAACAAGAAATACCATGGGTCAATACCATGGGAAAATACCACGGTAAGTACCATGGATTGATTCTATCCACTTTGACTGGATCAAGAAAGGGAATATTACAAATCCTCCCACCCAAAGATTGCTTGTCCTCAAGCGATCCACTTCTATCCACAACAGAAGCATTTGTACATTGATACCAGGATCCCATACAATCCGATGTGCCCTCCATGTTGAATGATCCTGAATGGATCCTTCAATACCTGGATCCCAAGCAATCCTCTGACCAATCCTTCCCGGAATAGATTTACCTAGATCCCAAACAATCCTTTGGCCAATCATTTCCCCAATGGATTCTCCTGGATCCCAATGCCACCTAAATCCTGGGACCTGTGGGTTATGGTACCATTTCAACCCTCCATCATTGTCCGCACCAAAGGGCCCAAGCTGCAATATGCCCTCGGCTGTGAGTATCCTCCAAAGAATCAACCTATCGATAGAATACCAACTCATAATCTCTCGCCAATCTAGACTTGGGGAGGGATGAATATCTGCAAATCTACTATGTTGATGTTGTTCGATGCTCAATTCATGCTTATCTACTTGGTTACCCAACCTGATGCAGTTGGAGAACTCTTCCCTTCTCTTCCCAATGTATAAAGGTGGGTTGTTGGTAGTGTTGCAAGACTTATCTATGTACTCCTGTAGAGGGCTACTCTGGAACTCCCAATCGTACTCCTCTTGCTGCCTTATGAGGGATTTGAGTCGTTCTTCAACACTAGACAACTTGGTCTTTGATTCGGCACATACCCCTATGAGTTCCTCAATTTTTCTGTTCTCCTGTAAGGCAATATCTCGGATTGTCCAGAGTTTTTGTTTCAACAACATAAGATCTGTCTTGAAATGCTTGATCCTTTCTCGAAAGTATTCTACAGGAAATTCTAGTGCCATGCGGACTGTCTCTGTATCTGATTGCACTGGATGCCCCACGACCACTGCTTCAACTTGAATATTTGATTGGCCCTTTAGAAATGAATCATCTTGCATACTATCTTTGTCTTGCTGGCCTGCATGATCATGCTCATCATATCAGTTCATTACTACTGGCTCCTCATTTGATTCTCCTTGGGTGTATTCATCCTGGACCTCTTCACATGTGAGGATCAGTTGTCCATTCTCTCTGGTTGTCAAACATGGATGTACTGGTGGACTATTGTCTATACTTGATTGCCCATACTCTTTATGGATGTCCTCCATTGTATTTATAGATTCAACTACCACATCATCAGGAGGAATTGCATCTTTCCTTTCGTCATGTACTTTGTCAAGTTGACTAATCAACTTTTCCTGCAAGTTTCTCTGAAGAGCATGGTGTTGTTGTTCACCATTTGTACTTGATTGCTCAGATCCTTCATAGGTCCTCTCATGAAAACCATCGAACCCATCAATGGATGAATCCCCATGATCTGGAGAAGTCTCTAATTTTGCTATCCTTGTTGCCTCCTTATTGTCTGGACATGAATGGTCAAGTGCCCAAACTCCCTTGCATACAAAGCATAAGCCTTTCCTCCTTAGTTCATTCTTGTTGTCTCCACAAATCTTTGTTAGTTCCTCCTTGGTTAACTTCTTTCTAAGTAGTTTGATGCTCTGTTTGATCAACCCCTCAGCTAGTTCATAAGCAGCAAGTGATGCAATTAGCTCCTTCCTCCAAATGGCCAACAATTTGGATCTCAATTGTTCGCAGATGGCCCTGTCTTCTCTTAAGATCGGAGACATGATATTTTGCATGTCTGTTTTGATGAAGTTTGGATGAGACGTTGTAATTCCATTGCAAAAGTATTGGAGCATCTGAAGGATTAAATCATCACACTCTAGATCCAGCATAAGCATACCAAATCTGAATTTCTCCATGCGTTCCAAAATTTTGCGCTTCTGGTAAAAAGTAAGAACGGTGGTGTTGTCCAACCCTTGGAGTGCTTCTACCATTACCTGAAAAGTCCTCCTCATGATGTCATCATTGTAGGGCAATAGCGGTGTTGTTAAGGCTATGATTTTACTGAGACAAGAAGCGACGGTGAGTCTAACATTTTCACAAGAATGCTCCAAGAACCTAGGTTGTATCAAAGCAAGCATGGATGGCTTCAAGGCCCAACTTGACCCTTCCCATTTTGATTTCTCTATCAAGCTCAAAGCCATATTTAATGTGTCTAGCTGTAGGAGAACATCTTTTGACTTTGTACCCAGTAATTTGGATCCAAGTTCGAAGAGACACTTTCTTGTTACATCTTCCTTCCGGATATCTTTTGACTGCTGAAGGATAACATGGACCTTTCGAGAGAAAGGCCTGTTGCTCTGCTCTTGCTTCTGATTTGTATGTTGTTGCCATCTTTCATCCACAGAAGTATTGTAGCCCAGAGAATCGACTGATATATCATTATGTTGATTTTTGTGGCGTTTCCAAAAATAAAATGACGACATTGGCATCAATGGATCTCAATACTTAGCTAATGAGAAACCTGGGAATGATCCCTGTCTAGCAATAATTTTCCAGCCTTTCAACAATGACCATATCATGGGTACATTTATAATATTCCATACACATGAATAAATATCATGGGTACATTTATTCATAAGAGGCTATATACAAGCTATAAATGATTTTGTCAATCATGCCTTCAAATATTTTCACGAATTTAACCCACAGAATTATAAATGATTTCCCTTCACTTATGTCTCCCAATAAAAATAATTTACTAAAAAATAAAAATCCAACTAGGGTGATAAATATCACCGAAGTGAGAAATGCTGGCTAGGGTGAAAAATAAATTTCACCGAAGTTCCTTGCATAAAACTCTCAGGCTGGCAGGATGCACAGCTTTGATACCACTGTAAGATTCCAAGGATCAAATTTTAAATAAATCAACACATCTAGGTATTCCAACTAAAAATAATTGTGATAAAAACACAAAACACAACAAATATAAGAAATTGAAGCCCACTTGTGAATCCTGGATGGATCCACCACATAAACATCACCGCGAGGTTTTCGTCCCGGGATCAATAAAAGAACTGGCCAGGCCAGGTTCACAGCCCAAACATAATAAAATAGATAATCCAGAATGCCCTAAATGCCTAGCTTCTCTCCCCTTTTATAGGCTTGATGGGTCAATACCAACAAGAAATACCATGGGTCAATACCATGGGAAAATACCATGGATCAATACCATGGGTCAATACAAGAAATACCATGGATCACTACTAAGGGAAAATACCACGGTAAGTACCATGGATTGATTCTATCCACTTTGACCGGATCAAGAAAGGAATATTACATGCATTGGAATGTTAAAACAAATGAGACAAATTGTTGAGAAGGAATGCCCATCTGTCTATCAAACATCTTGGTTTCAAAAAATTTCATATATAATTGGTGATCTTCCTGCTAGATATTACTATATTCACTTAACAGAGATCATATTCACAAATGGCCTATCTGGGATGCGAGGTTTTAATGCCTTTATACAGGAGGATAATATTCTTTCTGATCTTGACATATATGCTCAGGTTGGTTCAAACACTCCACTTGTTTTTATGGATACCCCAGACACATATTATTGTGAGGAACTTTAACTTACATCTAAAGGAAATACCGTAGCCCTATTGTTAGGTCCCTATATTGCTAGTATAGTCCCTTATTGTTGTTAGTGTAACCCCCTTATTGTTATTATTGTACCCTTGTAACCCCCATTTTGTTATTATTGTGCCCTTAAATTATTATTGTGAGGTCGGCTAGGATTACATTGTGGCCCACTAGGATTACATTATGGCCCCATGGACTCCTATATATAGAAAGGAGGTTTTGTAAATTGTATCATCCAAGAATTTTCCATTCATGTAATGTATTGGAGGTTTCCCCCTCGAAGTGGCTTATTTATAAGGCGTTGATATCTCTTTTCTTCTCCTTTTTTGGAGATGGTTTCACAACATTTGGTATCAGAGGCTTTGAGATTCTAGGGTTTCACTGCTCCAAATAGGTCATCGTGGCATTTTCGCTATAACTTTTTTTCTACAAAGGTTCAAAATCTGAAATTTTTAGGGTGCGAAGCCAAAATCTTGAGGAACATCGTCGCAAAATTTCAGAGCTTGGTTTGCAATATTTTCAGAGATATGATCTGTGCAATTTAGGTCATTTTGCAGGCTCCTGAATTTAACCTAAATAGGTCATCGTGGTATTTTCGTAATAAATTTTTTTCTACGAAGGTTCAGAAGCTGAAATTTTTAGAGTGCGAAGCCGCAATCCTGAGGAACATCGTCGCAAAATTTCAGATATTGGTTCGCAATATTTTTGGAGATATGATTTGTGGAAGTTAGGGCTTTTTGAGGCTTTTGAATTTCATCTCAGAGGTGATCGTGGGAAAATCTTCATAGCTCTCTATCTGAGCATCGGATTGGAATGCTATAAAAAGTGGCCGCAAGAACACGGACTTTAGTTTTCGGTCTATCAATTTCAGAGCCAAAGGAGGAAACAGTGACACGTGGCAAGTCATACAAGTTCGCTCTACTGAACCAGTCCAAAATTGGGTCATCAAGTATCAATACAACTTTTTCCTTGAAGAATCAAATCAGGTCAGACCTGTGACATTTGAAAGAAGCTTCAGAGGGCTACGACAAGGCTGAGTTTCAGATATTGAGAATCCGCAATTATATAGATAATTCAATTTCAATATAGAGCTCCTCAAAAGCAAGTAAAAGGTGTATTTTTTTTTTTTTCCCGAATTGCACAAGTCTTGTTTGAAGAATCAAGTTGAATTGATTCCAAGGGCATATTGTAGAATATATATTAGTATTGGATTCTAAAATGGCTCATAAAAAGAATTCAACACCCATCAAGCCTTTAGAAGGCTCTACTATGACTCATGAAGACGAAGAATGGCAAAATGACATATCAAAATTATAAGAGCAAGTGCAACAAATTTCGCTCTCGCAAAGAGCAACAAAAGATGACATGGAAGTTTTGAAGAAAGATGTGGAAATTAAGATGGATGGTTTACAGCATGTAATCTAAGATGAATGGTTTGAAGAATGGCATGGAATCTAAGATAGATGGCATGGAAGTTGGCATGGAATCTAAGATGGATGACATGGAAGCTAAGATCGATGAGAAAATGGAAAACATGAAGAATGATCTAAAAGCAGACATGGAAGGTTTGACAAAGTTGATACAAGAAATGTTTCCTAATTGTGAGAATATAGTAGAGGAAACTCATGATTAGAACAAAATAAATGTTAATCGTGATTTCATAAAATCTAATGTTGGTAGGAAGAACCACCATATTCCAAAAATGGATATGAGTAAGTTTGATGGAAAGGATCCTGTAACATGGATACTACAGATGGAGCAATATTTTGATCTCCATAATGTGCAAAACACACAAAAGGTACGCATTGCAACTTTACATTTAGAGCAAAATACATTTGTATGGTATCGATGGCTTTGCTCCCGTAAAAAAATTGTCACTTGGTCAATTTTTACGGAGGAAATGATAGCACATTATGAGGATACAAAGAGCAACACCTTCTTTACCCAATTGATTAATCTCAAACAAAAGGGTTTAGTGGGGCAACACATTGAGGACTTCCAAAAATTGAATATAAGGGTAACTGATATTCCAGAGGAACACAGGATTGATCTCTTCATAGGCACTCTAAAGGATAACATCCAACATGAAGTTCGTGTTTTGGAACCTGATTCATTGGAGAAGGCATTCAGGTTGGAAAGAAAATTTGAATGTAAAATTATGGCGACAAGGAAGCCTACCACTCAATTCTATAAAGAAGGAAGTGTTGCTACGCCTAGATTTCCACAACCTACAAGGCTGACACCACAAAAATTGGAAGAAAAAAGAGCAAAAGGGCTTTGCTATAGTTGTGATAGCAAATACACTAAAGGTCATAAGTGTGCTGAGAAGAAATTATTTTACATAGATTGTGAAGAGGAAGAAGAAAATGAACAAGAAGAGGATATACACCAGGAACCAACCCTAGAAGAGGAAGAAATGAGTCTGACTATATCGTGTAATGCATTGGCGGGAATTACCACTCCTCAAACTCTCAATATAGAAGGACATATCAAGAAGAAAAAGGTAATAGTGTTGATTGATTCAGGTAGTACCCATAATTTTATTCATTGTAAGGTAGCCAAGGAATTGAATTGTTTTCTATACCCAGCACCAGAATGTCAAGTGATGGTTGCAAATGGAGGAACTATAAATTGCTCTGGAAAATGCCATAATATCAAGCTAACCATGGGGGAATATGTATTGAATAGTCCATTGCTTTCCATTCCTATGGGAGGTGCTGATGTTGTACTAGGAGTACAATGGTTACAATCTTTGGGGACGGTAGCTTTTAATTTTCAAGAACTTTTCTTGAAATTTTTTTCAGAAGGAAAGGAAGTCGAATTACGGGGTATTGAAGGGAAGCCAGGAAGGATAATAAGCTCTAATGTCATGATAAAGCTTCTAAAGAAAGAACAACGAGGCGTAATTGCACAATTATGCTCACTAGAAGTTCCAACATCAAAATCATCTATTTCTGCAGATCTCCAACAACTCTTGGACAATCATTCCAAGGTGTTTGAAACTCCCAAAGGACTCCCACCTATTCGTGATCATGATCATGCTATTCATTTGATTCCAGGAAGTGTTCCTCCAAACATCAGGCCTTATAGATATCATTATGTCCAAAAGAGCGAAATTGAACGTATGATTGCAGAAATGTTAGAGGCGGGTATAATTCAACCTAGTCAAAGTTCTTTCTCTGCTCCTGTAGTATTGGTACACAAGAATGATGGATCATGGCACATGTGTCCGGATTATAGGGAGCTCAATAAGCTCACCATTAAAGATAAATTTCCCATTCCTGTGATTGATGAATTATTGGATGAATTACATGGAGCAATTTGTTTTACCAAATTGGATCTTCGTTCAAGGTATCATCAAATTAGAATGAAGACTGAAGATATTCTGAAAACAACATTTCGAACTCATGAGGGTCATTATGAATTTTTGGTCATGCCTTTTGGCCTTACCAATGCACCTTCTACATTTCAAGGGTTGATGAATTCCATTTTCAAACATTTCCTTAGAAAATTTGTGCTAGTATTTTTGATGATATACTAATCTACAGCAGGTCTTGGAAGGATCATGTTGAACATGTTGACAGGGTGCTCAAACTATTGCAGGAGAAACAATTATATGCAAAAACATCCAAATGTTTCTTTGGAGTACAAGAGGTGGAATATCTGGGTCATATTGTATCTCACGAGGGTGTTATGGTAGACCCTAACAAAATTAAAGCCATTAAGGAATGGAAAGTCCCCACAACCATAAAGCAGTTGCGAGGATTTCTCAGGTTAACAGGGTATTATCGCAAGTTTGTTAAGAATTATGGGAGAATAGCAGCACCTCTAGCAACATTATTGAAGAAAGATGCATTTTCATGGACTCTTGAAGCAACTAAGGCCTTTGAACATCTTAAAGAGGCAATGTGCCTAGCACCGGTCTTAGCTACGCCAGACTTCACAAAAACCTTTATTGTGGAATGTGATGCCTCAAGAAATGGAATTTGTGTTGTTTTAATGCAGGAAGGAAGACCCATTGCTTTTGAAAGTCGTCCAATCAAAGGAAAGTATTTACAGAAACCTATTTATGAGAAGGAAATGTTAGCAATACTGCATGCACTAAAGAAATGGAGAACTTACGTAATGGGAAGACACTTCAAGGTAAAAACTGATCATGATAGTCTGAAACACTTTTTGGAACAAAGACTATCTTCAGAAGAGCAGCAAAAATGGGTCACAAAGATGTTGGGTTATGACTTTGAAATAATCTACAAAAAAGGAAAGCTTAATGTTGTTGCAGATGCACTCTCAAGAAAGAATGAGGAGGTGGAAGCATTGCTTTGTGCCATTTCTATTATCCAACCAGATTGGATAACCGAAGCAAGAGATGAATGGAAGAAGGACAAAGATGTATGGACACTCATTCAAAAGTTGCAGCAAGATCCTAGTACATCTGATACATTTAGTTGGAAAAATGATTCCTTATGGTACAAAGATCATTTATATCTTTGTAAGAATTCCCAACTAAAACAAAAGATTCTTCTGGAATTGCACACTTCTCCTTTAGGAGGACAATCAGGATTTTTAAAAACTTACCACAGGGTGAAGAAAGAATTTTTTTGGGATGGCCTTAAATCTGATATTCAAAAGTTTGTGGCGGAATGTTTGGTTTTCCAGCAAAATAAAGTTGAGACAATTAAGACCCCAAGTCTTCTACAACCTTTATCCATTCCAAGTCAATGTTGGGAGGATATTTCAATGGATTTTATCACAGGTTTACCTAAGTCCAAAGGAAAAAGTGTCATCATGGTGGTAGTTGATAGACTTACCAAGTATGCACACTTTTGTGCATTATCTCATCCATTTAAAGCAAGTACAATTGCTACTACATTTATGGACACAATTCAAAAGCTACATGGAAACCCAAGGGTTATTGTGAGCGACAGAGATCCCATTTTTACTGGAAATATTTGGACGAAGTTATTTTCTTGTTTGGGTACTCAATTAGCTCATAGCTCATCTTATCATCCTCAATCTGATGGTCAAACTGAGATAGTAAATAAATTTTTGGAAGGATATCTTTGTTGTTTTGTATCTGATAAACAAACACAATGGGTCAAGTGGTTACCTCTCGTTGAATGGTGGTATAACACTTCCTTCCATACTGCAGCAAAAATGACCCCATTTATGGCACTTTATGGATATCATCCACCATCCATCACATCATATTTAAGGGAAAATTCAAAGGTTCAAGAAATGGAAGATCACATCGAGCATCAACAAGAAGTTCTCCAACTCTTAAAGGATAACCTAAATTTGGCACAAAACAGAATGAAACAACAAGCAGATCAACATTACAAATGAGATAGTTTTGTATGTAGACACTCATTTTATGCCATGAACACAACAACCTCTCAAGCAAGCTATAAGGATAATAAGCACACAAAAGGCTTATGGTCCTCGTAAGGTACAAAGATTGGGTACTATATATAAATTGGAGCTTCCCGTCTTCAATGAAACTCCCATTTCCATGTTGTCATGTTTAAAGAAGGCTATAAAGTAAAAATAGATATTCAAGTCCCAAACAATATTTCCAGAACTTGATGAGGAAGGAAAAATCATATTGGAACCGGAAGCGGTCACAGAAACAAGAACTCGACAACTACGGAATCGATCAATTTCAGAGTATCTCATCAAGTGGAAGAACTTACACATTGAAGATTCTACATGGGAGGATGAGAATTTTATACAGAAGCACCCAGAGCTACTCAAGCGTTGAGGACAACACTTTTTTGAAGGAGAGGGGCATGTTAGGCCCCTATATTACTAGTATAGTCCCTTATTGTTGTTAGTGTAACCCCCTTATTGTTATTATTGTACCCCTATAACCCCCATATTGTTATTATTGTGCCCTTAAATTATTATTGTTAGGTCGGCTAGGATTACATTGTGGCTCCACTAGGATTACATTGTGGCCCCATGGACTCCTATATATTAAAGGAGGTTTTGTAATTTGTATGATCCAAGAATTGTTCATTCATGTAATGTATTGGAGGTTTCCCCCTCGAAGTGGCTTATTTCTAAGGCATTGATATCTCTTTTCTTTATCTTTGCCCCCTCAACATCTGCTGTGCCACCATTAGAAAGGTGTTATTTTCCTGCCTTCAGATCATTACATCAGCTAAGTTGTACTATAACATCAGTTGAAATGATCTTACTATGATTTCCTGCGAGATAAAATGATCTAGATAAATGACCAATATTAATTTCCACTTCAAATTGACTTGGACAGGGACAACGATGAATATATTTCTACAGATGTAGGTGACTTGTTGAAGCTATTGGATGTACCTTCTAATGGAAAACAATTACCAACAACATATGGTGAACTTCAACCTCCTCTTGGAAATCATTATTTAAATATAATGGAGTTTATTAAAGTCCCACTAAGGATGGGAAGTGAAGTTTCTCAGTAGGAATTAGTGAAGTTGGGTTTTATTCAAATGATTATACATATGTTTTTTATTATCCTTTTGACAATTCCTTGCATCATCAAGTGGAGAGCAACATAGTGTCATGCTTAGAGAACAGTAATACATCTCTTATCGAGCATCTCCTTTAGGGTTGTAACTTAATTGGAATTTTTTAGCAACATAAATAAATCCCATTTTTCTTGTTGATCAGAATAAGCCAATAATGTCTTACCCAGGAAAGGTTGAACCAAGAATAGGGAACATTGATCACTTGAAACGAACTTCAAACAAGCTTACTCAGTAGGGAATAAATAATATCTTGATATAGTCATTGTTGTAGAGAAACGACGAGTGGACTAATTTGGAAACAAATGTTCCTTAAAAATGTATTAGAGTGGGTAACATTGTCCAATGGACATGTAGATGATCAACAGTAAAAAAACATACTATAGTTGGTGATGAAGATTATTTTCGTGGCAAATATTATGACAAGTCAATAATGGCCAATAACCTCATTCAAGTATTCTGATATGGAATTTTTTATAGTGAAGATGGGGAAGAGGCTCATGGATCCATTATAGAGACAATGAGGATGCCTTATTCAATTATGAGTCAGCAGAAGTAGTTGCCTTATCACTCAAAATGGGCAGAAAATAGGATGGTGTGATGCTAAGAGAGACAATGTTAACCAATACAAATTAGTTTTCCCTTCAAGATGAGATGCATACTAACTAGTCAGTGTCAACATCTCTTATTTTTCATCTCCCAAAGTAGTGTATGTTCAAACAAAAAACATAGAAACATCAACTAATACCAGTGGTAATAGTAGCTATAATGATGAAATTGTGTTAAGAGATAAGAGGAAGTTGGTAGATACATCCACTTCTACAAACGACATTTCAAATTTTGTAGATATGGAAGCCAAGCCAAAAAGCACCTTAAATTTTTATTTGTCTTTATAGCTAGAGAAGATTGATATACATGATAATTTGACCTTCCCTCAATATGTTTAAATAAGTATTAATATATTTTTTGTCAAACCCCCTTATTGGGTGGAATAGGAGAATGAAATAGATTTTGAGGGCACTTTTGGCAGAAATCCATTTAGTGAAAACAATCCTTTTGAAACAAACATTGGAAATCCATCAAAGGTGGGTGTTAATTTAAAATCTTCTTATATAGGCCAAGGATCAAGGATAAAAATGGATCATGTAACTGGAAGAGAGACAATTCAAGATAGTTTTTTTCCTCAACAAGAGGAGGAAAAATAAAATGAAATAGCAAAGAATACAACATTTCCCTTGTTTGAAGAAATTATGGAGATTGTGGGATCAAATAAAGCCATGGAACAGGCTCTAAAGGAAGGACTTGAGGAAGTCACAATGAATTTTTCATTGCTTGAGGTCAAGCAATGTTGGGAAGGAGAGATTGTATTGTTCCCGGGAAATTAATTTCCGAAAAGAAGAAGTATGAAATCAATCCCCATAGGCTATAGTCCTTGAGAAAAAACCTAAAATTCCAATGGTTGGGAAAATTTTGGGGCACTTGGGAAAATAAACCCAAGGTTGCAGCTTGGTGTGAATTTTATTCAATTAAGTAAGGAGATAATATCCTCAAGGAAATATATGAATACAAGAGTGTTCAATTGATTTGGATCATCACTGGATTGAAACAATTATCTCTTCTTTCTTTGAGTTTGAGGCTCTAAGGGTTTTAGGACCCTTTTCTCCTATCACTTTCAGTGGTAACAGGTTCCACCCTGGTTGATAAATTTCTTTCCATATTTTATCTTTCTTATTTTTTTTCTGGCATTGGAATTTCTATACATAGGAGACAACAACATAGATTGGTGGAAGGATTTGAAGTAAAGAAAATAAACCTACTATGAATTTTCTCGAAATTTTCTTAGGGAATATTTGCAGTCCATCCTAAGGCAACGAAATATTCCTATACTGTAGGCATAAACCTGAAGTACTCCAAATTCATCTGCAGGAGAACAACTCAAGGTTCTCCTATGATAAAGTGACAAGGTCGGAAAATTCTATGGAAATGGGATGAGGTTTAAGGAAGACCATCGAATTTATCTTTAGTATGAGATTTATGCAATGCGAAGATACTTTTGAACCTGGGACAGTTAGAAGCGTTGGAAAACATAAATGAAGCCTTGAAATAGATAATATTTTTCCTGAACTTGTTCGGTCAAGGTCTCGAGGCAGATGCAGAAGTGGTTATAGAAGGAATTCACAGGTGCTTAAACTCGGCATTAGCCTTCCTGCGACAGACTTGGATTTGAGATATTTAATTCAGTCTATTAGTTGTTCATAAATAGGATCAGGTTACTAATAGATATATGTATAACTAATTATTGGATTATGTTTTTTGGGATTCATTATTTGTACTCAAATAAATGACCTTGTGGATGAATGAATGGTGCTACAAGTGTTTATGATTGAGAATTGATAATTTATGATAATCCATCTAATATTGTGTTATTAAAAGAGTTGTTGGTTCTGTCATTGAATGAAGAAAGAAATTTAAATGGAAACCTTATATACCTAAAACCCTAGGTTCGAGATTAAGTTGCAAACAATACTATTCAGTTTAATTTGTGTTGGACAGTTGAATCTCTGGATAAGGTATGAAATATTATATTGTATTTCGTATTGATGAATAATCACTAAATTTTATTAGAACTATATTATTTCCCAATTTCACAATTACTACCTATTTCATGGTCGAATAAGGGAAATAATTTTGATGGAGACCATAGTTCCTTAAGAAACCCTAAGAGCTAATTTGACCTAGGTCATTACATAAAACACAAGCAAAACTCTAGGGGCAATGCATAATAGTTACCCAATGTCACCACAGTAACTCCTTTACTTGTTTTACGCTGGATCTCTTTCAGCAGAAGGCGACAATACCTGGACAACTAAATCTAATTTATGATGTAAAAACATGATTTATTGTTGTTTTAGAAAACATCGAATAAAAGGGTTTGAGTTTATATTTTTTTGGTGGTTGAGAGGAAGAGAAGTTCCAATCATGAACTTAGGACAAATGGAGTTGAAGGATAATTACAGAGTTGGAATATAGGCGAATGGTGATGAGAGATAATGATGTTACAACATGCTAGGATCTATCTATTAATGTTGTTTCAGATTGTATAAAATTAACTAGAGGGCCCTTCCAAGGGCACTCCATGTACATATGCATGGAAAGAAAGAGGTCACCTTTCTATAAAATATGATCTACCCTACCTTTGACTTAGATGATAGCAATACGTTATCCAATTTAATAACAAGAATCAGCGAGGGAAAAGAATAGGAAACACCTCAATAGACATCCTTGTTTAGATGGAAGATTTTCCCCTTTAATCAAAGCCCTTTACAACAGAATTTAAGTGTAATTTTGAGTCAATAAAAAGAACAATATCGATTCAAAAATGAAAATGCATGCATGAACAAATTTCACTCAATCATTCATTTTCCTTTCGAAACTTAGGTAAGTGAGGGTAATTATTGTATACATAGATTGATCTCAAAATACTCAAAATAATCAACAATAATTAAGAAATCTTAGATCTATGATATTTCCTAGGGTGAATAAAAATAATGTATCCCCTAACACCCTTGTTAAGATAAGTAAAAAATACATAATAAATTTCTAGGACGATTAAATCGGATGCCAATTTTCCTTTCCCCAGGGAAGATGCCCTCTTAGCATTGGCTTCTCCGACCATGTTATAAGCACATTTGAATATTGTGCATTTTTCTCTCCTAGAGTGCTAGTCAAGGGATCTCTCAAAATGTGCCAATGGTCAAAAAATGAATGGAGCACTCGACTATGTGAACGGGTCAACAACATAGAGATGCACAAAAAGTGCTAAAAGTAGCATGATCAAGTAGGGTTTTCTCTTTAGTGAAAAATAATGTCCCCAAAAATATGGATCTCATGAATAAGTGTGAAATGATGTCCCTTTGGTTTTTATAACAAGCTCCGCAAGGAGGTTAGCCTAAATTTATTTGCAAAGTGTATTGGTCCATGTGCATAGTGACCATATCCTATCCAAATAATCAAATAAAAGTAGAGCACTCTAGACAAATGTTCATGAGAGGTGGAGCCCTTCTCATAAAATAAGTATGGGTACCCAAAAGCATGTGTCAAATGACATGGATCCATGTTCCAATACCATCAAACCATATTAGTACGATGGACTAATAATAGCATGCCCTGGGAATATGTGCCACAAAGTGGAGAGATGCTAAAAAATGGTAATGCAACCAATTGTTAAAGCATCTGTCACTAAGCCTAGTGTTCCACTAGCCAAGTATCTAAATTCATGCAACACCGCAATGTGACATCATATGAAGCCAAGAATGCAAGACGCATATCTGATTATAGCCCATGTCTATGTGGCATGCCTCCAAATATGTGCTTGTGCCTAGGGGGATGTGAACTATTCTCTCAAGAAAACAAATATGCATGAAACTGTGTGGATAAACGTCAAAAGGTCACCCTAAATATGTCAAGTAACACCTCAAAATTTCCCCCAAATATGTGAAGTAACACCTCAAAAGATTATTCATAATAAATAAAAGGCATCAGGAGTAACAAAAATGGCTATCAAGATGGAGGCTACCTGAGGGGGTCTTCAATATGGATCAAGGCCTCATACAACATGAAGGGTAAGAGGCAAAATCAAAAGAACAGTAGGAAGAACCTGGACAATTTAGGATTTGGAAGATTACCTTTATTATTGAAAAGGAAATGTGTCATTAGGTGAAGGAGATCTTGGTAGGCCGGGGTAATGATCTCTGTCATTTGTATGTCTATGTCATGGATTTTGTAAGTGGATTTATTTTTTAACGGAAATTGTGTCATAGGATTTACTAGGCACTTTATTATTGATACTCAATAAAGTATACTCGGTGATAATCTGGGAAGATCTGGCAAGGATATACATCCAGTAAGTTATTAGATGGATACTTGCATATTCAACGAGAATAGTTATTTTTGGAGTTTTAATACATGATAGGAAATATTTCAAGCATATTTATATTAAGAAATATGAATTATAGATGTACATAATTCCATATAGCTCAATTTGGATGGAGGGCTATACAGTGTCGAAATTTGAATGTGGATGTGGCGGGTCTGGTACTGCAATACTGATTTTGGGGTTTATCTCCTCGGTTGGTATTGTAAGTCATAGTTGGACTCTACGATCTTGTAAAAGAGTCTAGCATGATGAAATATTGGCAAATCTAGTTTTTCCTTTCTTTTTTGGTGAAATAAGAAGACACTAGGAATCTATGGTTAACTTGATTTCTTGATGTGGAACATTTTTCTCAAGGGGAAAAGGTAGCCAATATAAAGTTGATACTTCCATCATGTGTATTATGGGATATCCTTAGTTTAATGTATTCATTATGTGTACTCGATTATTTTGTTTTATTTGTTTTTCAACTCACAATTATACTCAATCTGTATGTTGTATTGTTTGTCATCTACTTTAGTTAAATCGAAAGCAGGTAATTGCATACTAAATTCAAGTGATGTAATCATGATATTAAAACTAAGTCCCCAAGGTACATTCCAATCGATAGATGTGTGATTCTTAGGAAATATGGGGTGAGGGGATGTTAGGGGACCAGGGTATACATATGAAATTTTTATACCTGAAAACATTTAGAAATTGAAAAATATATTAAAATGTATTAACATTAAATATAAAATCAATACACAATTTTGATTTGACATTCATGAGTCATAATTAAAAATTCTCACTCAAACATTAAATAATCATATGGCATACAATGGTTAGAAAAATAATAAAGACATGATCATTTAAATTTATAGTTCCCTTGTGTTAAACCAACTACTTATAAAAATCTTCTAATGAGTCTGTTTTAAAAGAAGGAATAGGAAAAAAAGCATAGTCAGTTTTTCAAGAGTATTTTCTAGTTTTTTCATGTCCTATAGTATGATGGTTAGAGTAAGGCGCTGCACTAATGTTGACATGGACTATTGACAATCATCAACACACACAGGTCCACCGGTCTAATATCTTTTAGGTGTGATTCCCACCCTTTACTAATGGACCCGCTAGTTTGTGCCATAGGCTACAAAATTCATTTTAAAAAGGTTGTCATTTTTCTCCATTTTTGTCTTAAGTTTCAAGAAATGAAGTGCGGAAAATGAAATGGAGAAGGCTAAATCCTAGTATTGGGAGCAGAAATTCAAGCGAAGTGAAACAAGACACAAAATGAAATTAATTGAAAAAGCATGATACATTACATTAATTCGATATTTAACAAAAATAAATGTATAAGATGGCTTAATACAGTTTAAAATTTAAATCTACTATTTTCCTAATTAGCAAGTCAAGAATGCATATAATATATGGATTAGTGCTACGAAAAAATTCATAAACATAGCCTATTTTCTAATCTAGGACTTTCAACTTTATATCTTTTTATTTCTTAGAAGATATACTTTTGGTCCTATGTTTTTTACCTCATACGTTAGATACGCTTCGATACGATCTACACTTTCACTGCCACGATATCTTGTTTTTGATGCACCTAGAAATTTATTTAACCTATTTATGGTCATTTGTTGGAAATTCAAATATATATATATATATATATTTGTGTGTGTGTGTGTGTGTTTGTGTGTTTAATTTACTTTATTGACAAAAATTAAGATAGCTTGGATTCCACAAATAACATCTCCAGCTTTATTCAAATACTTTTGATCAGTGTCTCAGCTTCTTTTATAGGATATCTTGTCTCCAAAATTTTGAATCCTTTTTGGTAATTACTACTTCCTTTAATATAGGTAGGTGAAGTAATTTATCTTCCTAACTATTCACCTCCCTTGATTAGCCAATAAAATTTTAATTATTTACATTTGTAACCTCTTATTTCTAATCCTTCCAGGATTTATATTCTCCTTCTATTTTGAATGAGTTGGTAAAGTTATTTTGTTCAAATGGTATTTGGATGACACCTAGCCTATTTTGGAGTTTGAGTATTCTCTTCTTTAAGTTATATTTGAAGAGATAGAGTAGATCCTTCTGTGTTGAAAACAGTAGCATGGAAGGTCTTCTTGACTTGTGCCTTAGGCAAGAAAGACGACGGTCAATATTTCTTCAGCATGGATGGTTTTGTGAAACAAGGAAACTCATGCGTGAATTTAGAGGAACAATCAAATGCACTTCCAACAGGTAGTTCGAGTGTGGAATGAGATAGGTTTAGAGCTTCAATTTCGATTGAGGCAAGACAAGTTATAGCTCCAAGTTATGAGTGGATAAGAGTTCCGTTTAAACTAAGTCAACTTACCAATCTCAACTTCTATTATAAAATTTTACTTTCCAGAATTAACACGATCGAATTGCTTAAAATAAGGATGAAAGGCACAATTGTGCTCATTATTCTTTTGCACAAATATGTGTGAGGAGAGCTTCTTGCTAGAAGAGCGTATTAAGGAGGAGGTTGTGTGCTGATCTGAGAGAGATCATTCCTTGCATGTTTGTGCTAGGATTTAGGAGAACATTCCTAAATAATAGGATCCTATTTTGCACTAAGAAATAGGAGATTTCTTGTGCTAGAAAATAGGGAGAAATTGCAGAAGGAAAGAGGAACTAGTTCAGGGTTTGTTGCAAGGAGTTTCAAGCTTAGTGCAAGTAGTGAGAACAATAAGTTTTCTATTTAAACATATTTCCTTGTAAAGAGATATATTTTTTAATTTTTTGTCAATAAAATTCTACAACAAGAAGAGGGTTTTCCGAGTTGGGTTCCCTAGAAAAAATTATTATGTTATTGTGTGACCGTGTTTCTTTATCTTTGTTTCTATTTCGCTGCTTATTTAGAGTACATAATTTTTGTGTCTTGGTGAATCGAAGTTAGTTTCTTATTTTTCAATCAAGGAGTTACATAATTTAAAGGAAATTCTACATGGTATAGGAGTAGATAACATCATAAATATGAGCAATAGAGTTCATATTTGTAAAGATAATTTCTTTGGACAAGGAGGATGGAGTACCAAGGAATGAGAGCATATTACTATTTAGAAGGAGCATCCAACTTCTCCTCATGGAAGGAAAGGATAAAAATAGTGTTGGAAGAAAATGGGGTTGAAGAATTTGTTAATAATGCTATACCTCCACAATAATATTCCCAACGATTGGCCCGACATACTAAGAATGATATCAAGGAAAAGAGGATTATTCTAGAGGGGGTGAAAGGTTGTATTATTCCTAATCTCTACAAGAATACTGCATATGATATGTTCAAAGGTATCTTAGATCTGTTTCGAGGCTACATTGATTTCGGGAAGTTAGCTCTCAAGGAGAAGCTAAGGAGTATCTGGATAAGGCAAGGAGAGGCCATCGCCACATATATTTGGAATTTCACTCATGTTCGAGAGGAGATAGGTGGTGTGGGTGTCATTGTAACAAAAAGTGACCTTGTGAGATTTTCTCTACTAGGATTATGAGTAAGGTGTCATCGGATAGGATAATTCTTCCCTAGTGTTCCTTGTAGCAATTTATTTTTTCCTTTCTCTACTGCATAGATCAATTCGATATAATTGTTGAACAACCAAACTTATGTAATGAAGCAATGATTAATATACCATCTAATAGTTCTATTTTATATAAACATCAATGCAAAAAAACCTTTGGAAAGACATTGTATTATTCAAGAATGTCCAAAACCCATAAAATTCAATCTGATACAGTTCGTTGTTCATTCTAGAACATATATGGTCAACACATGACAATGGAAGGATTATCGTCAACACAATAATGCCCTAACTAGGTCCCATAATTTAAACAACCTAAGTAAATTCCTCCAAACTACTTCAGACCTATATTAGAATACTTGCTATGCTTGATCCGAGGGCGCTATAGTCCTCAACTATCCTCTGTCTACTAAGTCCAATTTAGGAATTACTTCGGCCACCTCTGCTTATCAATGACCTTGAATTTATCCACAAGAAGATTCTGCTACAAGAATACATGTACATAGGATTGGTTTATAGGTATTCAACCATTGTGTGAGCTCGTATGTCCCTAATCTTAAATGGCCCCAAATCCGGGGGGTCTCTCTCATCCACAGATTCGAATTTTTCAACATAGAATTGAATGGAAAAAACATTGATTTGAGGGAAATAAATCCACAAATATTCGTACCTTCCTTTCTCCCCATAGTCAAGTTACAGTTTTCGGGGTCAAGCCATAGAGTATGAATTCAAACCTCAAATCCACGTGATCAACCACATAGCTCAGTTTCTTCTAGCCTAGAGCACTAAATGTTCCCATAAATTCATGAGGATGCCACAGATAGAATTGTTATTTTTCCTTGTTAATTTATTAGTTTTGTGGCATCTGGTAAGGACTCATATTATTTAGAAATGCTACTCCTTGTTGTGCCAGAATAAAAGAAATATGTAATGGCGTCAACTAGGGTGGAATCTTTCACCACTAAAATTGACAAGAGAGAAAATGGGTCTTAAAACCCTTAGAGCTAATTCTCAAGAAACAAATGAGTTGATCCAAAATTAATTCAAACCGCTTGCATTTATAAATTTCATATACAGGTCTCTTCCTAATCGATTGAGTAAATTTTATTCCAAAACCCAATTTTTGGTTTCTTTGATTAGTTGCCCCAAACTTGCCCAACATAAGATATTTTTTTTGGTTTTCCCTTTATCTAGGAATATAGCCTACAAGGATAGGATAGGATATTCCATCCTCCATAACCCCTTCATTTGGAGAGGACACTACAGCCCCCCTTCCCGAATTTGTTTGCCCTCAAGAAACTGCAGAATTGGGAGGGTTGCATGAATGGATGTGTGGAGAATAAAGAAGACAACCTTCAGAATGCTAAGGATATGGGTTCATCAACCAATCAAGTGTAGTATAAATTGCATGGTAGTAATGAGTGAAATTATTGCATCATATTTTGTAATGCATTCTGAGCTTCTTATCATGAATAAAGAAAAAATATTGATAGCAGAAGGTGCTACTTATGGGTCACAATTTCTTATGCTTCTTAAACCTTTCATTGGTAGATATTCTTGAAATTATAAGTTGGTGTTGTAATGGATAATATCTCTTTTAAGGCTTGGGACGATAACATCCTTATGTTATTGATGTACCAAGACCGAAAGTAGAATGAAAGTAGTTGCAACTATAAAATATAAAATGCATGTAGTATTAGGTGTGATAGAGGAGCCACAAGGGATATCTGAGTTAGTTGAGCCCCTTTTTCTATGTACCTCACATATTGGGAGGTCACATGGTCAAATCTCCTTGATTCCCTTGGGGTTAGGCCTTGCTTGTTTGGTCGATGGGTAGATCCCTTCGGGTTGATTTACCTGGATTTTCCTGTGGATCTTTTGACCACTTAGTGTCCATGAGCCACCCTAAATAAAATTGTGATAGTGGGAGAAAGTTTTACTTTGTGATAGACGTAATTCTTTTAGCATTACCTATGATAGTTTAGTGGCATTATTTTGTTTGTAGCATAACCACAAGCATTGTAGGTTAAAACAAAGCTACCACATGCTAGATTTTTTGTTATAGGAAAAAAAAAAAAATCATGGTAAAATAAGTCTAACATGTGTTGTATTTGTTTCTAGCACAAACACAAATATTTCAAGATTAAACAAATCTAGCACCCTCTAGATTTGTTTCTAACAAAAAAATTAATTATTGTAGGGTAAACCAAAAGAAAAAATGCAAGCATTGTAGGGTAAAATAAATATAGCGCACGTTAGAATTTTTTCGAGTAAAATCAAAAGCATTGTAGTTCTAGAGACAAATTTAGCATGTGATTGATTTGTTTCTAGCACAAAAAAAAACATTGCAAGGTAAAACAAGTATATCATGTGTTAATTTTGTTTCCAACAGAAACACCAACATTGCAAAGTCAAAAAATATAACATGTGTTATATTTCCTTCTAGTAGAAACACATGAATTTAAAGTTAAAACAAATCTAGTGCATGCTGGATTTGTTTCCAACACAAACACAAGAATTGCAAAGTGAAACAAATGTAGTGTGTGTTAGATTTTCTTTTAGCACAAAAAGAGACATTCGAGGTAAAAAAAATCTAGCACATGCTATATTTTTCTGTAGAAAAAAGAAAAGGAAAATTAGGTTAAAGAAAACCTTGTGCATGCTAGATTTTGTTTTAGCACAAATAAACACATTGCAAGGTAAAATAAATCTAATGTGCATTATATTTGTTTCTAGCACAAACAAAAACATTACCTGATATTGTTGTTGTGTTTTTCCTGACACTATAGTTTTTTATAACTCTGCAATGCTTTTGTTTCTGCTAGAAGCAAAGGTAAAATAAATATAGTGTAAGGAAAAACACAAGAACATTGTTGGGAAAAACAAAATCACAAACATAGGCATTGCAGGGTAAAGGAATGTAGCACATGTTAGATTTGTTTCTAGTACAAACACCAAAATTTCAAAGTAAACCAAATATACCATGTGATATATTTCCTTCTAGCATCAACATAAAAGTTGCAAGGTAAAATTTTTTTAGTAAAAACACGAACACATGCACTGCAAGGTAAAACAAAACTAGTGTGCCCTAGATTTCCTTCTAGAAAAATCTCAAGCATTGTAGGGTAAACCAAATCTAGCGCACGTTAAGTTCATTATTATAAAAAAACACAAACATTGCAAGGTAATACACGTCTATCATGTGTTAGATATTTTTTTGTTTTTTAAATCAAGGTAAAACCAATCTAGCACACATTAGATTTGTTTGTAGCATAATCACAAGCATTGCAAGATAAAACAAAACTAGAGTGCACTAAATTTTCTTTTAGCACACACAAATGAATTGCAGGGCAAAACAATTCTAGTGTACACTATTTTTTTTCTTTAGCATAAACACAAGCATGGTAAGGTGAAACAAAATAAACCTATTTCATGCTAGGTTTTCTTCTAGCACAAACACAAAAATTGTGGGGTAATATAAATCTATTGTAAGGAAAAGAAAAAAAAGCATTGTAGGGTAAAAACAAATTTCGCACGCTATTTTATTTTTAGCACCAAAAAAAAAACATCACAAAGTCAAATAAATATAGTGCACTTTAGATGTTTTGTGGGTGTGCGCTAGATTTTTTTAGCATAGATAAATGAATTGCAGGGTAAAAGAAATCTAGTCCACACTAATTGTTTTCTAGCACAAAAACAAACATGGTAAGGTCAAAAAAAAAAAATCTTAGCTCATGCTAGGTTTTCTTGTAGCACAAACACATACAAAAACATTCTAAGGTAAAAAAGAAATATATTATAAGTAGAAGCACATAAAAACATTGGTAAAAGAAATATAGTGCATGGTACATTTGTTTCTATTATAAATGAAAACATTATATGATATAACATATATAACGTGTGCTAGAGTTGTTTCTAGCATAAACACCAACATTGCAAAGTAAAAAAAAAATCTAACATGCAATATATTTTCTTCTAGTATAAACACACGTATTTCAAGGCAAAACAAATCTAACACAATGGCATATTTGTTTCTAACACAATAATATAGCATATGCTAGATTTTTTTCAGCATGCAATGTGGTTTTTTTTGTGCAAGAAGGAAGTCTAACATAAACCTACTGTGTGTTAAATTTCTCTTTCCCTATAGCATATTTATGATTCTTATTTTTTTATGACAAATATAATGATGACGATAATGATATTATTTAAAATTCATATTTTTTTGAATATTAGAAACTTTGGTAGTAGTTTCTTAATTTTATTTTAAGAAATCATGGACTATGAAGCCAAAGAAAATTCAAAGGAAGTATCTATAAGGGAAAAGAAAGTTAAGGAAATTTACCACCAAAATTTGTTGTAAATCGTATGGCATTTTCAACACTATTTTATAATTTGCTACATATGGTTAGGCATTATGTGAATAAATGAATGAAGATTAATGAATTTTGAGCTTCCATTATCTTATAAGGAAATTGAATATGGTTCGAAATTCCTTATTCTTCGCATGTGTGAAATCAAATGTTGTAAAAAGTGATCTCATAATATTTTTTAATTGTGTTCATTTTTTTATGTATTTTTTAATTTATTGAAATTTGTCAAATATTTCTATAATAATGTTTTTAGATTCTATGGACTATTATATTCCAAAGACATCATTATTTATTAGTGTATTTTGCAGCTTTATTAGTTTGAGTTAAGTTGTATATTACGGTACCAATACATTCATAGAAAAAATATTTTAGATTTTTTTAATTTGTAGTAAGGTAGTGTTAATGACAATTATTAATTGAATGGTTCTTTAATGTGTTCATATCAATTTTTTTAATTTAAAGATATTTAAAAAATGGACCATGTAGTATGTATAAATTATTATAAAATGGGTATGTTTTTCTAATTTAGACCATTGCAATTATTTTTTTAGTTGTGGTTTACCTTGTCATTAGATCTGTTAAAAATTGCTGATTTAAGGGATGGTTCATTGTGTTCTTATAACTTCCATTTTTCTACAAAAGTATAAAGATGATATTAGGTTGTATGTAGCACCAACAATAGAAGTAGATATTGCACTAAAATACGTGCCCAATAAAATTAGGGATACACTTTAAAATTTAATATATAGTTAGTTAAAACGTTTGAAATTAAAAAACATGTATTAAGATTTATGTGGAAATTAACATATAATTAGTTCTCTTACTTGAATTGGGAAATTGTGATTATGTTTGTCAATTGCAATTGAAGAAATAATTCTAGCTTTTAAAATCAACCATTTAAATGGTTGGTCAATCTATTTATGTAATTCTTATTCCATACAAATTAAATAAACTTATTAGGTTGTATATATAAACTAGAAATATCATTAATTTTTTCATTTGAATGGAGTCACTCTAATAATTTTTTTTTATTGTCATTTAACTAGTAAAATTCACTTTGTTACAAATGACAAAAAGTATAATATATACTAACGTCATTTTTTAAATGTTTTGGAGTGCTATGTTTTGATGTTGTTAAACAATGATGAGTTGAAGTGGATATATTCTAATGCGATATATGTCGTTACAGTGCATATGCATATGGGAATTAATGTAAGTTGAAATACTTTTTTTATCTTTGAAATGAAAGGAGCATTTTTTCAATCATACATTGGAGATGAACTGAGTTGTCATATTCGAAGAGAACTAAATTGGTAGTTAGGTAAAAAATCCTATTTTTTAAGTCCTTCTCAGTCACAAGTATTTAAATATTACTTAAAAATTTATTATGTTGCAATATGGATGTTAGATGTCACTGATAAGTGCATTTGATAAGCACTTTTAAAATAGAATATTGACATAGGGGATTTTAAAGTCATATGAAGTAGGTATTGTTGCCATTTGCAAACAAAAGTGAAAGAAGGGAGAACAATAAAATTCAATGAGAAAATATTGATTGTTGTGTGGTCCCAATATGGAGATAAATATGAAGAATCAAATATATTTCTAATAGATGTGTCAAAGTATCCTTCTCAATTCGCTAGATATCGGTCAAACCACATATTAATAAAAGCCTATACAAGGTAAGAGCATGATAATTGGCTTACATAGTTTTATTTCCATTTCTTAAGCCATTTCATTGTATCAAATATAAATGTGAGTAAATTTGAATGTTCAATAGAACATGTACTTCATTGTAATGGATGATGATATTTTTTAATAAATTTACTCACAAGAGCATTCAATTTTTCCAATGCAACTTAGACATAGTTTTTTGTGAATGGGTTTGTGTGATTTATTATTTGTTTCGAAATATATGTGAAATGAAAATTATACTAATATAAATTACTATTATTATTATTTATAATAATTTTTTCATTGAATTTTTTGTACAAAAGATTTATTTTTATAATGTGTATGTGTGTATATTAGTTTACATTTTTAAAAGAATTATTTTCCATTCAAATGATCTTATTATATGATACACTGATGCAAAATTTTATTTTTATGTATTTATGTTTTCTTATATTCATTAATACTCATATATAAATGCGAAATGTAATTTTTAAAATAAATTTGAATGTAAATAAATGTACAAATATTACCAAAAATAATTATAGATAATTTAGTTGATAAATTATTCATGTAATATTAAGGCTAATAGGAAATGTGGCATAGCTAATCAGCCATAGGTGAATGATTTGAACTTTTCGAAGTACAAGATCTGTAATTTCCCAATTGATATATTTTGGTAATTTTGTATTGACTCCAATTAATATTTTTACGCCGAAAGCGTTCTTTATGGGGTCGCGAATGCGATTTCCCTCGGCCAATGAGAACGCATTCTCATCGTTCTTACGACCACTCAGAATTTGACAATTGTCGTCAGGGTATTTGCCACGCAGCCCACAAACTGAGCCGTGTTGCTGTCAAGTCGCAGGTCCGTCTGTGCTCCACCACAATCTCTCTCACGCTGTCGAGGAGCAAGGGTGAGCTGGAGCCGTTTGAGCCTGTCTCGCACATTGGCATCTCTCAGAAGTTCTCCCATGACGCGTCGGGCCGAGGTTCTATCTCGAATCTGTGTGCAGGGGCGTCTCTATTCTCCATTTTTTGGAGGTCATCGTTTCGGTCTGCGGCCGAAAGAGCATGGCAGAGTTTTGGCAGAGCACTATCTTTTCCCATGATTCGACGGCTAAACTAATTCCATGAAGGGGCAGGTGAGGGAGTGTGCTCCGACAAGCCTTGATCGCCATGAGCTTCAACGCAGACGGTTTTTTACATGACGTTGGGGAGAGGAGCGAGAGAGTAAACCCTAGAATCCATCGAATCAACCTTACCTCTCAAGATCAATCATAATAATTTTTTTATATAATATTATTTTAAAATTATATAAGAATGAAAATTTTCTTTATATATTGAAAAATTATGTGAAATTTTGTATCATACGTTATTTAATAATTTTACATATAATATATGCTTGGAAAGTATAAATGAAAATTATAAACCATATATATATACTCTTTTAAATGAAAATTTTCCCTCACTATTTTAAATTATAAACAATCTATATCTATATATATACTCTTTTTAAGTTGATTTTTGTGAATTAAATTAAATAAACAAATTGATATTTCCATTAAATTTTGATTGGTCTCTTCCTAATTTTCTAATAATTATGAAAATTGTTTGGGATAGTTTTATGATGCGAAAATTAAAGCCATGTGAGCCTCTGCTCCCGCACATTGGCATCTCCTGGGAAGTTCTCTCATGATTTGGCCAGCACAGGTTCTGTATCTCAACTTCTTGCAGTGGGGCGTCTATTCTCCATTGAGGTCATCGCTTCTTGGTCATACGAAAGAGCATGGCGTAGTTTTGCGTATACGATTCTTCCTGATTCTGACGCAACTAATTCCATGAAGGGGCATGTGAGGGAGTGCAGGCTCGACAAGCCTTTGATCGCCATGAGCTTCAACGCAGGACTGTTTCATGACGTCGGGAGAGGAGCTTAGAGAGCAAACCCTAGAATCCATCGAATCAACCTTACCTCTCAAGATCAATCATAATAATTTTTTTATATAATATTATTTAAAATTATATAAGAATGAAAATTTTCTTATATATTGAAAATTATGTGAAATTTTGTATCATACGTTATTTAATAATTTTACATATAATATATGCTTGGAAAGTATAAATGAAAAATTGCCATCACTATTTTAAATTATAAACCATATATATATACTCTTTTAAATGAAAATTTTCCCTCACTATTTTAAATTATAAACAATCTATATATATAAATTTTCTTATATTGAAAATTATGTGTGAAATTTTGTATCATACGTTATTTAATAATTTTACATATAATATATGCTTGGAAAGTATAAATGAAAAATTGCCATCACTATTTTAAATTATAAACCATATATATATACTCTTTTAAATGAAAATTTTCCCTCACTATTTTAAATTATAAACAATCTATATATATATATATATATATATACTTGCTTTTTAAGTTGATTTTTGTGAATTAAATTAAATAAACAAATTGATATTTCCATTAAATTTTGATTGGTCTCTTCCTAATTTTCTAATAATTATGAAAATTGTTTGGGATAGTTTTATGATGCGAAAATTAAAGCCATGCGTGAGCCTGTCTCGCACATTGGCATCTCTCAGAAGTTCTCCCATGACGCGTTGGGCCGAGGTTCTATCTCGAATCTGTGTGCAGGGGCGTCTCTATTCTCCATTTTTTGGAGGTCATCGTTTCGGTCTGCGGCCGAAAGAGCATGGCAGAGTTTTGGCAGAGCACGATTCCTTTTTCCGGTGATTCTGACGCAACTAATTCCATGAAGGGGCATGTGAGGGAGTGCAGGCTCGACAAGCCTTTGATCGCCATGAGCTTCAACGCAGGACTGTTTCATGACGTCGGGAGAGGAGCTTAGAGAGCAAACCCTAGAATCCATCGAATCAACCTTACCTCTCAAGATCAATCATAATAATTTTTTTATATAATATTATTTAAAATTATATAAGAATGAAAATTTTCTTATATATTGAAAATTATGTGAAATTTTGTATCATACGTTATTTAATAATTTTACATATAATATATGCTTGGAAAGTATAAATGAAAATTGCCATCACTATTTTAAATTATAAACCATATATATATACTCTTAAATGAAAATTTTCCCCCTAATTATTTTAAATTATAAACAATCTATATATATATATATATATATATATATATATATATATATATATATATATATATATATATATATATATATATATATATATATATATATATATATATATATATATATATATATATATATATATATATATACTTGCTTTTTAAGTTGATTTTTGTGAATTAAATTAAATAAACAAATTGATATTTCCATTAAATTTTGATTGGTCTTTTCCTAATTTTCTAATAATTATGAAAATTGTTTGGGATAGTTTTATGATGCGAAAATTAAAGCCATGGTACCGTACTGTTTTCTTTAATACATATCTTATCCCGCGGAGGACTTATCTGCCGCAAAATTATTTTTACGCTGAAAGCGTTCCCTTTATGGGGTTTGCGAATGCGATTTTTCCCTCGGCCAATGAGAACGCATTCTCATCGTTCTTACGACCACTCAGAATTTGACAGTTGTCATCAGGGTATTTGCCACGCAGCCCACAAACTGGGCCGAGGACTTATTTGCCGCAAAATTATTTTTACGCTGAAAGCGTTCCCTTTATGGGGTTTGCGAATGCGATTTTTCCCTCGGCCAATGAGAACGCATTCTCATCGTTCTTACGACCACTCAGAATTTGACAGTTATCGTCAGGGTATTTGCCACGCAGCCCACAAACTGGGCCGTGCTGCTGTCAAGTCGCAGGTCCGTCTGTGCTCCACCACAATCTCTCTCACGTTCACAACAGCCGAACCCTCGCGCTCTTTAATTCCCATCTTCGTGCATCTCTCGAACAGACGACGCACCAGAGTCCCTGGGTAACTTGGCGCTCCTTCAAAGCATAAAGCTCTGTTGCGAGAGTTTACAGAGACTGCCAGAGTCCCTCGGTAACTTGGCTCTCCTTCAAAGCATAGAGCTCTGTTGCAAGAGTTTACAGAGACTGCCAGAGTCCCTCGATAACCTGACGAACCTCACAAGCATCAAATTCTCTTCGTCTGGGAATTTGGTGGGGCTGCCAGAGTGTGTCGGTACCCTGACGAACCTCACAAGCATCGAAATCTCTGGGTTTGGAGAGAGTTTGCTGCGGCTGCCAGAGTCTCTCGGTAACCTGACGAACCTCACAAGCATCAAAATCTCTTGGTCTGGGAGCTTGGTAAGGCTGGCAGAGTGTCTTGGTAACCTGACGAACCTCACAAGCATCGAAATCGCTGGGTGTGGAGAGAGTTTGGTCCGGATGCCAGAGTCTTTCGGTAACTTGACAAACCTCACAAGCATCAGTTTCACTAGCTGTTTGAATTTGGTGGGGCTGCCAGAGTCTCTAGGTAACTTGATGAGTCTCCAAATGATGAGTTTGTATGGTTGCAGGAGTTTGGAGAGGCTACCAGAGTCCCTGGGTAATTTGACAATTCTCCAGTGCATGTACCTGACTGACTGCTTCCGTTTGGAGATTTTGCCAGAGTCGTTGGGTAGGTTGACGAACCTTCAAAAAATGGGGTTGTGGGGGTGCAGGAGTTTGGAGAGTCTACCGAGTATGAAGACATTGGTATCGTTGAAAGAGTTGATAGTATCAGATTGTTCCAAGTTGAAGAGCATACCGGGTTTGGCCCACATAACACGCCTTCGAAGACTGCACGTCGATCACTGTGTTGAACTGGAAGACTTGAATGGTGTTGAAGATTGTATATCATTAAACTATTTCAGGTCGACACGTTGCCCAAAGCTGAAGTGCAGTGAAATTGTTCTAGAGAAGCTCGGTCAACGAAAGTAGAAGGGGTTGTCTATCGAAGGGCTTATGGAGTTGTTAATCAAAGAAAGAGAATTGGCCGAATACAATTATGCGTGTCAGTTGGATAAAATTTCAGACGAGAGGGAAGAAGAGAGGGAACGTGACTGTGAACGTCACAGACTTTCAATTTTTTAGTGGAAACATCTCCAGAGGTTAAGGAGATGTCATATGTGCAGCATCGCCTAAATATGAAATGGGTGGATTGTTGAATGGATGCAGAGCGATCAGAATTTGAAGAGGAACTGTGAGTGTGAAAAACGGCAGATACAGATGAGGAGTTAGAATTCTCCTTCAGCGTCCTTATCACGATGCTTCATCTTCGTGGAGTTCATGAGTGTTTGGGGCCGTATGTGTGAGGTTTCTTGACTTCTTAGAGGCCGTGCGATCATTGACCACGAAACATCAGAGAGGGCGCAGCTTATTTTTTTAGTCTATTCATCTATAAATGTAAACAAGAAACCAGGTGTGGGGGATTATACGTCTGTGCAGAAAACCACATAATCAAACTTTGAATTTTAAATTTTAAATATTTATATTTATTTTAATAAAAATATTTATTTTTAATTTTAATATTATTCATTTGTTATTTATGTAATTTTATTTTTATTTCATTTTATTTATTTGTTTATTTATTTATTTATTTATTAATTTTTATTTTATTTCTATTTCTATTTATTTATTTATTATATTCTTGTTTTTGTAATTAAGAATTTAATTTTTATTTAATTTTATTTATTTATTTATTTTTATCTATTTTATTTTTAATTTTAATTATATCTTTATTTTATTTTATTTCTATTTATTTATTTAATTTTTACTTTTTTTTTCTCTTTTTTTATTGGTTTTGAAATCTTTTCGTATCATAGCATGTAATTATTAAAAATAAAATAAATATATAAATTCAAAATTTAATTATTATTTAATTACTTTTAACATTTAATTTATTCGATAATAATAAAAAAACAATTGAATATCCTTTGAATAATGCACAAAGGCTATCTCTCTCTTTTATAAAGTGCTTGAATATTAATAGAAATCCTCCCCTTGTAAACTGTATTAAAAGGCAATATCCGCTCATTATATTTTGATGTTCGAACTTCTTAGACCATAACCCCACGCAATAACAAGTATACGCCCTCCCGAAAGCCTGCATTCCATTGCTATGTTACTAGAGACGCCATGATAGTGAATTCGGTTGATTTCAGTGCCTTGAGGCCATTTATTCTTCTCCCTCTGTTCTCCTAGGACGAGTTGGAGAAGAATTAACTCAACATCTGCCTTCTTTTCCCCCCTTGCATCATTGAGACGTCTCCTTTCAGCGTTCCTTTGCACCTCCCGGTGCAATTGCTAGTTTTATTGCAATCATATTATATTGAAAATCAACAAAACACAAAGTCCCTTGTTGAATTTTAATTTCCTATAAAATTCATTAATATGAGTGTATAAATGTGATATACAAATTTTAAAATCAAACTCCATTGTAAATAAGTTCTCATTTCTTAAAAAGACATAATTAATTGATAATGATTGTTAAGTGGAGTGTTAATATTTCATTGAGCATGTATCATAGATGATTAATGTCTTTAAACTTTTTGAATTGTAAGGAATTTCATTTCATTGTCCAATGATGACTTTTTATAAATTTGTATTTTTAAATAAAATGAAATTATATCATATGAGCCAAAAAGGTAGAAAGTTATGTTATCAACATTTATTTATTTATATTGATTAATATGAGTATATTAATGTGATACATAATTTCCATAAATTATGAATCATTTCTTCCTAAAACATATATTAAAATTTGTTGATAATAAGTGCTAAGTACACTATTTAGACTAGTGGGAAATGGGACATAGATTAGTGACTTAAAACTCTTTAAATTTGAAGGCATTTGATTTTCAATATATAATTCTTTCTATCTTACATGTGCTTGTAAATCAATTATTTTTTTCTGCAATCATCTCGTACGATTCAATAAATTAGGATTCCATTTATTGAGTTTCAATTTCTATCATGTGGTTTAATAGGAGTGTATAAATGTGATATCATTGTTTTTGAAATCAAACTCCACGTAAAACAATTTTTTTTCATAAGTAGACATGTAATAACTAATTGATCATGAAAATAATGAATGTTAAGTGGACTATTCATTAAACCCCAAGGGTTAGCTCAAGTGGTCTAGAGCCAAATGTGAAGTTATTTGATATTTTTTTTATCACGGGTTCGACTCTTTGAGGTCATTGGGGTGAGGTTCGATAACTAGGGATGATGATTTACTCAATGTACCATCTACAAAATGGTACTCTGGGGTTTCAAGCACTTTCATTCCAAGTAAAAATAAAGAAAACATGGACTATTCAGAGTTATTAGGAGTTGTAAATAAATGTAAAACACTTACCAATTTTTTTTTTAGATAGTTTAGTTGATAAATTATGCATGCACTATGAAGGCTAATAGGAAATGGGGCATAGATAATGGACCATAAGGTGAATGATTTGAACTTTTTGAATTTCAAGATCTGTAATTTCCGAATTTATATTTTTTGGTAATTTTCTATAGACTCGAATTAATATTTTTTATTGCACTCATATCATATTGAGAACCAAAAAAACACAAAGTTACTCGTTGACTTTTAATTTCCTATAAAATGCGTTAATACGAGTGTATAAATGTGATATAAAATTTTTAAAATCACAATCCATTATAAATAAGATTTCATTTCTTAAAAAGACATAATTAATTGATAATGATTGTTAAGTGGAGTGTTAATATTTCACTGAGCATGTATCATAGATTATTTATGTCTTTAAACTTTCTGAATGGTAAGTAATTTCATTTCATTATCCACTGATGACTTTTATGAATTTGTATTTTTAAATAAAATATCATATGAGCCAACAAGGCACAAAGTTATGTTATCAACTTTTAGTTATTGATATTGATTAATATAAGTGTATTAATGTGATATATAATAGCCATAAATTATTAATAATTTCTTCAAAAAACATATATTAAAATTTCTTGATAATAAGTGCTAAGTAGACTATTTAGAGTAGTGGGAAATGGGACATAGATTAGTGACTTCAAACTCTTTAAATTTGAAGGCATCTGATTTTTAATCTATAATTATTTCTAACTTAAATGTGCTTGAAAATCAATTATTTTTGTCTCCAATTGTCTCATATGACTCAATAAATCACAAAGTCATTTATTGACTTTCATTTTCTATTATATGGTTTAATAAGAGTGTATTAATGTGATATCGTTGTTTTTAAAATAAACATCCATGTAAAAAAAATGTTTTTCATAATTAAACATGTAATAATTAATTGGTCATGAAGATAAGTGGACTATTCATTAAGCCCTAAGGGTTAGCTCAAGTGGTCTAGAGCCAAATGTGAATTTGTTTGATATTGTTGTTGATCACTCGTCCGATTTTTTGAGTTTGTTGGGGTGAGGTTCCATGGGTAGGACCAATTATTTACTCAATGTACCATTTGGAAAATGGTGGTATGTACTCTGGGTTTCCCGTACTTTTATTCCAAGTAAAAATAAAGAAAACATGGACTATTCAGAGTTATTCAAGATATGGGTCATAAATGGATGCCTTTAAATAGTTTGCATTTATGACGTTTGATTTTCCCATCCACCCTAAATATTTGTAAATTTCAAGTCTTAAATAAATTATTTCTAATCGAAATAATGTGATAGAATACAACACATTAAAATATTTATTGAATTATATTTAGTTATATGCGTTTATACAAGTTTATGAATGTATTGCAGTTTTGAAATTATTTAAGATCTTAATGCACACAAAGATTTTTTTATTTTTTTAAATATAATTAATTAATGATGAGTTCTATGTAGTCCATTTGATTTTCAATCCATAGATTCTTATAGCTATATATTAATAAATCAATTACTTATATATGCAATCGTCTCATGTAATTCTATTAGCGAGGAAGCCATTTATTGACTTTTATATGCCTATTATGTGGTTTGATATTAGTGCATAAATGTGACATTGTAGTTTTTGAAAGAAAAATCCATATAAAATAAAATATATTTCTTCATAAAACGTGGAATAATTACTTAGTAATGAATTTCAAGTGGACTATTCATGCTCATTCAAGAGATGAGGCATAAATGGGTGTCTTTAAAATTTTTGCACCACAATATGAGATTATATTTTTCCATCCATAATAATATTATGAAAATTTGAACATTTAAATACATCCATGGGGTTTTTGATAGATGGTGTCTGTGTGTTGTTAAGGTAACTCCAAGATAAATGTAATGGGTTATTGAAATAAAATTCTTAATGTAAGTAAAAATACAAATTTTACAAAATAAATAATTCAGAATTTAATTGATAATGAATTTTAAATGGTTTAATTTGATTTTTAATCCATAACTATTCCTAACTGTATATTCTTAAATAAATAACTCATATTTGCAATAATATCATATAACTCAATAACTCAATAAGTTAACTGTTGACTTATATTTTCCTGTCATGTGGTTTAATATGAGTTTATAAAGGTTATATTGTTATTTTTGAAATAAAACTACATGTAAAACAAAATTATTTTCTGAATAAAACACGGAATAATCAATTGATAATGATTGTTAAGTGGAATTTCAAGGTTCACTGAAGAGAGGGTCACAAATGAATGTCTTTAGACTTTTTGCACCATTATTATGACATTTAAAAAAAAAATTAAAATTAATAGATAATGAATCTTAAATAGTGCTTAAACAAATTATAATTATTTGATAACCATTTCTAAGTGGTTTGGACCTCCCCTCGGGGCTTTATAAAGGAACTAAGGGGACCTAGAAATTTTAGCATTAAGATTTTTTACTTAGTAACTTTATAGTATACTAGTTGCAATGAAAAATTTGCAAGGGAGGTACTCATTAATAAGTATTACACTGAGATCCTCATAACACCATCATAGTTTGTTCAACAACTCCCCCTATAGTTTATGGGAAAATTTGAAGTGAGAGGTTTTAGGCACAATTTTTTTGACACCAAGGGGTCTAGTATATCATTCGTAACTAGAATATCTTTCTTTCATGTTAGAAATACTAATATGATTTAATTTATTCCTACCGATAGCTTATTTCACACCCATACTTTGTATTGATATTCTTGTGCCAAGCAATTCCATGTTTGACCTATTCACGGGTCTCTAATTGGTTGGAAATTACTAAAAATATTTAGCTGATCTTATCTTAAGTTAATATTGAGAATTTTTCAAGTGTAATTATACACCCCAGTATTGAAAGACCCCACGTAAACATTTCTACTTGTAAATGTATGTTTACAAGGATATGAGAATGTCCTCGTTAAATATTTTGGTCATAGACTAGTTGACATAAGTTAGAGTTAGTTATTTGATGGGTTTACCGATGGTTCTTTACAAGCCCATAGTATTGCGCATCCCACGATATTTTTCTGTGTTATTTTTTATGGTGAAAATTATTTAAATGCTTCAACAAATCCATTATGGAATGTAAGACTACCAAATTAGATCCATCTTAACTTTATAATTGATCGCTATTGGCACTTGCTATATATCAATATAAGACAGATCTATGTTGGTTTACAAAACAAATAATGTTAATGAAGTCCTTGTGTTAGTTTTGATTGTTAAAAGAATGAATTTAAACATAATATGGGTCTTATGTATTATTTTGTCTCATCATTTATAAATTCTATCAATGTCCTAAATTATATAATTATAAAATATGATACTAAAAAAATAAACAAAATTGCTTATAGTACTTGCAATTAAAATTGTTATGGTAATAAACATACTAGTGTAATTCTATGATTAAATAAATTTTATGGAGACTTTAAAATTGTGCCAACCTTATATGGTAATAGTAACTCATCACAACCAATGTCATATTTACTATATCGAATTATAATTAAATTGGTATATAACGATAATATACATAATATTCTTGTCACCAACTAATATTATTCAAATTTTTAAAAGGAACCATACATAATTTTAGAAGAAATAATGTAGGGAGTCCAATATTAAGAAATCAAATATTTTCTTCTACAAATTTATATAATTTTTTTTTTATATAGCTTATCATGATAATTTTATTGCAAATAATGGTGAATAGATACATTCAAATAGTGAACTAGTTGTTTTTCAAACATAATCTAGTTAAAGTTCTAAATTATAGATCCACTCATAATTCAAAATTTAATGAAAGGTGTTTTTAGTTAAAGTCCTTGTAATAGAATTTTTCCAATTTTAATGAAATATGTGTTATAAGGAATTATGAGTACCAACAAGAAAACAATCCAATTAAATTTAAACCCACAACACAATAGTTATCTACGAAATGGAAAGGAAAGACAAAACCATTTTCAATACAGGAAATCCTCCATTCCAATAACAACACATAAATTTATAATCACATGCCTACACCATGCATCCATAAATCATCATGGAAAACACACATAAAACCTGTTACCTGCAAAGAAATCCAATCGTAGTTATTGATCCAGTTGTTCTCTTTCACTTTACTACTTTCCTTTTTCCTTCTTTCTCCAAATCCAAGATAATACTAGAGTGCTCCAAGCATGATCCAAGAATTATCTAAGTTTTCAAGAGTATAAGATAATGAGAGAATATAAGAGAGCTCCAAAACTGAACTGACAAAATGTTGTGAATTGGTTCTCAAAAGAAATTTTATCATTTAGCCTTCTTTTTTCTTCATTTTCATTTATTTTTCCTTCAATTTCATCCTCATGAAATTTTTTTTCCCTTCATCTCCCTTTTCTCCTATTTTCCCTTTTTTTCGTAAATAAAATTCCAATCATTCCCACTTTTCCTTTTCCAATTTCCATAACCATTAATTAATCAAAAGCGATCCTTTTTTTTTCTATTCGAAATCCATGTCCCTTTAATCAACCCCTTCTATTCTTTTTGTAAAAATATTTATATTGCATTTAATGAAAGAAACATTTTTGGGGGTTGTCACTTCTTGAATCTCTTCCAAGGGGTCCCATACCTCAGGGCGATCTTAGTATAAAAACTACAAGTCTTCTAGTAGAGGTTCATGTCTAGTTTAAAGAGATTGTCGTAGCGTTGAATAATCATTGGATCCAATTTTTGAGAGGAGCAACTCTAAAACGTATAATTGTATTGCATAGAAACAATATTGTTAATTGTATGGACATTATAAACAAACATGGACAATAAATAACCTATATATATGCATATGGGTAAAAGATATCGACCAAGGATAGAGGTGTTGCTAGAAATACGAAAAGTAAGATTGAGATGATTATTCAATTAACTATCTCATTTAGTTGAGCTACATAATGGGAAAACATGAATACACGTTCCTAATAATGGGCCATAGATTCTAATGAGATGCTTGTGATTGTCATAGTTCATCATTCAGGATCTATGCTTAGGATTACAAAATGAAACTCCTAATAATACATGATGTATATAATGTGAAATAAGTCACTTTGTTTTCCTTTTATAGGAAAAATAAATATTATTTATATAAAAATAAAACCATACACATTATGGTTGACCATGGACTATTTATAGTTATTAGGAGTTGTAAATAAATGTAAAACTCTTATAAAAAAAAATTATAGATAATTTAGTTGATAAATTATGCATGCACTATGAAAGCTAATACGAAATGGGGCATAGGTAATGGACCATAGGTGAATGATTTGAACTTTTTGAAGTTCAAGATCTGTAATTTCTGAATTGATATTTTTTGGTAATTTTGTATAGACTCCAATTAATATTTTTTAATGCAACCATATCATATTGAAAATAAAAAAAACACAAAGTTACTTGTTGACTTTTAATTTCCTATAAAATGCATTAATAAGAGTGTATAAATGTGGTATAAAAATTTTAAAATCAAAATCCATTGTAAATAAGCTTTCATTTCCTAAAAATAAATAATTAGTTGATAATGATTGTTAAGTGGAGTGTTAATATTTCATAGAGCATGTACCATAGATGACTTATGTCTTTAAACTTTCTAAATGGTAAGGAATTTCATTTCATTGTCCACTGATGACTTTTATGAATTTGTATTTTTAAATAAAATATCATATGAGCCAACAAGGCACAAAGTTATGTTATCAACTTTTAGTTATCGATATTGATTAACATAAGTGTATTAATGTGATATATAATAGCCATAAATTATTAATCATTTCTTCAAAAAACATATACTAAAATTTCTTGATAACAAGTGCTAAGTAGAATATTTAGGGTAGTGGGAAATGGGACATAGATTAGTGACTTCAAATTCATTAAATTTGAAGGCATTTGATTTTCAATCTATAATTATTTCTAACTTAAATGTGCTTTTAAATCAATTATTTTTGTCTCCAATTTTCTCATACGACTCAATAAATCACGAAGCCATTTATTGACTTTCATTTTCTATCATCTAGTTTAATAAGAGTGTATAAATGTGATATCATTGTTTTTGAAATAAAACTCCATGTAAAAAAAATTGTTTTTCATAATTAAACACGTAATAATTAATTGGTCATGAAGATAATGAATGTTAAGTGGACTATTCATTAAGCCCCAAGGGTTAGGTCAAGTGGTCTAGAGCCAAATTTTAATTTCTTTGATATTGTTGTTGATCACTCATCAAACTTTGGAGTTGTTGGTGTAATGTACCCAAAATTCTCTATTTTTTTTTTCATTTATCCTTCCATCTCTTAAGACATGTCAATTTAATTTTTAATAAAATACTTACCTCTCTTCAGGATATCTATATGATATAGTTTTTCCACTATAATGTATTTAACTCATCTCTATATGATATAGTCTTACCACTATAGCGTATTTAACTCATATATATATATATATATATCCACATGATTCAATATAATAATTATGAACCAAAATTTGACATTAATTGTAACACTTATTAACCATTTAATTTCTAAATCTTAAAACATAAGATATTACCATTTTACTTTTAAATCAAACTTATCAACCCTATAGTTTTATCTATTGATATAACATTTGAAATGGCTAATCGTGAAACTTTACCCGTTCACTTTATAATATGTTCTTCATTGGGATTTTTGTTAATACAACCTTGTTTTATTTACTATTCAACTTTCCATCGTAGGTGGAGGCTTATAATACACGATACCATTGGATTTGTATCAATTCTCATGAATCTATGTACAGTGTACCGATAGCCATTAGGTGTACATGAAATTGGGGATTTCGACTCGATTTTCCAAACTTTTAATGTGAAATAGTACTACATTCATGTTGATAAAGACATATTTCTACGCTTACAGCTGTTTCCCCTATCACTTCAAGGCTCAATGCATTTCTCGAGAACAGATTTTTTACTGTTTAGATGATGTGTCTTTACTTGAGTCGATTTCTGCATTGATTTTTTTTTCAGCGGTTAGCTCAACGTCTTGTCTCTCTTTCCTCTAACCATACACAGTGTACGCTATCTTCAGATTATGCCACATGGATGGTTGAGATAGTTTATGGTTTTAATTCTATTAAATTGGTATTTAATGGTGAAATTTTCTGGGAGTTGCATTCATTTTCTTCCATCCCAAATCCGGAAATGTGTTCCCTCCCTCTAGCGAGTCCATCAAGCTATGGAACTCATTCGATTTTTCCACCAATTTCAGAGAAACTCGTTTTTCATGGAGGCAGGTAATCGATATTTTCTACGCACCTTTGGATTTCTGAAGGCTTCTATTAATTTGTTTTATACATGTCGTTCTGATTATATGTGTGAAATGTTCATAAAATCCTCAATTAATTTCTGATTTCATGTGTTCACAATTTAATTTATGCTCTTGACATCTTCTATACCAGGAAATATACCTCTATGAAGATGCACGCCGAGAATACTTATTCTTGATCTAATTTTGTTGAACTTCTACCATCGCTGGTAACTGCTCTACTTCAAAAACGTTTCATCTTCTTTTACGACTGTAAATTTTGATTTATTTTTAATTTTGCAACTCTGAGTTACTAAGGTCTATGATGTTCCATCTATTATGCCTTCCTTCCCTGTTTTAGAGTCTCGATATTTCAGAGAGAGGTTTTTCTATTCCAGGTTCCTCGAGGTATAAATTTTTCTAAAACTCGTTGATTATGAAGTGCTCTGTATATTAAAAAAACTTCTTTGAACTCATATAATTGAGATTTTTTTTTCTTTTTCTTTTTCTGCAGGTAAAATCCTCACCTCGCTATCCTCATTTCTTTTCTCCTAGCTATTTACGCTTGGCTCGGCTACCGCCTTATAAGCCCTTTTTTATTTATTCCCCAGGTTGTTTTCTTCTTCTCGAAGGATTTTGGCATTAACATCCAATGTCCCTTTTTTTTCGAGTGTCAAATTTATAATTCGAAAGTTTTCCTCTATAATTATTTTTTCCTATGGGACTATCTAATTACAATTATAAGCGCTGTGATGATTCTACCATACATAGCTACTTTGTAATGATTTATAATTGTATTTCTGGACTATGTACAACATTTTTATTTCCTAATATACCGTGGAGTAAACAACGTTTAAAATTTCATCAAAGTAATATCATTCTTTAATTGTTTGATATAGAATTTACAGATTCAAGAAGCCCTTTATAGTTAGATTTTCATTTTGGTAGACTTTTTTTTGGAAAAATCGGAAATCTGTCATAAATCTCAGGCTTTTAAAAATAATCAATTCAAAATACTTTGCATAATGCCCATAAATTATTTTCAAAACTCCAATATGTGATATTTTTATTTCTACTATTTATATTATATTGATATTGCATCATCTCTAACGTATAGATGATTATTCTTCTTCCCTATTAACCAAGGTTAATAATGTATACCCATATTGGGTTAAGCTCTTTATTGGAGTGACCATGTATAACCATCACATGTTTTCTGTTATTTTCTATTGTATTAACAATATATCTATAATTTTTATAGAATTCTGCTATGTAGATGTGGTTAAAGGATGTTCCAAAAAATCTCCTTATGATATTAGTCTTCTATTAGTAAATAGAAATTTTCTATTTTATTTCTCTTTTAGATAATACTACTGATATACCAGAATTATCATTCAATTAATTCCAGAAGTAGTATTTTGGTTGTAACTTAAACTGTTTAATTCTCATTCCATTATACATAAAATATCAACTTAACATTTATCAATATTAAGTCTTGTACAAGATGAATAAACATCTTATGTTTTTCTTCTCACGTTCTATTGAACATATATTTAGATGTATTTCTGCAACCTCTATAATATTTTTATGAGATTGATGTTTTGCAGAGTTAAATTTCTATATTAGTTTATCAACATATTTGCTAGCATTATTGCAATGCCAACTGCTTCAATAATAGATGAGACCATCAATGGGTTGCAATAAACTTTACTACATTTAGATATGATATTTTCTGTTCACTTTGTTCTAACTCTTTCTAGCTCCGTAGACATAGAATATCTTTCGAGTCTAATATTATCTCATATGAAATTTTTATATCGAATTAATGTCACATATGCATTAAATTTCTCCTAAAAATCATAGCTGAACAACTTATCATTTTTTTCAGATTTGTCATTTCTATAACATGTATAAATTTCTTTGTAGATTATTATTATTGAAGATATATAGTCCTTCATAACAGTTCTGATATTCCTTCATTTTACGCATGCATATGTAATTATAAAACATAGAAGCAGATTAAAGCTATAAAATTTCTTTGTCTATGGGAATAAGATATATCTCCATATTTAAACCAGTATCAGGTATAGAGATTCTGGTTGATATTTCCCAGTAGAATCTATTCCGACAAATATACAGATCTTAGAGAATTATTTATTCTAATAATATATATTAAATGTAAGGAATTACATATCTGCAGCATAAGAATTTAATACTTTCAAGCTTAATAAAAATTTAAGATTTCATAATACAAATCGGCAACAACAATTTATTAATTAGGTGCACATACCACTTCTTTCTATGACCAATCCTCCCAACCTTAGAGTTCTTCTATCTCCAAAACTCACCCTCGAGTTGAGATCCTCCAATAACAGACTAACCTCAGTATGTTCTGGAGCAGCCTATTTAAGATATGCTTTCCCCAAGCCTGTTTCTAAATTTTGCGTCCAGAATTTTCAAGATGCTTTCTTCCTATTTTGCCTAGGCTTCCCTCAAAGAGGGACCTTTTAAAGCTACTTTATCCGCTTTTCCAGCTTTTCTACCTCTTCCCAACTACTTTCCTCTTCATTGGGGAATTAAATTTTTCTCTTCAAATCTAATTTAGAATTATTCCTTTCAAGGTTTTCTGAAAGGTTTTGGGAAAGTCTTAACCTTATCCCTATCCTCATGGATCAAGTTTAGGATCTCTTATCTCAAATTAGTCATAGTGCACAAATAAATATTCTATTTATTTTCATTAATAAATAATTAAATAAAATCCACACAATAATTCTCCATTGGGGTCCACTTTCCCCTTTGGATTTTTGTTCAAATGTCTAACTTCAAAAGCATAGAACTTGGGGTGTTACAGCTTGGGGTGAGGTTCCATGGCTAGACCAATTATTTACTCAATGTACCATTTTGAGAAATGGTGGTATGTTCTCTAGGATTTCTCGTACTTTCAATCGAAGTAAAAATAAAGAAACATGGACTATTCAAAGTTATTCAAGATATGGGTCATAAATGGATGCCTTTAAACAGTTTGCATATATGACATTTGATTTTCCCATCCACATTAATAATTTGTAAAGTTCAAGTCTTAAATAAATGAATTCTAATAGAAATAATATGATAGAAGCCAACACATTAACCTATTTATTGAATTCTATTTAGTTAAATGCATTGATACAAGTTTATGAATGTATTGCACTTTTGAAATTATTTAAGATATTAATGTATGTAAAGATATATTTTTTCAAAACAAATTAGAATTAATTGATTATGAGTTCTATGTAGTCCATTTGATTTTCAATCCATAATATTTTATAGCTATATATTTCTAAATCAATTACTTATATATGCAATCGTCTCATGTAATTCTATCAACGAGGAAGCCATTTATTGACTTTTATATGCCTATTATGTGGTTTGATATTAGTGCATAAATGTGACATTGTTTTTTTTGAAAGAAAACTCCATCTGAAATTAAATTATATTTCTTCATAAAACATGGAATAATTACTTGGTAATGAATGTCAAGTGGGCTATTCAGGCTCATTCAAGAGATAAGGCATAAATGGATGTCTTTAAAATTTTTGCACCGCAATATGAGATTATATTTTTCTATCCATAATAATATTATGAAAATTTGAAAATTTAAATACATCCATGGGGTTTTGAATAGATGGTGGTCGGGTGCGTTGTTAAGGCACTCCTTGATGTGAAGTCGTTGGATCAATTCCCCGCCCTTATCGGGGTGATGTATTTGGACATGATAATAAATATGTAGTCCTATCCAACTTAGAAAAAGAAATATTTAAATACATTATTTGTAGTTTATATAATATAATAAAAGCCAAAAAGACATGGAGCTATTTACTGAATTCTATTTAGTTATATGCTTCCATAATACATGTTGATAAATGTAATGGGTTATTGAAATAAAATTCTTAATGTAAGTAAAAATACAAATTTTACAAAATACATAATTTATAATTTAATTTATAATGAATGTTAAATGGTTTACTTTTATTTTTAACTAATAACTATCTCTAACCGTATATTCTTAAATCAATAACTGATATTTTCAATCATATCATATAATTCAATAACTCAATAAGTTAACTATTGACTTATATTTTCCTATCATGTGGTTTAATATGAGTGTATAAAGTGATATTGCTATTTTTGAAATAAAACTACATGTAAAACAAAATGCTTTTCTTAATAAAAACATGGAATAATCAATTGATAATGATTGTTAAGTGGAATTTCAAGGTTCACTGAAGAGAGGGTCACAAATGGATGTCTTTAGACTTTTTGCACCATTATTATGACAGTTTTTTACAAATTACAATTAATAGATAATGAATCTTAAATAGTGCTTAAACAAATTATAATTATTTAATAACTATTTCTAAGTGGTCTGGACCTCCCTTCGGGGCTTTATAAAGGAACCAAGGGGACCTAGAAAGTTTAGCATTAAATTTTTTTTACTTAGTAGCTTTATATTATACTAGTTGCAATAAAAAATTTGCAAGGGAGGTACTCTTTACCAAGTCTTACACTGAGATCCTCATAACACCATCATAGTTTGGTCAACAAATCCCCCTCTGGTTTATGGGAAACTTGGGGGTGAGAGGTTTTAGGCACATTTTTTTTGACACCAAGGAGTCTAGTATATCATTCGTAACTATAATACCTTTCTTTCATGTTAGACATACTAATATGATTTAATTGATTCCTACTGATAGCTTCTTTCACACTCATACTATGTATTAATATTTTTGTGCCAAGCAATTCCATTTTTGACCTATTCACGAGTCTCTAATTAGTTGGAAATTACTAAAAATATTTATCTGATCTTATCTTAAGTTAATATTGAGAATTTTTCAAGTGTAATTATACACCCCAGTATTGAAAGACCCCACGTAAACATTTCTACTTGTAAATGTATGTTTACAAGGATATGAGAATGTCCTCGTTAAATATTTTGGTCATAGACTAGTTGACATAAGTTAGAGTTAGTTATTTGATGGGTTTACCGATGGTTCTTTACAAGCCCATAGTATTGCGCATCCCACGATATTTTTCTGTGTTATTTTTTATGGTGAAAATTATTTAAATGCTTCAACAAATCCATTATGGAATGTAAGACTACCAAATTAGATCCATCTTAACTTTATAATTGATCGCTATTGGCACTTGCTATATATCAATATAAGACAGATCTATGTTGGTTTACAAAACAAATAATGTTAATGAAGTCCTTGTGTTAGTTTTGATTGTTAAAAGAATGAATTTAAACATAATATGGGTCTTATGTATTATTTTGTCTCATCATTTATAAATTCTATCAATGTCCTAAATTATATAATTATAAAATATGATACTAAAAAAATAAACAAAATTGCTTATAGTACTTGCAATTAAAATTGTTATGGTAATAAACATACTAGTGTAATTCTATGATTAAATAAATTTTATGGAGACTTTAAAATTGTGCCAACCTTATATGGTAATAGTAACTCATCACAACCAATGTCATATTTACTATATCGAATTATAATTAAATTGGTATATAACGATAATATACGTACTCTAAGGAGTCCAATATTAAGAAATCAAATATTTTCTTCTACAAATTTATATAATTTTTTTTTTATATAGCTTATCATGATAATTTTATTGCAAATAATGGTGAATAGATACATTCAAATAGTGAACTAGTTGTTTTTCAAACATAATCTAGTTAAAGTTCTAAATTATAGATCCACTCATAATTCAAAATTTAATGAAAGGTGTTTTTAGTTAAAGTCCTTGTAATAGAATTTTTCCAATTTTAATGAAATATGTGTTATAAGGAATTATGAGTACCAACAAGAAAACAATCCAATTAAATTTAAACCCACAACACAATAGTTATCTACGAAATGGAAAGGAAAGACAAAACCATTTTCAATACAGGAAATCCTCCATTCCAATAACAACACATAAATTTATAATCACATGCCTACACCATGCATCCATAAATCATCATGGAAAACACACATAAAACCTGTTACCTGCAAAGAAATCCAATCGTAGTTATTGATCCAGTTGTTCTCTTTCACTTTACTACTTTCCTTTTTCCTTCTTTCTCCAAATCCAAGATAATACTAGAGTGCTCCAAGCATGATCCAAGAATTATCTAAGTTTTCAAGAGTATAAGATAATGAGAGAATATAAGAGAGCTCCAAAACTGAACTGACAAAATGTTGTGAATTGGTTCTCAAAAGAAATTTTATCATTTAGCCTTCTTTTTTCTTCATTTTCATTTATTTTTCCTTCAATTTCATCCTCATGAAATTTTTTTTCCCTTCATCTCCCTTTTCTCCTATTTTCCCTTTTTTTCGTAAATAAAATTCCAATCATTCCCACTTTTCCTTTTCCAATTTCCATAACCATTAATTAATCAAAAGCGATCCTTTTTTTTTCTATTCGAAATCCATGTCCCTTTAATCAACCCCTTCTATTCTTTTTGTAAAAATATTTATATTGCATTTAATGAAAGAAACATTTTTGGGGGTTGTCACTTCTTGAATCTCTTCCAAGGGGTCCCATACCTCAGGGCGATCTTAGTATAAAAACTACAAGTCTTCTAGTAGAGGTTCATGTCTAGTTTAAAGAGATTGTCGTAGCGTTGAATAATCATTGGATCCAATTTTTGAGAGGAGCAACTCTAAAACGTATAATTGTATTGCATAGAAACAATATTGTTAATTGTATGGACATTATAAACAAACATGGACAATAAATAACCTATATATATGCATATGGGTAAAAGATATCGACCAAGGATAGAGGTGTTGCTAGAAATACGAAAAGTAAGATTGAGATGATTATTCAATTAACTATCTCATTTAGTTGAGCTACATAATGGGAAAACATGAATACACGTTCCTAATAATGGGCCATAGATTCTAATGAGATGCTTGTGATTGTCATAGTTCATCATTCAGGATCTATGCTTAGGATTACAAAATGAAACTCCTAATAATACATGATGTATATAATGTGAAATAAGTCACTTTGTTTTCCTTTTATAGGAAAAATAAATATTATTTATATAAAAATAAAACCATACACATTATGGTTGACCATAAATAGACACAATTACTCATTAGGTTTTTTCTTTTCTCTATTATTACTAATACTATCCTTACGAATATAAAGATCAATTTTATTCATAATTTAAATCACATGAAATCCTTAATCATAATAAAAAGTCATGAAGTCTTATATTGTTCTAAGTAAGCTATTATTACTATCATTAACAAGATCGAAGAGAAATATAACAATATAGTTATACATGAATTATTTTTATATAAATATATACAAAATATCACTATCTACTTATCCAGGCATATCAAAATAACAATGACACTTCCTATGGTATTAACACATAGACGTTCTTCAAATATCATTCTAACATATTAGGGAAAGCTTCAACAATGATCATTGTGACCTTAGACCGTAAAATCCATACTTTTTATGGTAATTTGGTTGAATTTGGTTATTTAAAAGGTATGAATATCATTTTTTTATGTATTATTTAGAAAACCTATTAAAATTGAATTTTCAAAATATTAAGATATGTGTTTTTCAAACTATAAAATAAGTTTTAAAGGATTAATTGTAATGATAAAAGAATCAATTTCATAATCATAAATTATACATTTACTCTAAAATCCATAAAGTATATATTTTCATAATACTTGAAGAAGCACACAATTGGGATAATCACAATAACAAACAAACACATAGTTGCTATAAAAATAAGATGATTGAGAACCATAATTCAATGCTGATTTATAATGATGAAAATATCAATTTCAACACAAAAGTCATAAATTCTAATTTTCATAATACTTGAGGTAGCAAGCAATTTAGATTATCATAATTAAAATGAACAAATACATAGTAACTATATATATAAAATCATCAATAGCAATGATTAAATTCTTCCAATCAATTCTCTCACTTATTTTACAATGTAGGTAGGCTATTGGAAGGACATTAACAAAAATAACATCCATGGATACAAGGAGAAGACAATAATTAAAATTAAATTATTTTAATTGAGACATTGAATAATGTTAACTTCTAGTTTATGAGTTATTACATGATACTAATTGTGTAAATGAGTAATATAGTCTCCAATGCTACGATTCGAACTCAACTCAGTGATTTCAAATTTCCAATCTCCAAAAATATTTAAATTCATATTCTGAGATGATCTCATTTTTAATTGTTCGAATATTTTTCATTCTGATTACAAATTCAATTAAAGCAAATTAGAAAACAAACTACAGAAAATAACCAGTCACTTAAAAATTTAAATAAATTGTGAATATAAATGCATTTAATGGGAAAATATATGAAACAAGCTTGTAAAATTTAATGCACTTATCAGTTCAAGTTATCCATTATCTACAACATTCAAGCTGTAGTTAGTTGTCCCTAATGGAAAGCATATATGTGAAAATATATTTTGACTAAGATTCCTATCCCAGGTAACACCAAACGTCACTCGAATAAAGGTCTACTTCTTGTGAAGACTCATAAAAGTAAACAATTTAGGGACAACGTCTAAAACAAAATATGAATAATGAGAAGTTAATGTCATGTAACACCATGGATGTAGGTGGAGTTTGTCGATTGAAGATATCCCTAATTACGGTCAACATTCCTAATCTGGAATATGTGTGAGTTATGATATATGATGTCTACATCCCCATTTAGCTACTAAGAACTTTAAAATATCAAATTGTTCTTATCTAATGCAATATCTCCTTGTTACCATGCAAGGGATCGTTAAATACCATTGGGAAACGATCCATCTAATTATTAAAAATGAGATAGTCTATGCATAAATAATTGGAAATATGTTATTTATGAATATGAGTATACAAAAATTTAAGAAAAATGAAATAATTTAATTCTTAAAACTATAGCAATAAATTTATAAAAAAAAAAAAATCAAATTTTTAACGATATTATATAGTTTATAAAAGAATTGGCAGAAAAATCATTATAAGAAAAAAAGCAGTCCTTAAATTTTTTTAAAATAAAAGAATTTTGGTATTTTTTATGATCAATATACAATTGAAAAGTGTGATGCTTCTTTCTATTTGAATAATTCATTTGTTAATAAATGGATATTATTACACATTCCATAACTCGTGCTCTTTGTATGTAATAATATTTTATAGTGAAGTTTGTTCCACGTGATTTTTTTAAATGATGGAGTTAACTACTCATATAATAAGTGGTAAAGTGGGTGGCCATTATTAGTTACTGTGTGGACTATAGAGATTGATTGATCGTTGACTAGTTATTAATCATGCTTTGACTTAATTTTTTTCATTGTTTTTTTGTTTTTAACCAAAGTTTCAATCAAAATTTTTTGTTCAACTCAAGTTTAACCAAACTTTAAAATTTGACCTTTTATTGCGAAAGGTCACAAGAGGTCACTTAATCCGTGTGCTATTTTAACAATAGCCAAAGTTTCAAAGATGGGCAATGTTTTTTAAGCCAAAGTATGAAACATTTAAAGTTTTACTCTTTTCCGGTACTCAATGTCGCCCATTATAATTTCCATTAATTAATCATAGTCGATCAAGGTGTCGATGCCCTGGATGTCGGTACTCCATGCCATGTTTGTTCATGGAAAAATCACTACATCCATGCCATGTTTGTTCGCAGAATGTGTTCACGGCTGCTTGGACGGCCACTGTTTGCATGGACTGTCATTGTTCGCGGTGTGAAAGAGGATTCAGAGACGACAGGGACTACCGCTGCCTGTGGCACTAGTTAAAAATGATACTAAGTCACATGGGTCTTAAGATATATTAAGGGATCTTAATAATTATAATTTGAGGTGGTTGGGGATTTCTACAATATTTGGTTTTTCATTTGTAATATCTATGTTGTTAAGATTTGGATTACTTGAATTGAAATTTTATACCTAACAACCCTTAAGTAGAGATTTCAAATGATTTCCATTCTAAATATAAGATGAAATTAACTGTAAGATAATTATATTATAAGAAAAAATAACTTAATGTATAAAAATGATACAAAATACAACAATCATAAGAAAATAACTCTCACATTACACACATTGGAAGAGAAAAATCTATCATAACATTTCTTACCAATTACTGAATATCACAACATATAATTGATGTTTTTTTCTGAAAAAATAGAATATTTCTTATAGGATAAACACGGGTTAGAAATCAAGTTTATACTCAGAGGGTTAATGAATTAGTATACTATATTTTAAATAATATAAATAATTATATACCACAATAATAGAACAATCAACATGAACACGTTATGAATATAGAATATACATGGAACCCCATCTATGAAGAAACTACAAAAATTCTATTGATTAGATGAATTTGTAAGAACAAACTTCAAATTACATCATTCTTTGTAGAAACCAGCCTATAAGAGAAACCAACCCCCTTTATTTACTAGCACCATGCTATGGGAGAAACCAATATCACTAAGATTTACATGCACCAACTAGAAGGAGTCACAAATCCCCTAATCTTTATATGAACCACTGAAGGAAACATCAATCCGTTGATGTTTACAGCAACCAACAAAAAGGATGCACCAATCCCATAATATTTACAATCACTAACCTAAAGGACACAGGAATCCCCCAATTTTTATAAGAGCCAACATAAATGAGACAACATTCCCTAGAATTTATGAGAATCGATTTGAAGGAGACATCAATCCTGTAATATTTATAGGAAGCAACCAACAGTACCAATCAAATCCATTTTTCATTTTTTTTTACTCATATCAAATGACTCTTCATTTAAATTTGACTAAAAAACTAATATTTATTTCCATACCTACTTTCTTTCTCTGATCTTACTGAGTAACAAACTCTACTTTTTATGTTATGTATCCAAATCAATCTTACAAGAGGTCTTTGTTATAACTTCTCATATCTACTATGGATATTAGTTCCTTCCTTGATATAACTCCTCAATTTCCTCAACACTTCAAATACGAAATTTTTTCACACAACAATTCTTTAAAATAGTTCTCTCTCTCTCTATCCCTCTCTCTCTATATATCTGTGTGTGTGTGTGTGTGTTTATATATCCCCCACTTCATTGATAATTCCACTTCTTTCTCTCTCTCTCTCTGTCCTCTCCTTCTCTCTCTCCCCCCCCTCTTTTATCTTATTTTTCCCATTATTTTTCCCACTACCTCTCCCCCTCTCCCTCCCCCCATTTAAACCCTCCAAATATGTTTATATCCATCTCTCATCCTTTATTGCCTTCGTCCCCTTCTCCTTCTATATGTCTCATTCTTTCTCCCTCCACATTCTCCCCATTTTCATATATATATTTTTCTTTGTATAATAATCTCTCATCCCATCTCTCCCTCTCTCTCTCTCCCTCTCTCCAACTTTAACTCTATCACTCTCCCCCCTTCTCTTTATCATCCTTCCCTCTTTCCTCCTATATATGTTTTTCTCTAGCCCATAATATTTCCATATTTTCATTGATATTTTTTTCTTTATCACTTTCTCTATCCATACCTCTTTATATATATCGCATTCCTATAATTCTATTTGTTATGGCATCACTTCCTAAAAATCTCTCTCTCTCTCTCTCTCTCTCTCTCTCTCTCTCTCTCTCTCTCTCTCTCTCTCTCTCAACATCTTCTCCTCTCTCTATCACCCATTTATTCCCGCTCTCTCTCCCTCTAGCCCCATCTCAATCGCCCTCCAAAATTTTCTCTCTTCCACCTTGCTTCCCCTCAGCAAATCTCTCCCCCTTACTTATCTCCTTCTCTCATTTCGCCAACCCACTATCCTCTCTCTTTCTCTCCTTTAATCCCTCACTCCATCACTCTATATATAACTTGTCACAAACACACACATAGTCTCCACATCACTCTTCTTCTTTATATTTATCTTCTATAATCCTTCTCTCACCTTCTCTCCCACCCTCTAGCTCCATATATATATATATATATATATATATATATATATATATATATATATATATATATATATATATATATATATATATCTCCCATTATTAACCTTAAAAACTCTATCTCCACCCTCTACCCCCTCCTTTTTATATTCCCTCCTTCTCTCCTCTCTCTTTCTCACCCCCACTCTCTCTATAATGATCTCCGTATTTGTCTATTTATTCGAATCTCTCACTCTCCCTCTCTCTCTCTCTCTCTCTTCTAACTTCCTCAATATCTCATTCTCTCTCTCCCCCAAAAGGCAGACTCTCCCTCTCCCGCCCCCTCTCTCACTTCCTTTATATATCTCTCTCCTTCTCTATTTTAGTTCACCTCTATTTCAAAAGACTCCTTCCTCTCTATATTACCATGTCTCACACCCATTGTCTCTATATTTTTACCTCCTAGTATCTCTCTTTCTCTCATCCCCCTATTTAAACATCCTCTCCCTCTCTCTCTCTCCCCTTCTCTCCTTATATCTCTCTCTTAGTATTCCTCTCTCATACCATCTTAGTATTAATCTCCCTTCCTCATATATCTCTCTATTTCCCCCTCTCCCTTTGTACCACTCTCTATCCACACTACTCTATTTCTCTCCATGTATCTCCTCTTCCCTCTCAATAGATTTGTTCTTAAAAATAACTTTCCCTTGCTCTCCCACTCTGTCTACCCCATAAAACTCTATTTTAGTCTCACTCCCTCATTTATCTTTCCATCTCTTCCCCATCTCTCTGTCTCTCTCTCTCTCTCTCTCCATATATCCTTCTCTCTATATATGTGTCTCATGTTTCCTCTCTCTCTCCTTCTCTAGATCCATATTTTAGTTTCCATCTCTCTTCTTCTATCTATCTCTATATCTTTTCAATCTCTCTCCCCCTTCCAGTATCCCATTCTCTCCCTCCCTTCCCCAATGCCCTTTCTCCGCCTCTTTTTCCTTTTCTCCATATTTCTCTCCTCCATTCTTTCTCCTTTCTCTATCGCTCCCTTAATCTGTCTCTTTATCTCTCCCAAATCACTCTCTCTTTGTTTTCTAGCATTCTCTTCTTCCCTATCTTCGTCCCTCTTCCTCTCCTCTCTATCCTCTCTTTACTATTCTCTCTTTTCCTTCTCATCTCTCAAACTCTCTCTCTCCCCCTAGCTATATGTTTGTATCTCTCCCTCTCTCCTTTTTCCCTCCCTTCTAAACCACCATGCACTCTCTCTCCCTTCCTCTCTTTTATCCCTCCTTGATCCATGAAAACTTCCTTCACAATAAACAAATTTCAACATTCCCCCCCTCTCTCTCTCTCTCTCTCTCTCTCTCTCTCTCTATATATATATATATATATATATATATATATATATATATATATATATATATATCCCTTAATCTCTCTCCTCAGCATAAAACTCTTTTTATATATGTATATCTACATCTCTCCCTTTATCTATGTCCTCTTGTATCTCTCTTCCATTTCTTGCTCTCTCTATCTATCTATCTATCTATCTTTAATTTTCTTTCTCGCTTATCTAAACCATACCAATCTCCTTGTATAGCATTTCATTTATCCTTCTCTCTTTCCTCCTTTCTCTTCCTCTACATATCTTTAATTCTCTCCACTTATACACTTTTATTACACTATTTCTCTACCACTCCCTCCTTCACTATGTCCCTAATTCACAGTAACCCCCCTCCAACTCTCCTTATCTCTCTCTGTAAACTCTAGCTCCATATTTATCTCCTTTCTTCTATTCTTCTCGATCTCTCTCTATATCACTCTCTATACTTTACTCCATCCCCTTATCTCATTCTCTTTCTCCTTTTATTTCAATTATCACCTCATCATCTGTTACTCATCCTCTCATATCCAGTTCCAGTTCTTCCTCTCCCTCTTACCCACCCCTGTAACCGATTATCTCTCTCTCTATCTCTCTCTCGCTTAGAAACATATACACACACAAACAAACATTCTTATCCCTCACTACCACATTTCCACTTTTTTCCATCTCTCTATCTCTTTTGTCCCGATCTCCTTCCTTTACATTTCTCTACCGACCCCCTCTCTCTATTCCCCTTCCCAACCTCAGTCCCTCCATAAAACCCCATTTCCAGTATTTTCCCTTATTCATCCCTAACTATCCTACCACTATCTCTGTCACTTTATATTACAATCAAACTTTTCCTATATTTTCCAATTAAAAATTCACTTTCACACTCTCTCTACCACCCTTTTACCCTCACTCACCAACTAATTATTTCTCACCCCCCATATTTTAGTTTCCATTTATTTTTCACGTTATTTTCCCTATTCCTCCATCCCTCCCCATCCTACTCCCCCCAACCCAAGTTCAACCATTTCTAGTGTATTAAATTCCCTAGTAATAGGAATACACACATGTTCCTACCACTAGGGTGCACATGCACTTTTAGTACTAGTAATGTGCACACATAATAAGTGTCACGAACACACACATGCTTTATTTTACTTTAATTTTTCCCTATTAGGAAGATTGTCTTCATTATTAGTTGGTGGGTTTAGACAAAATTTATGTTTATGTATTTAAATTTTGGTATCATTGTGGTTTGTCCTACATATACATGAAAACATAAGTTTTCTAGAAAATGTTTGTGTATGTGTATATGTTTGAATGTGTGGAATTATTTTTCTATAGGTTGTAGACATCCATTTTCCATGAAACTAAATAAACATGTAGGGCTCATTTTGTAGCTTTTAAATATGCAATTTAATTAATAGTGTGTATTACTTATAATACAATTTCATCTTGGCATATATCAAAATATTAAAATATATCCCCTATTTATTTTGATTATAATTTTTTTACATGAAAAATAACATATCAAAAATAGAGAAACTCAAAATTCACATAGTAAAACACAATTGATATAAATAAAAATATATATTGAAAAAGATAATTTATTTATTTACATTTAACATTTCTGCATCATCTTTAAATTCATTCCATATATAGCTCTAATCATTTCTCCTTAACATATTATTGTTTTTATAAGCTTCATTGCCACTAACACATCCTCAAAGATCATCGTTAGGTTACACACACCCAGGTTGCACCCACCCAAATATGTTTGTTGTCGATAGGAGATTTTTTTTTAATAATCCATACTTATGTTAGAGTGCAGGAAACACTTTATAAATGCTTATGATTCTTACATTATAAAAAATGGGATATCCTATGATATGTTGGTAAAAAATATGTAAAATTTGAAGGATTTTATAGTCAGTAGAAAAGTAGGGTGAGTTTTAAAGAAAAATACTTTTATACTATAGTATGTGGCTGAAGCATTGTATAAGAAGATACTTGTGAATCTTATTTTTAGAATAAAAAGAGATAGATAATTAACGCATAGATAAAATTTATCCCCAATTTTTTATCTAATAAAACGAGTTTAGAAAATTTTATAACTAATATACAATTGAAAATTTTCCTTCTTTCCATTAAAGTAATTTAATTGCTAAGAAGTTGAAATAATTGCATATTCCTTTAGCTTATGTTTTTTTTCTATGTAGTAACATTGTATAGTGAAGTTTGTTCCACGAAATTTATGTGAAGAATGGATTTAAGTATTCACTTGAGCATTTGACATAGTAGGTAGCTGGCATAAAATCTTTAATAAAGTAATCTAAGTTGTCTAATATTCTCAGGAATATGAAGATTTAAGTTTTAAGGTGGTTGGGAGTTTTATAGTATGTTTGGGTTGCATTTGTATACTCTATATTCACAAGATTTAGATATTTCAAAAATTTTTGATATTAAATTTATATTTAATATATTTGTATGGTTAGTTGAGATATTTTCTATTTTAATTATAATTTAAAATTAATAAGTAAAATTTGTTATAATAATTTATAATGATTTAATAAATAAATAAAATAATGAATGAAACAATAATAAAAAAATGAAGTCCTTTAATACAGAGTAATTAGAACCCACCCAATATAGAACACTCACTTGAGCCAAAATTGTATGTTAATTAGAATCCATCCAATATAGAACACTCACTTGAACCAAGATACAATAGAACATGAAATCACTAGATTAAATTTAATAAAAAAATTATTAAAATTTTGACCCTTTAATCAAATCAATTTTCCAAGTTGCAATAAAAGCATAACTTCAAAAAAATATTGATAAGCCTACTCCCACATTAAAACAAATGAGTAAGTGAAGTTACTATGGGCTTTCATGATACATTTTTAAACCACACTCGTCAAATTAATATGTTATTTATGTCTCATGAGAGTTTCTTTAAATACTTTGTGTTAAAACTTAAGGTAAGGGTTCAATCAAACCTTAGTTTTCTTTTTTTTAAAATTCCATAACCTCGGCTAGAGAGTTTATTATTTAGTTGAACTTACTCATGATATGAAACTATTCAACATTTTCAAACTTAGAAAATAACTTTGCTTATTTTCTTGATGGTTTCTACCATATAATAACCATTTAATCAATGCATTATAAGCATGAATCCGATAGGTAATATAAAATCCCAAAATACAATGTATGTTGATATAAATTTTACTAAAAATCCTCATCCCTTGAAATAAAAGAAATGCCTACACTTGTTGTTTGAAGGTCTATAAAGGCCCCCATTCAAAGGTGTTTTCTTAAATTCCTTCAAGATCAAGAATCTTACCGCACACCTACCACACCTAGTAATATACACATTATAATATAAATTTTATGCTTTAAAATGTGTATCCATTATCTGTAAATTTATTTAAATGACAAGAAAATAACTATGGAGTTATAATTTCATATTTACAAAAAATATTAATAAGTTTGATACATATTGATAATCTCTAAATATTACATATTCATTATCCTTTTTTACATGCATTTCCTTTTCTCTATGTCCTATAACTCATTAAATAAATCTAGAGATCATATCCCTACAATATTATCTTCTATAATGTTTGAGATTCACCTTCTCATCTCATCTCATTGAAGAAAAGTTAAAAAGGATTCTCACTATATCTAATAATATATAAAAGCCATCAAAAAGCCTTTGCATAAATGAAAAAAATAGATAAAAAAATAAGATTCCCATATTCTATTTAACCTATTATAAAATTTATCGTTATATATTATTATATATTCAAATATACTACTATATAAAGTTATATATGTAATTTACTTTATTTATAATTCTAATCCCATTAAAAAACCTTATAATTTTATTTAATGAAATTTCAAATTTATAAATTTCTCAATATTAAGTATCATTCATAATTTAAATAACAAACTAAATAAAACATATATTTACCTTTTAAATGTATATATGATATTTTTTTTGAACAAAACAAGAGGAGCGCTCCAAGAACCAAAGAAACTAGGGTTATGTGCTTCACGAACCAGGGCACTTAGGGTTTCCGCAGCATAGCAATATGCAGCCTTTGTTAACAGTGCGATCGGTTTTTGTTTATGGAGGTCGTTTCAGGAGGGGGAGATGCAGCCCTCCTTCCGTAATGTCACCTGCTGGGAGACAGACCTTCCATGCGGCTTTCCACGAGATGGAACTCGCACTTCTTCGCCAGCTTTGGGAGCCGACCGGCAAGGCTAGGTCGAAAGGGCCATGTCTGCCGAGATCAGTTAAGAAGCCAAGATTCACTATACCAGCAACAACACTGACTGAGTACCGTGGCTATATGAAAGATCATGCCTTAATCTGCAAGTTCATAGGTGTCTGGCCTACAGAAAAGAATTTACTCAAATGGATTCAAATAAAGTGGCAACCCAAAGGTCATATTGACCTCAAATTTGGGGCCAGAGGTTTTTTCACTGTTATTTTTACTAATTTGTTAGATAAAGAGCACATTTTTCAAGGCGGCCCTTACTTCTATAGCAATGTAGGTCTTTTTATTCGGCAATGGAAAGAATGTTATAACCCTGATCAGGAGCAATTTCTTGCTGCCCCTGTTTGGGATTGTCTATTTGGTCTTCCGATCGATTTTTGGGCTCCGGCTATTCTGGAGGGCATAGGAAATTCCTTAGGAAATTTTGTTAAGATAGTTGATACAACTCAGCGGGGCCGATATACTTCTTTTGCTCACATTGGTGTATATATGAACATATCAGAGCCCTTTCCAAAAATGATTGAGTTAGAATATGAGGGTAAAATCTGGAATCAACTTCTGGATTATGAGCACATTCTGTTTCATTGTAGGCGATGCCATGAATATGGTCATCTGTATAACTCTTGCCCTTTGAATACTACTAAGAATCCTTCTCCTCCGAACCCCACAAAATCTGAGCAAATTCGAACAGAGGAAGAAGGTTTTATTCCAGTCACGGCTAAAAAACGAAATAATCGTTCTTTAGGTACACAACAACACACCTCTGCATAGAAAAAGTCGAGTAATCAACAAGTAAATCGATATGAGGTCCTCTAAGCTGAAGGTGAACCATCGAATACAGCCTCACCAATCCCAGAGTTGGAAGGAGGCCGTTCTGTTGAAGAACCCAGCACCCAACCAAGTCAGTCGGGGAAACGAAAAGCAATAGAGGATACTGCAGAGCCTACCTCGAGTCCGCCAACCGATTTGCCGCCAGATCAGATCCCTATCGATGTTGAACAACATAAAGAGGAACTTTGTGCTGAAGAAAGGGTTCTTAAGCATCTTCTGAATGATTGGAGAAACATTGATGACCGATTCATCCCTATTGAGGAGAAACAATTATATAAAGAAACCTTTGAAAGGTATCTCACAATGCAAGCACATAAGGAGGTTCAAGCTGCTGAACAGGCAACCAACTCACCTACTCCTCCAAAAGCCCCTAAGAAGCGCGGTAGAAGAACCTTGTAAGAATCCATACAATTAGTAGGGGAAATGTTGATCAATACAGGTAAGATAGTACCTTTAACAATGGTCTTCCAACAAACTCCTAAGTTTTCTCAATGAAAGTCTTCTCATGGAATATACGAGGCCTCAATAGTCGAGGCAAGCAAAGACTTTTAAAAGAGAAATTGAGATCTGAAAAACCTCAAGTTATGTTACTTCAAGAAACTAAGATAACTGGTTGTAATCTGAGCAGTCTCCTTACCACTTTTAATCCCCATTATGAGTCCATGGAAATTGATTCTCGCGGTACATCAGGTGGCATAGCAGTTCTTTGGAACCCGACAGAAATTGCAGCGGATGTTTGGCTTGCCTTTCCTCGAGTTTTATCAGGTTATTTTAGGCAAATCGGCTCTCAAGATCAGCTCTTTATATCTGCAGTGTATAGCCCGTCTATTCCAAGCGAGAGACAGAGTTTTCTTCAGGACATCTGAACCCTCAATCAACTATTTCCTACCAAGTATTGGCTCCCAGGTGGGGACTTTAATATGATTTTAAATTTTGATGAAAAAAAAGGAGGACTCAGGCGTGACGATCCAGATATGGCGTTATTCCACGACCTTCTTACGGATCTTCATCTAATAGACATTCCAACAGTTAATGGTAAATTCATTTGGAATAATCGCCGAGGAGAGTGACATCAAATAGCATCTCGCTTGGATAGGTTTCTGGAATCTGAAGAGCTTGTCAGCCTCGATGTATATTATGAAGCGGAAATTTTACCATCTTTGGGATCGGACCATTGGCCTATTCATCTTGATATTGATGTCAAAGTTGGCCCCATGAATTGGCCTTTCTGCTTTGAAATTTTTTGGCTCCGTAATCCATATTTTTTAGATAAAGCTAAACAATGGTGGGAAACGAATTTAATTCCTAGGCGGAATAAGATGCATTCATTTCAGCTCAGACTTAAGTAGTTAAAAACTGAAATTAAAAGATGGAATAAAGAACAGTTTGGTAATATACATTAGGATCGGCTTCACCTTCAAGAAAAAATGAAAGATTTGCAGCAACAAATGATACTGCATGGCTGCACGGAATCTTTGAGCATCGAAGAAGGTCTTACCCTTAGCAGCCTAGAAGAATGGAGAAAACAATAAGAGATTTTGTGGAAACAAAAATCTATAATTCAATGGTTACAGGAAGGAGAGCGTAATACTCATTTTTTTCATAAAACAATGATTCAGCGACGACAACATAATCGAATCTTTTCTTTAAAAGATCGGACTAGAAATCGTATCTTTCAACATGAGGAAATGGCACAAGAATTGCGCACTCATTTCAAAGAATTGCTAACAGAGCCTATGCCGAATAGGGAAGATGCCATTGCTAAAATAACAAGGCATATTCCCTGCATCATTACCACAGAGCAGAATTTAGCCTTACTACGAGAAGAAAGTCTGGAGGAAGTTGAAGCGACTGTTATGCATTTGCCAAGGAATAAAGCTCCGGGACCAGACGGGTTCACTGCTGAATTTTTCAAGGCAGCATGAAAGTTTATGGGTTAGGATATCACAGATGTGGTTGAAGAATCTCGGAGGCATCGTAAGGTCTATCCAGCTCTCAACGCCACTTTCCTTACTCTTATTCCGAAGCAGGAGCATGCTGATACACTGGTGGGATTTCTCCCTATTGCACTTTGTAATGTTATCTATAAGATCCTTTCAACTATTATGGTGAATCGACTTAAACCACTTCTTCCGCTGCTCATTTTCCCAGAGCAAATAGGATTTGTTACAGGCAGAAAAATTCTGGATGGAATAGTTACAGCTCAAGAAGCAATTCATTCGCTCCAGTCCAAACGGGTGAAAGGTATGATAATAAAATTAGATTTAGCAAAAGCTTATGATAGGATAAGTTGGTCTTATCTTCTGGCAGTGCTCAAGAGTTTTGGGTTTGATCAGCGATGGTTGCAGTGGCTTTTTTCCTTTATTTCCACATCGAATTTCTCTATTTTCCTTAATGGCATTCCATCTCAGCCTTTTAATATTTCAAGAGGCCTTTGGCAGGGAGATCCCTTATCTCCATTTTTGTTTATCATAGCAGCAGAAGGGTTAGGCCGGTTAATCAAAGTTTATCTCTCAGAGCGCAAGCTGCATGGTTTGAAACTCTGGGGTCATGATATTGCTCTGACTCATCAAAAATTTGTTGATGACATTTTACTCTTCTGCCAAACTTCAGTACGTGAGATCAGAATCATTCTTGAAATCCTCGATATCTTTATGGTAGCGTCATGTACTCTCGTGAACAATGATAATCTCATGTTTATTTCTTTAATGTTAACAATGCTTGTCAGCTGTATCATGCTCGCCTCTTAGGCTTCCGTATTGGTTCCTTCCCCATGAGATATTTGGGTGTTCCCTTATGTAAAACCAGTTAAGAGTTGCAGATTGGCGCGATCTCATTACAAAGATGGAATAAAAACTGCAAAATTTGGCATTTCGAGTACTTAATGCTCCTGGTCGCTTAATTTTATTGAAATCAGTCATGCAATCTATTCCAATATATCAACTTTCTGGCAGAGCTGCCCCGAAGAGTATCTATAATCAATTGGTGAGTCTGTTTACAAAATTTTTATGGCAAGGAGCACAAAATAGTCGGAAGTGGGCTCTTGGGTCGTGGGAGACGATGATTAAGTCTAAATCTTCAGGGGGTCTTGGTCTTCGTGATCCCTATATACTTAATCAAGTAATGGGCGCAAAACTATGGTGGCGGTGGCTCCAGTGGGGACAAGACTTATGGAAGAAACTCTAGGAAACTAAGTATGAGATGCCGCATTCTATTTCAGGAAAATTGAAAATTGATGTTGTTCCCAAAGGATCTGTGATTTGGAATCTTACAGCAGGTAATCGCTTTCTTATTCGCCAACATAGTTTCTAAGTAAGGGATGGCACCACTGCACTCTTTTGGGAGGATTCGTGGCAACAAAGAGAGAAATTAGTTACTCGATTAGATCTTATTGAACTCTTCTTATTTACCAATACTCCACATCACCGATTGGTCTCCACTTATTGGACTCAGCATCAGATGACTCAATGTCGGAGATGGAAAGAGAAAGCAGCATGGCCCGGTGCACCAGACACTCTGCAATGGCATAACTATGACCGCGAGATGCAGACCAGGAAAATCAAGATACAAACAGGGACAGACATTCTTCGTTGGGGTTATCAAACAAATGGAATGTTTACTATCAATGAGGCTTATCAAATACAAGCCCACATTCACCATGCTCATGGCTCCCCTATTTGGAAGAAAATCTAGTCCATGCACCATTGGCCGAAAGTGGAATACTTCTTATGGATTGTTAGTCATAAGAAAATTTTAACGTGGGACAATCTGCAGAAGCGAGGCATGACAGGCCCGTCAGTATGCTCTTTCTACAAACAAGCCAATGAAACTACTGAACATATTTTCAATAGATGTGGCTACGTGGAACCTCTTTGGCGCAGTTTGGAATTTACCTTCAGGCACATTGATCATGATCCCACTAGCGTTATTACCACACTTTTCAATTGGAGAAAAGGCGGTTATAAATGTGTGGTTTTAAATCGAGCATGGCATTTGGTACTCGGTTTTTTAATTTGAGATATTTGGAAGGAATGCAATCAGCGGATTTTCCATGGTGAGGACAAGCCCAATCACAAGGTCTGGAAGAAGGTGCTTGACAATATCAGAGAAACTATCCTGGTCGAAAAATGGCTCGAAGATGATTGGAAAGCGGAAGGGTTTGAAGCACAAATTTCGAATAAGTTAAATCTCCACCCACAAATGTTAGCTTGCAATCTCTGGAAATTCAGAGCTCCTCGGCAACATTTCCCTCAGTGTTGGCAACCACCTAATCTGGGCTTCATCAAACTTAATTTTGATGGAGCCTCTAAAGGCAATCTCGGGCAAGCTGGCATAGGAGGTATTTTCAGGTATTCCCAAGGTGCAGTCTGCCAAGTATATGCTTTGGATCTTGGTTATGCGACGAATAATGAGGCTGAACTGACTTCCCTCCAACACGGATTAATCATAGCCAAGCGCGAACATTTCCACCGGCTCATCGTTGAAGGGGACTCTACTATGGTTATTGGAGCTTTGACTAAACTTCAAGAAGGTACACATTGGGATAAAATTAGCAAAAGTTGGCGCACAACAACTTTGCTACAAGAGATTACGACTTTGGTCAATCAATTAGACTACATCATTCCGTCTCATACTCGGCGAGCTTGCAATGAGGCGGTTGATTATTTAGAAAATTGGAGCTGTCAAAATCTTGATAGACATCTTGATATCACACCCTCTGCTAGGACTTGGAATATTGAATTTCACTCTTTGCAACTCATTGTAGACAGAGATATACGAGATAACCCCCGATCGGGGTGCGGGTCAGGACCTCGGTTGTCAGCTGCCTTTAATGTGTGAGCTAGATGTCAGTCTCGTAATAATGGCCACCATCCTTCGTATGCGGGCACGATCTATTATACTCATACCACATTCTGTTGATGAGACGCCTCTTCATGGCATATTACATTATGGTTTTATGCTCAGCTGCATAATTCTGTTGTATATTCCTTCTATTTGGCACAGCGTAGGCGATCATTACAGTGGTGCTCCGGGTTGGTTACAGCGGCTGCTTACAGGGTTCCAGAGTAGGAGAAGCGGGTTTTGGTATGTAATGTCTCACTTCTACACTTTTAACTTTGCTACTTCTCCGCCATATGCACTGGATTTGTCAAAGGCGATGGGTTCATTTATAGTCTTGCCTTCTTGTCGTTTTCATAATGATGTTGAGGTAGATCCTTGCTTCAAAAGTCCCCTACTCTGTTATTGTTTTCTGATATGGGTTTTTAAGGTATTCAATGTTGGTTTCTTTGTCCGCTCTTTATTATTTCTTCGCATGCGTTTTGATGGCTGTTATGGAAGGCTTGTTTGCGGTAAGCTCTGTTTTCGAAGGCGGGGTCTTCTCTGGTCTCTACAAAGACTTTCTGCCTTTATCTCTCAGCCTCTTCTTGGCAGTTTACCACGACAGGGGTTTGTCTTTTTGCATGCCGGTTCTGTAGGTTTCCCTAGTCCTTGTCCGGCTTCTCCAAATTGTTGCTCTTCCCTGCTAAATATGACCCTTGGCACTCAGTTTTTCTCGCAGTCGTTTCTGTTCTTCTCTGGAATCTTTCGACTGTCTTTCAAATGGGTTGGCTTCTCGCATTTTCCCAACATGCAGCTGCTCAATACTTCTCTGATGCATATTTCAGTTTACCTACCTTATCATTCTGCTATGTTTCTCTATTTGTCTCTCATAGGCTTGTCGGGAGCTAGTATGACTAAATCCAGCTCGCCCGCTCGCAAAACAAGAGCTAAGGTTAAGAAAACTAATATATCTTCGTGCTCTCGCAAGCAAGGGCGCAAAACTAATGCGCAAGTTGTTGAAAATTTGGTCAATTCTTATACTGCTACGACCCCTATGCATATTCGTCAGAACATTCAGGACTGGGAGAAGCACAGTTCAGAAGACGAGGTTGATATACAACAGCAGCAAGCAAAAATGGATTTCCTGATTGACCCTGGAAGTACTAGGGGCATGGTATCTCTTTTTCAGCAAACTGTTAAGATGTATTGGAAGTTTAAATGTGTTCTTGCCAAAGCCCTGATGAGTATGAAGGAATAGGAAGCTCATACTTCCATGCTTTTTTATCTTAATCATATTAAACAGGACATGACCTCCATGACAAAGACTCAAATGCAGCAGAATGATAGAATTGGACGAATTGAAGAGCAATTGCGTGATTTGCAGTGGGTGGAGCTGCTTGGGTCCTCTGCTGACGATCCAGCAACTGTGCATTCTTCTGATGGCTAGGCCTTTTTGTTTCTTCTCGTTTTTGTATGCTTTTTGTTCATCAACTTTATAGTTGTTGCTTCATATGTAAGTATTATGGACATAGCCGAGTTAGTTATTGCCGCTACTGATAGACTGAAACAGTACTGCTTTTGGTTGGCCTTTAACTTTTTAAGATGGCCAACAGACCTGGTTCCCCATTGGGTAGGTTGAGACACAAATTTCTTCTTGTATTTATTTAGCAACTTGCTCCAAATAATAGAAAAGTCAGATCCTACAGAATTACAAAATATATATATATATATATATATATATATATATATATATATAACCAACCTAACACACTATCCATAATAATAATGGTTACTCAATATCCAAAACCCATAATAGTGGTCCAAAGTTGTCACGGAGTACTTTACATTTCATGGATGATCTATTTTGAATTATCAACAATTACTTTCTAGTGAGAGTCTATATAGAACCATTGACATTTGCGTAACAATAAATTTAAAAAATTAAATTCGATAATTTCACTCTTTTATATACATATAGATGGAAAATAAAGTATTTATTTTATTTCAGTTACATAACTAGTTTTGGCATAGTTGGATCCTATAATGATCCCATGACAAGAGCTAAAGTGAGAAATGGATTCCAAGACTCGCTTTATAGTTAACGCGCATGTCCTCTCAACTAAAATATTATTTAAATAAAGGTCACCAACAATTATTTAACGAAATCTGTCCATTCTCATAAAATAATGCCGCCCTTTACACCATATGGAATAAGTATTTTTGTTTAATATTTTGAAAAGCTAAGGAGAGTGCAATAAAATAGCCCCCTTCTTTTTCTGTAAAGTGCAAGTTGACTTAAGATTATCCTGCAAACGAATCATTTTTTCTAAAATATCAGTGGGTATATCAAGTTGACTATTGCGTGTATATCTTAAATCTTGGTGGGCATGTCAAGTTGACTGGTTGTACAGGGAATAAAACTATTTAATATCATTCACGCGCACATTTCACAGGCAAGTTGATTGTCTGAAACAAGAATTACTTTAAAAAAACGCTTCACCTTTACTGGCCAGTTTTTTATACCAAACAAATTTAGTTTAGGGGAGGGAATCCATTGTGAGTGTTTTTAAGGAGTGGTTTTTAGTGTGATTTTTTCGGAAGTATTTTTGGATTTTTTTTTGTTTAATTTCTCTAAAATTTGGTAGGAATTCAGTGAAATCACAAGTTTGATTGGTAATCCCTGCATCATCGAAATGTCTTAAGGGTTTTTTAGAATGCTGAATTTATATATACAATAAAAAAACCAGTTTAAATAACACAAAACAAGATTTTACAACAAATTTTTAAGACACCATAAACTCCAAAAAATTCCACTAAAAACAACTCCCTAACTAGTAAAAACATGCAGAAAACAAACATAATAGCCTAGATCTAATTGCAAATTCAAGATCTAATTATAAATGAGAAAAAAATGAAAATCTAGTTGGAGAGTGAAGAGTTAAGGTATTAACCTGTTTTGCTATTGATGGAACTTCTTGTGTTTAGATAATGGTAATGGAGTTAGAGAAAGTGCTTCGTATGAATTGTTAAATCTTTTCATAAAAAAATTGTAAATCTAATTCAAAGTATTAGTCTGAAAAAAATGTAAATCAGGGTTAAGTTATTGGTTTGTATTTTGTATTAGTTTATGGAGTGTAGAATAGAGAGCATTAGGGTATTTTGTTAGGAGTTGTCTATGGAGGCAGAGGAATTGCTGGGACTGCCAAAAGTGGTCAGAATCTGTGCAAAAATAAATAAATAAATTTTCCAATATTTTATGGTGGAAATGGATTCAGCACCATCAAAAACCTAGGTATCCAAAATATTGAAGTTTAAAAGCTATAAGCTGGATTTACAAAAATCACTGCCTGATTTTCTTAAAATCTTACCTGAATTTTTATGATTTTCAGGGCAAAAAAACAATCTAATTAAACTAAAGAGCTTTTTTGGTAAAAAAGTTACTAATTTGACAAATTCGCAAAAATCTAATCACATTAAAAGCTAGTGTGGTCCAAACTGAGTGTTATCCCAATAATCTTAATGACTTAAATACCTTAACTTATAAAACCAATCTCAAAACTCACATTACTTAACTCAAAAAAAAACTACTTGGCCTAAAAAAAATAGTCAAATAGCCTTGTGATATCGTTGTTTCTTCTTGACGATGTGACTCAGGTGAAATAAATACATGCCACACTGGGCCTCAGTGATAATTCAAGAGATAACCGGAAAAGCCCTGTCAGGAAACTATGAGCGGACCAGCATGAATCCTCGCAGCAACTTCCGGAGATACTAGCATTCTTATTGATAGAACTTCTGGTGTTCGAATACTGGTAATGGAGCTAGAGAAAGTGCTGCGTATGAATGGCGGTCAAGGAGAATCCAGCTACGCACGAAATTCATGTTTTCAGGTGCATCCATCGCATTGCATGTTGAATACAGAGATAAATTATCATATATTTTCCTGTGAAATTATATATGTATTATCCAACGCGTGTTTTTATGCAGGAGATTTCACTTGGTTTCCTGCATCCTTTCCTAGAAGAATGTATGCACGAGATGAAATTAATGATTCCGTGTGAAAGATTTTGCATAGCAGATCTTGGGTGCTCTGCGGGGCCAAACACACTTGTCGTAGCAGAAGCAATATCCATGGCCGTGCAGAAGAAGTATGGGCAAGCCTCGCCTCCACTTCCAATACCTGAGCTGCAAGTCTTCTTCGCAGACCTCCCGTGCAACGATTTTAATCTACTTTTTCGCACTATGCCACTTACTTTAATATTGTCGAGTAACATCAAGCAGGAGCAGGAGGAGGAGGAGGAAGGGAACTTCGACAAGATTAATGGAGGCAATGATTCGCTTTTGGATGATGATGGAGAGATCATATCAACGGCGCACCAGGAGAGTCGGCGTTACTTTGCAGCAGGGGTTGCTGGTTCCTTTCACACTCGTCTCTTTCCCAGAAATTCTCTGCACTTCGTCTATTCCTCTTACAGTTTACATTGGCTATCACGAGTACGTCCCTTAATCAAATATACTCTAATGTTTAGATCTTAGATCATATTTACCAAGTTTGAATCAATGTTTAGATAATAGTCACTAAGTTTGTAACAATGTTCAGATCTTGTTTAGATCATATTTACCCAGTTTGAATCAATGTTTAGATAATAGTCACCAAGTTTGAACCATGTTTAGATATTATATTTACCAAGTTTGAAACAATGTTTAGATATTAGATCATATTTACCAAGTTTAATCAATGTTTAGATAATAGTCACTAAGTTTTAATCAAATAGTTTTTATATTTATATTATAGTTATCGAATTTGAATTAGAAAATTAATAATGGAATTTTTTCAATAAAGATATTTGTTGCTTTGGTTTGTTTTGATAATTGTTTTTTTTTTTATAGTTGGGATAAGGAGAATTCCTATTAAATCAGTGTTATTTCTTTATTCTCAGTTTTGATGTATTACACCCATATAATTCTTTGTTTTTTTTTAATGTTCTTTCTGTTATGAAAAATATAATCAATAATTTTATAGTTTGGATAAGGAGAAATTCTATTAAATTAGTGTATTTTCCCATCCTTAGTTTTGATGTGTTTCACTCATATAATCCTTTTTATGGTAAAATTATTTGATTTTTTTATGAGCTAAATTTAGAGAATTATTAAATTTTCCCAATTTTTAAACAATTTGGTAACTATGGTTTAGATATGGATGGTAGAATTTAGAATATTTTAAAAAATTGACAAACATGATTAAGAAAAACAAAGTTAAACAGTCTAATTTATTTATATTTATTAGATTTTCAAAATACAATCAAAATCATTTAATTCACTTCATAGTTACCAAGTTTGAATCAAATATACTCAAATGTTTAGATCATAATTACCAAGTTTGAATTTGAATTTGAATTTATATAATACTAAAATTGAATTCAAAATTTTTCTATTTGGAAAAATTCGCTAATATATTTTAAAAAATTTACCCATATATTTTAAAATTTATAGAATCTAGTTGTACTTTAAGCTCTTCCTGAATCAAGGTGCATGTTGATTTGGTTTTCCCTACTGATTGGTCCTTCTTTCTCCCTTTTGAAAATATAAGTAACAATTCATTAATGTTCTTTTATCATTGGGGCAAGGAGAAACAACCTTATTAAATTAGTGTTGATCTCCCCCTCCTCAAATTTTATGTATCTAGCCCATGTAATCATAATTCTTTTTTATAGTAAAATTATTTGATTTTTTATGAGACAAATTTAAAAAATTAATGAATTTTTTTTTATCAATTTGATAAAATTAATAAATTTTCATCTTTTATCAATTTGGTATAATTTGGTAACATGATTTAGATATAAATTATAAAATTTAGAATATTTGAAAGATTTGAAAAACACAATTAAGAAACACAAAACTAATTTTTTTTACATTGGTCAGATTTTCAAAATAATTATATAATTCACTTCACTTATATTTATTAAATTTTTAAAATATTCCAAAAACTAAAATAAAAACAAATTTTACATCAACATCTACATAAATTTTAAAACCCACAAAATGTGCAAACAATGTTTCGAATTTAGGTAGAACCCACAAAATGTGCAAACAATGTTGCGAATTAATTTCTATCTAAATCACAGTACTTGGAACATGAGCAGGTCCCCATTGAAATCAAAGATAAAAGCTCAAGATCATGGAATGGCAAACGAGTGTTCATATCGAAGGATGGTCCGATGGAGGTGGCAGAGGCATATCTTGCTCAGTTTCAGAAAGATTTCGCCTCTTTTCTTACAGCCCGTGCTGAAGAAATTGTTAAAGGAGGTTGCATGTTTATATACTTATCAGGTCGTGATACTGCTAATCCCAGAGACCAAGGTGCCAGTGGTGTCATAGGGGACATACTGGAAGCTGCCTTCAATGACATGTTATCACAGGTATTTTATTCATTTCTAAATTATTATAATTTCTTATTAAGCATAGATATAGGTATATTTATTAGTCCCAGTTATGATTAACCTTATAGAATGGATCTATTCAATATCCACAAAAATTATAAAGAACCAGATCATGTAAATCTCTGAACTAAGCTGAGTATGACATAATGGCCAGCTTGTTTTTTTGGCTTTGACAAGCATGCAGGGACTGATAGAGGTGGAGAAGCTACACTCATTTAATCTGCCATTTTTTGCTCCTTGTGCTGAGGAATTGATAGCTGAATTTGAGAAAGAGGATTCGTTCATAGTAAAAAGAATATTGTTTTTGAGTGGGGTGGTAGAAAAAGTCCACAAACAAAGGTGTATGAATACAGAGAACATGGATAAATGCCAGGAGTTTGGAAAGATGGTTGCAAAGCAATTTAGAGCAATTTTAGAGGGTTTGGTTACTGCCCATTTTGGAGGGGAAATAGTGGAATTTTTATTTGAAAGATTTGCAGTAAGGGCTGCAGAGAACATATCAAAATTATGGAAGTCCAACGTTGAGGGAGGAGGGGTCCTTGCAGTTGTTGAGCGAGCTTAAGTCACTTCTGTGACACAAGATCATCCTATCACTTATATGACCTGTGGTTGAAGGAAGGATAGTGGAATGGAGAAAATGTTGAGATATATGCTTTGTGATGTTAATTGAAAAAGTATGAACGTTTAGTGGTGATTATTTTAAAATGGGATTGGGTTTATTCTATTTTTAAAATAATTTATATTTAATTGTAATTAAAAAAATGTTATTATAAATTTAATTTTATTTGACATTGAGAGTGGAAATTAATTATGAAGTTAAAAATTGTTTTAAAATTTTTAAAATTTTTATTAATATAAAAAAACATAATCAATCAAATAATTATTTTTTTTCAATAAATATAATAAAAACATATCTAAATAAATAATTTTTTTTAAAAGAGAGTCTTGAAATAGATTATAGCAGTGAGGAATAACCTGTTTCTGAGTTTTTTAATAACCTAACGTTTTGAACTGTCTAAGTGAGTCCATCATCAGAGGTAGACGTCGAATGTTCTTTGAAAAGTTGAGGGGAATAGGGAAAATGAATAGAGGAATAAATAGAGGAATGAATAGAGGAATAATAGAGGAATATTCATTTGCCCTATTCCCCTCAACTTTTCAAAGAAAATTTGACGTCTACACCTGATGATGGACTTACTTAGACAGTCTGAAACGTTGGGTTATTAAAAAAACTCAGAAACAAGTTATTCCTCTCTTCTATAATAAATAAATAATTATTTTCTTTCAATAAATATAGTAAAAATCTAACCAAACAAATAATTATTCCCTTCAACTTAAGGAATGGCTTATGATAAAAAATTTAATTTTACAAAATTATTTCCGTTTCCATAGAAAAAAGAAAAGAATAAGTTATTTTAAAGGTTAACCATAGCTTATAGGACAAATTGTTCGGCCATTTTCCTCTAAAGTTTCACAATAAAGAGTCTGATCTTCTAGAAAAAGCTATAGCTCAATAAATTATCCCAAAAACTAACCCCCAAAATACTTGAATAACTTTTTCTGTCTTTGAAAACCTTATAAACTATTTTGTAAGAAATACAAATTTTCTTAACACTACATTGTCCATTTTTTAAAACTGCTAGTTTTTTTTTTCATTAAATGAATATATTTTAACCATTAATTAAAGGTTTATCATATTTTGGAATTATTAGTTACGAAGGATTATACTAAAAATACAAAATAATAAAAATCATTGCGAAAGATTATACTAAAATACAAAATAATAAAAATCATGGCAAAGAATTATACTAAAATACAAAATAATAAAAATCATTTTTCACATAATGGAAACTTCAAATTGTTAATGTACCAAAATTTATTTTATGTCTTAGTCATAATTTTTTAATTATTTTAATGAAAAGTTATTATTTATTATTTTTAAAATTAATACAATATATTTATTATGTTTTTTATATAGATTACAAGAAAAAAATATTTATTATGTTTTTATACAAATTATAAAGCGGTAGTCTATGTTTGTATATTTATTACAGTTGTTAAATTTTAGTATTTTGGGTGTCTTAAGAGTTTTTGATAGTGCTGAATCCTTTTCACTATCAAAAATGCAATTTAAACACTCCAATTACCTTATTTCTTAAATTTTTTTTTACCGGATTCCAGCAAAAAAAAATTGTCGTCCAAGCTATTATGTTAGCTTAATAGACATCTCCTTAAAAAAAAAAAAAAAAAAACTGACTAGACATCTCCAAAAAAAGCTTTTTAAACTAAACATGCTTCCTAATCTCACAACTCTCTTTATTATCAAACAATGAAATATGTAATATCTCTCTAATCCAAACTTATATTCAATCCATCCATTCATTTCATTATATGAAAGAAACTACAAGCCATTATATAATATTTTTCTTTTTGGACTCGACGTGCTTCCTAAACCCACAGCTCTCTTTATTATCAAACAAAACAAAGAAATATGTAATATCTCACTCTAATCCAACTTATATTCAATCAATCCATTCATTTATGAAAGAAACCACAAGCCATTATATAATATTCACAAAAAGGCTAAGACTTTTATGGAATTCATTCTCTATAAGAAGGATGTAAACAATGAGGAAAAATGAGGAAGCGAACAAGATGCGAAAGAATGAAGTTTGAATGCAATGAAGGTTAAGTTTTTTTTTCAGGTAATTAGAAAAAGTAGTGTGGGATTTATGGTTTACAAGCTACTTTTTCTTAGTAGGAGAGATTTTAGACAATTTCATATTGAAATCCTTTTTATGAGTTATAAGCACAACTAATAACTCAAAACCAGTATATTATATTATTAAGTACTATATTGAATTCGAAAAGAAAAAAATAAACAACTCAAGGAAGACCATATAATTCTAGCAACAATAGAGTACATAGTAGTGGACCAAATAATAGTGAAGGTCTCATTATATAAGACAAGTGCTTATTAAGGAGGGGTACCATTACTCATAATTGTCTGGTGTACAATATTAGTCACATAGTTTGTTTATTATTTTATTGACTATTGTCAAGTACAGAGTGTTTCTATGTGAGTAGCATTCTCAATGAGTGATTTTAGGTGGTTTCTAGATGAGAGTGAGCTTAGCTCCTAGTTTAATGCATGGTCGAGATATTATCTCAACTAAGTTATGATTGTGATAAGGTAGTGTGTCTACCTTTAGACAAGAATTCATGCATTTATATGTGCACGATTACATCATTGAACAAAAAAATAAACACGCATTTTTGTGGAAACTATCCACTTATTTTCCAATGCAGTGTCAAAGCTAATGGGGATCTTGAGGTGAGAGGCTTGTGTGAGGAGTTCTCCAAGAACTCCTTCAAGGCAAAAAAACTGAGAGGAATCTAAGGTTTGACTATTTTTGTCATACAAAATTAGTGTAGGAGAGTGTTTCATTTCTCTATTTGATGTTTCTAGAGAGGATTTTTTTGTAGGTGTATAGATGAATGTAGATAGAAAGATTTGTGGTCTAGTAATGCAGATGTAGATTGGTGCTACCAATGGTTGTTGAATGTTGAGTGGGTGGTATATTAATCCAATTTGTGGAGGGGAGGCATCTAGTCAGAGGAATGATGGATAAATGAGGGAGGTCTATAATTTTAATCGTGGTGCAAGTAGACTACAAGGATACAATGGTAAGTTATATGGAAGATGGATACTAGCAAGGAGATTTGTAAGATTTCTAGTAGGTTTATCATTGCACATAATTCGTGATCCAAGAGCTAGGGGAAAGATTATGGTGATCAATTTCTATGGGCCTTATGATGATAGGAGGCCTTTTAGAGAAGAAATATTCTCAACGGATTATTTAAAGCATGAAAAGTTTATCTTAAAAGGATATGTTTTGTTATGCAACTGACTCACAAAATAGAAGAAAAGATAGATCAACGACTTAAAAATTAGCCTCTTTGAGGGGAAACCTCCTTTACATTACATAAATGAACAATTATTGGATGATACAAATGAAAAGACATCCTTTGTATATATAGGAGTCTAAGGGGTCACAATATAATCAAAGCCTACATAACAATAATAATGTAAGGCACAACAATAACAATAGTGGGTTTCTATGGGGCACAACAATAACAATATTGGGGCTACATGGGCACAACGATAACAATAAGGGGGCTACATAAACAATAAAAATAAGGGGGCTACACTAGTTTTATAGGAACCTAACATGTTAGGTATCTATATTACTAGTGTATTCCCTTATTATGTTAGTGTAGCCCCCCTTATCATTATTGTTGAACCCCTGTAACCCCCATATTGTTATTATTGTGCCCTTACATTATTATTGTTAGGTCGTCTAGGATTATGTTGTGACCCCATAGACTCCTATATATAGAAGGAAGTTTTTTCATTTGTATCATCCAAGAATTGTTCATTTATGTAATGTATTATAGGTTGCCACCTCGAATTAGCTGATTTATAAGGTGTTTATCTCTCTTTTCTTCTATTTTTGGCGCTGGTTTCATAACATTTGGTATCAGAGCTTTGGATTCTAGGGTTTCGCTGCTCCAAACAGGTTATTGTGGCATTTTCTCTATAACGTTGTTTATATGAAGGTTCATAGGCTGGAAGTTTTACAGAGCGAATTTGAAATCCTGAGGAACGTCATGTAAAAATTTCAGATCTTGGTTCACAATATTTTCGGAGATATGATCTATGGAATTTAGGGTTTTTTCAGGCTCCCAAATTTCACCTAAATAGGTCATCGTGGAATGTTCACTATAACTGTTTCTCTATGAAGTTTCAGAAGCAGAGATTTTCACAGAGCGAAGCCGAAATCCTGAGGAACGTCGTGAAAAATTTTCAGAACTTGGTTCACAAAAATTTTGGAGATATGATCTGTGGAAGTTATGGTTTCTTCAGGCTCCCGAATTTCACCTAAATAGGTCATCGTGGAATTTTCGCTATAATTTTTTTCCTACGAAGGTTCATAAGCTTAAATTGTTACAGAGAGAAGCCGAAATCCTGAGGAACGTCATATAAAAATTTTAGATCTTGGTCCGCAATATTTTCGGAGATATGATATGTGGAATTTAGGGTTTTTCAGGCTCCCGAATTTCATCTCAAAGAGATGACCATGGGAAAAGCATCATAACTCTCTCTCTGACCATCAGATTGGAATTCTATAAAAATTGGTCACAATTACATGGACTGCAGTTTCTTGTGTATCAATTTGAGAGTCGAAGGAGGAAACAGTGACATGTGGCACACCGTACAAGTTTGCTCTACTGAACCAGTCCATAATTAGGTCATTGTGGGAGATTGGGCATAACTTTGCCTTTAATAATCCAAATCAAGTCATACATGTGGCATTCGAAAGAAGATTTAGAGGGCTACTAGAGGACCGAATTTCAGATATTGAAGATCCTAAATCACAAAGATAATTCAGTTTCAATATCGAGCTCCTCAAAATCAAGAAAAAGGTGTGTATTTTTTTTCTGAATTGCATAAGTCTTGTTTGAATAATCAGTTTGAATTGATTCCAAGGGCATATTGTAGAATCCATATCAGTATTGAGTTCTAAAATGCCTCCAAAAAATAATTCCATACCCATTAAGCCCTCAGAATGCTATACTATGACGCATGAAGAGGAAGAATTGCAATATGAGATATCAAAATTACGGTACCAAGTGCAAAAAAATTTGATCTTACAAAAAGCAATAAAAGATGACATATATGGTTTAAAAGAAAAAATGAAGGCTAAGTTGGATGGTTTGAAGGATCAAATGAAAGATAATATGGATAATGAAGTAGTGGAATATCACATCGAGCATCAACAACAGGTTCTCCAACTCTTAAAGGATAACCTAAATTTGGTGCAGAATTGAATGAAACAACAGGAAGATCAACAACACATCAAAAGAAGTTATGAAGAAGTCACAGAAACGAGAACTCGACAAGTACAAAATCGATCAATTTCAGAGTATCTCAGCAAGTGGAAGAACTTTCCCATTGAAGTTTCCACACAAGAGGGTGAGAATTTTATACAGAAGCGTCGAGAAATAATCAAGCGTTGAGGACAACACTTGTTTGAGGGAGAGGGGCATGTTAGGTCCCTATATTACTAGTGTATTCCCTTATTATGTTAGGTTAGTGTAGGCACATTGGGAAAAATGTGAGAGGGGGGTGAATCGGTATTTCATACTCAAAACTTTACTTTTTCATGCTCTAAAACCCATATGCTACTTTACTTTATCAGACTCGCGTATATACGCGGATACCCTTCACAAAACTCGCGTATATGCAGAGATCTTAATATGCAATTAATTCTTCACTTCTATCATTCCATCATTCATTCATTAGATGTTCAATAAACGAGTAAACATGTGCGATGAAGCGAATAAACCATCACACATAAGCATCACACATGAACACCGAGATTTTAGGTGGAAACCCAAGTCGGGAGAAAACCACCGCTTCCGTTGTCTCAGCCTTCAATATTTTATTATAAAGAAAACATCTTACAACTATGTGCGGTGCGGACTCGTGCAGTGCGGGCACCACGCGACGTTTGCCGGCCTCACGGAAGGGCTCCCCCCCCGACTCGTTTACCGGCCTCTCCTGGAAGGGAGCTGCGACCCCACTGCTCTCGTTTACCGGCCTCGCGGGGGGGCTACGACCCCCGATCTCGTTTACCGACCTCACGGAAGGGAGCTGCAACCCCGGCGAAGGCTACAACCCTGAAAGCACCTCTATGGACCACGTTTCATCAATTTTCACACTAGATCTAAGCTTCCTTTAGGACACCACTTGCGAGGCCACATTTCATCATATTTTCAAGCTGGACCCACTCCATACTCTTAAGCACAGTCAAACATGAAACTGATGCATATAACTCACTGACAGATATCAGTAAACCAACAGAACAGATCGGACATTTCTTACCACAGACTTCAGCAAGCACTAGTTTGCAGCAAACCCTAGTTTGCATACGCGCTTTCCTTTCACTGATGTCGCATATATACGCGATTCCATCCACATCAACCAGCGTATACATCTGTACAAACTTCACTGCGCATACACGCTTTTTCTTCAGCGAAGCCGCGTATATACGCGCTTCCTCTGTGGCTAACTAGCGTATGGATCTTCAACCATTACAGAGCTACATACTTCTTCAGATCAGATATTCAGCTCAGATTCAACCCTTTACTTCAGACAGATGTTCGCCTCATCACAGATCTAATCACTCCATAAACAGATCTACTAGATACAAATACATTTCAGATCTAGATCCCCTTCTTCATCATTTTCTTCATTGGTGCATCATAGATTCAGATCTATCATCAAGCCTTTACCCTTTCCATACAGATATACTTCATAGAGAATTATTCATTCAAGCGCAGACATCTTGCACCCACACTCATTATTTGCACAATGAATTTCTTCTCTTTATATAGGTTTTCCCTTTTTCAATACCATGAGCCCATTTTTTCAATACCATGAGCCAAAACAATACCATGAGCCCATTTTTCAATACCATGAGCCAAAACACTACCATGAGCCCATTTTTTAATACCATGAGCCAAAACAATACCATGAGCCCAAAACTACATTACTTCCGATGGTATTCTTGGACGGGGTCATTTAGACGAATCATTACCCAATACAATGGGTCAATACCATGGTGGTTACCCCTGGTTTTGCACTTTATGAGTGCTTTTTCCCATACGCGACTTGGAACATTGTTTCCCGCGTGCATACGTGACTTCCCCTAGACAAATCCACGTATGCCTAGAGACATACTCTTTTTATCATAGATCTATCACATGCTGAATTCCTTTCTTCATTTCCTTCTGTACTCACTGTAGATACATCAGATTTAGTTCATCAAGACATGTTCTATCAAGCACAACTTCATCAAGTAAGTTGCCATCATCTTGCCATTCAAGGACAACACTCATCATCATATTGCTAACAAACATCACTTCATATCAGATTTACATCATTTACCAAGTCCATCAAGTCAAGAATAACTTCATCAGGTGGATTGCCATCAAGGACAACACAAGTCAACTATCTCTTGTCTTCATCTTCATTCAGTGGGTTGCCATCAAGGACAAAATTCTGCATGATATTGCCAACAATCTCCCCCTTTGGACTTGATGGCAACCACGATGGTGTTTGATCACCACAATAGATAGGTACATTAAGAATACAATGACACCATGTCACTCTCCCCATTCTTTGACACCATTATTTCTCTTCAGTCAAACACCATGTCACTCTCCCCCTTTGACATCAAGGGAAAAGGGTGGATCAAAACCAACATACTCTCCCCCTTTTCTCCGCATGTGGAAGAAGCGTTCTACAGATCTGATATATACTGAAGTGGCCAAGCTCCCCCTGAGTTCATGCTGAATCTTCAAACATGTTTTCCAATGAAGTACATGACTCTATGAACTTCCTATCACCAAGGACTCATACTTACATCAAAGATCCAACCAAGTGGATTTACATATGAGACTCAAATACCCAACCAAGTGGGTTTACACATTTCAATTCAACTACCCAACCAAGTGGGTTTACAAAATTTGACTCAGCTACCCATCCAAGTGGGTTTACAAATTTGACAAGTCCTTACATGACTGAAAATTACAATTTTACATCATGCGTCTCAACAAGACCTTTTCATCAAATTACAAATAAGACCATTTATGACCAACATCAGAAAATTCTCAAGAAAGAGAACATGTTTCAGAATAATGCCAACAATGCATTATACTCAGCAAAGCTAATGCTCCCCCTGAATCTGTGCATCCAAGCATCCTTTCCATATGACTAAGGCTCCCCCTTAGTTTGTGCATCCTGAACACTTTCACCAACAAATCATCAAGGCATCTTTATCAAAACATGAGAAAAGAATTATGAGAACTGGAACACCACCAGATATACCAAACAGTATCAGAGATACCAAACAGCACTGCAGCTGTGCTGAAGAGAGCTGACTCCAAACAGAAAATTGTCAGCAATCAGACATACGTGGTTTTATGTGCATGAACTCGCGTATATACGCGACTGTGTTTCAGGAAACCCGCGTATCCTTCCCTGGACTACAGAACAGTGTAGTTGTGTCTTCAAGCGTCATCCACCGGTTGTAGCATAAGCCCATTAGTAACCAAGCCTTCAGATTCTTTGCAGCATCAATACAATCTTTCCAAGAGAGATTATCATACCAGAACACTATTTTCAACTTTGTGTCAATCATCCATGTGGTCCAATATCACCATGATCTTCAAGATTTAACATGAAGTAACATATGTAGGCAAAAGATCTCAACCATAGTAACAAACTCTGCATGATCTATTCTTATTTCTGAATCAAACGACATCCAACTCATCCATGTGTGAGCACAAAAGATACTTATCAGCAACCAGGGCTCTAAATCTCATCATAATAAACCATGTACCAAGCCATCATCATTTGAGCATGAGTATCACAAAAACCAAAGAATAAGTAGTCATATTGCCAACAATGCAATCATTAGTATTCAACCTGCTGCTCCCCCTGAACCAGTGCTCCATCTTAACTTGTGCAACCTGAATACGTTCATCAGCAAGTCATCAGCAACAATCTCTACATGGGCTGCCCTTATCTCCGAATTATAGGACTTTCATCTCATGAATACTCTTCATCAACAAGAAAACAGGACTCATCCACAATCTTCAACACAAGAAACCATGTATCATATCATCATTATTTAGAACTGAGAAACTAAGCTGATACATAGTCAATAATACAGTTATTAACAATCAGACTGATGCTCCCCCTGAACCTCTGCTCCAGATCTTCAGCTAGCATATAAATTCTCTTATCATCGATTCATACGCGACTGTGTCTGATGAAACTCGCGTGTATACGCGACTTTTGTTCAACTAACCCGCGTATGGAAAGTGAAGCATAGAAAATTTCCACAATCCTTCTTCTCACCCTGAACTTGTACTTCCTGTACCTGTCTTCTTCATATCAGATGCTTTGTCAGAAATACATATAACCAGAATAATCAAATCAACCATGAGAGACATCATACATTGCTCCCCCCTGTGACGATACATTACTAAATCTCATAATGTATCCCACATCATTCCTGCAGTCAATCAGAGAAGTAAGCTTCAGAAGCGGATGACTGCAGTAGGGTCAATATTCCCTACGTTTCTGATCGGTCCTCCATCTTTTTCCAGATTTGTTTGATCTTTCTCTTTGTGTGCTGGAAGTTATCCAATTTCTCATATCTGTTCAACCTGCATTCTTTTTCTACATGTCCATACTTGTTACAAGAATAACATCTCATGTGACCAGAGAAATAAGCATAAGAATCATAATGAGTATTTCTATTCTTCCTCCTTTTACAATCACCTGCTTTATGTCCATACTTGTTACATGAAAAACAATATCCCTTGAAGCTACCAAAGTACCTTTCTGAATAGAATCTGTTTGTTTGTGGCTGAATTGTTCTGCTTCTGCAATTTGCTGCAACATGCCCATAGTTATGACATTTAAAACATTCAACGTTCTTGAATGAATTCCTTTGAGAATTCATGATTTTTGGTTGATCTTTTGACTCTTTCAACACTTCAGGTTTTTCATTGACTTCCTCTGAATTTTTAGCACTTCCTTGTGAGCTAGATTCTCCTTTAACAGTTTCATGGAAACCAAGACCAAGTTTGATAGCAGGAGACCTTTGATTACTCGGAATATTGTCCAAAATATTAGTACTATCATGAAACCTCAAAAGTTTAACCTTTTCTTCTAATTTACCTTTGAGAATGTTTACCTCAACCTCCAAGTCTTGACATTGCTTTGTCATGCTTTCTTCTTTCCTTCTTCCATCTTCTACTTGATCCTTCAGATTTAGAATCTCTTCTTTCAACCAATTTTCGTTTTCTTCACATGTTTGTTGTAGCTCTTCATTCTTCTTATTTGATTTTTCCAGATCTTCTTTGAGAGAGATGATTTCTTCTTCAAGGCCTTCCTTTTTTATAAGGACATTTAGCAGCATAGTGACCAACTTTTCCACACTCAAAACATTTGAAGGGAAGCTTACCTTTGAATCTTCCAGTACCTAGTTGGAGCTTTCTCACGAAATTCACTTCTTCTTCATCGGATATATAGCTGGATTCTTTGACAACTTCCTTTTCCTTTCCTTTTGTAGATGCCTTAAAAGCAGCTTCTCTTACTTGAGAAGGGCCTCCTTGTCTCATTTCAAAAGCAGTCAGAGTACCATGCAATTGAACAATAGTAAGAGTTTGCAAATCTTGCCTTTCTTCAATAGCAGAAACTTTAGAGTCAAATTTTGAAGTCAAAGATCTCAAGACCTTTTCCACCAGAGTAGTATCAGCCATGGTTTCACCCAAATTTCTCATCCGATTTACAATATCATCTAGACGAAGAAAGAAACTGGCAACACTTTCATCACTATGCATTTTCAAATTTTCATATTCAATTCTAAGAGTTTGGAGTTTTGCACTTTTTACCTTTGTATCTCCTTCATAGCTCAGAATGATTTTGTCCCATATTTCTTTTTCTGAATGTAGCTGCATCACTTTAGCAAATTCTGATTCAGACATGCTTCCTAACAAGACATTCACTGCTTTGGCATTGATTTCATACTTCTTCCTTTCTGTTGCATCGGTAGGAATACTTGCTGGGTATTGATAACCTTCTTCCACGATTGCCCATACATCTGCACCAAGACTTTGCAGATATGATTTTTTTCGTACCTTCCAGAATATCAGATTGCTTCCATTGAATAGAGGTGGCTTTATAGACATTACTCCTTCTTGACTTCCCATTGCGACGGATCTCCTTCAAGCGATCAAGCTTTTGCAGAAGGACCTGCTCTGAAACCAATTGTTGGGAAAAATATTGAGAGGGGGGGGTGAATCAGTATTTAGGGAAAACTAAAAAATTTTACTTTTTCATGCTCTAAAACCCATACGCTACTTTGCTGAAGCCAACTAGCGTATATACGCGGATATCCTTCATAAAACTTGCGTATACACAGAGATATAATTATGCCATTAGTTCTTCACTTATATCATTCCATCATTCATTCATTAGATGTTCTATAAACAGTAAACATGTGCAGTAAGAACAGAATAGACCATCACACAAAGCATCACACATGAACACCAGGATTTTTAGGTGGAAACCCAAGTCGGGAGAAAACCACCGCTGCAGTTGCTCAGCCTTCAATATTTTATTATAGAGAAAACATCTTACAACATATGTGCTGGTACAGACTCCTACCAGCACGCAGGCACCCACCTGCGCTCGTTTACCAGCCTCTCCTGGAAGGGAGCTCCAACCCCCTGACTCGTTTACCAGCCTCTCCTGGAAGGGACCTACGACCCCCTGCTCTCGTTTACCAGCCTCACCTGGAAGGGAGCTACGACCCCCTGATCTCGTTTACCAGCCTCACCTGGAAGGGAGCTACCACCCCCTGGCTGAAGGCTACAACCCTCAGCACCTCTATGGACCACGTTTCATCAATTTTCACACTGGATCCAAAGCTTCCTTTAGGACACCACTCACAGGCCACATTTCATCATATTTTCAAACTGGACCCTTTCCATACTTTTAAGCACAGTCAACCATGAAACAGATACATATAACTCACTGAAAGATATCAGTAAACCAGCAAAACAGATCAGAAATTTCTTACCACAGACATCAGCAAACCCTAGTTTGCATACGCGCTTTCCTTTCACTGATGTCGCGTATATACGCGCTTCCGTTCACATAAAGCAGCGTATACCTCTGTACATATTTCATGCGCATACGCGCTTTCTCTTCAACGAAGAAGCGTATATACGCGCTTCCTCTGCGGTGAACTAGCGTATAGATCTTCAATTATTATAGAGCAGCATACTTCTTCAGATCAGATATTCAGTTCAGATTTACCCTTTTACTTCAGACAGATGTTCGCCTCATCTCAGATCTAAGCCTTCCATAAACAGATCTAGTAGATACAAATACATTCCAGATCTAGATATTTCGCTTCATCATTTCTTCATAGGTGCATCATAGATTCAGATCTATTATAAAACCTTTACCCTTTCCATACAGATATACTTCACAGAGAAATATTCATTCAAGCTCAGACATCTTGCACCCACACTCATGATTTGCACAATGAATTTCTTCTCTTTATATAGGTTTACCCTTTTTCAATACCATGAGCCCCTTTTTCAATACCATGAGCCAAAATAATACCATGAGCCCAAAACTACATTACTTCCGATGGTATTCCTGGACGGGGTCATTTAGACGAATCATTACCCAATACAATGGGTCAATACCATGGTGGTTACCACTGGTTTTGCACTTTTTGAGCGCTTTTTCCCATACGCGACTTGGCACGTTGTTTCCCGCGTGCATACGCGACTTCTCCTAGGCAAATCCGCGTATGCCTTGAGACATACTCTTTTTATCATAGATCTAGCATATACTGAATTTCTTTCTTCATTCCCTTCTGTACTCACTGTAGATACATCAGATTTACTTCATCAAGAACATATTCTATCAAGCACAACTTCATCAAGTAAGTTGCCATATTCTTCATCAAGAGGGTTTCCATTCAATGACAACACTCAGCATCATATTGCTAACAAACATCACTTCATATTAGATTTACATCATTTACCAAGTCCATCAGGTCAAGACTAACTTCATCAAGTGGTTTGCCATCAAGGACAACACATGTCAACAATCTCATGTCTTCATCTTCATTCAGTGGGTTGCCATCAAGGACAACACTCTGCATCATATTGCCAACAAAACACACATAAATTTCATTAAATAAAATCACACTCCAAATCTTGAGCATTACAAACAATTACACGACGATTTATTTAGGATGGAAGTAATCTCTCGAATCTCTTCAAGAGAAACTTCTTCCTATATATTTGGAGGAAGTTGAGAATTATCCTCTCAACTTTAGGAACCTATCCTAACTTCCTAATCTCCTAATTAATTCTAGAATGACTCATAAAATCTATAAAATTTTATATTTCTATATTAAATAATTACAACAAATAAAAATATGTGATGTTATTGCATCATACTACCGGGGAAGAAAACAGATACAATCATATGTTTTGCTTCTGAATTTCTTCAATACTGGTACCATATTTTGAAATCTTTGTTGTTGTCATCCAAGTAGCATCTTCAACTAGTTGATTCTACCATTTGACCAAGTATTGCATATATTATTTCTTTCTAGTCCTTTTAGCCACTCTTTGATCGATGATCGATTCAATATGCTTTGTTGGTGTTGAAGGTAGTTTTTTATCCCATTTAACTTTGTTGCTAATAGGTGCATCAGTAGGATCATTCACTGGTTCCTTAAAGGGGTACAGATCTAAAACATTAAATATTTTTGAAATTCCAAAACCTTTGGGTAATTCTATTTCATAAGCATTCACGGAAAAATTTCTCGAAATTTTGCATGGTCCAATATTTTTTATTTTTAAGTTATTATATTCCCCTTTAGGAATTTTTTCTTTCCGAAGATGTGCCATAATAAGGTCTCCAACATTAAAGTCTAACTATCTTCTTCTGGATCTTCTCTTTGTTTATACTTACTGCTGCTTTCTTGTAGTTGTTGCTTGACTTTCTCCTGTATTGCCTGCATACTAGATGCAAAATATTCACCATCTACACTTCTGAATTGTTGTTTTCCCAGGTTCCTCAACTCATAAATTCCTCTTGGATGCATCCCATAAATAATTTGAAATGGACTCAATCCAGTGCTTCTGTTGGGTGAGTCGTTATATGAAAATTCTGACTAAGAAAGTACCTGACCTCATTATTTGGGATGTTCACTTACCATACTTCTCAAGATATTTCCAAGGCTCCTAAGTTACCACTTCTTTCTAACCATCATTATGGGGATGATATGTTGAGCTGAAACTGAGATTGGTTTGCATCATTTTCCATAGATTTCTCCAAAAATGACCCACAAACTTAGCGTCTCTGTCATAAACAATACTTGTAGGTAAGCCATGCAATCTAACTATTTCTTGGAAGAACAAGTTTGCTATGTTAGTTGCATAATTTGTATTTTAAAAGCTATAAATTATGTTGTTTTTTAGAATCTATCAACAACAACAAATATTGAGTCACTTCAATTTTGTGTTTTGGGCAGTCCTAGTACAAAATCCATGCTTATGGAGTCACATGGTTAATTTGGTATTGGTAGGGGTTGATAGAGTCCAGTGTTCTAACTTCTTCCTTTTGCATATTGACATATACTGCATCTTTAAACAAATTTCCTTACATATGTTTGCATGTGAGGCCAATAATAAAATGCTTGTAATTGTGGTAGAGTTTATCTTTCCCAAAATGACCTACTTAACCCCCACTATGTTTTTCTTTCAACAAATTTTCCCTCATCGAACATATTGGAATGCATAATTTTTTTCCTTTGAACATAAGTCCCTCCTGTATCATGTAGTCTAACTATGGATTTTTATCTCTACTTATAGGGATTTCACAAGCTTCATAAGATTCTTTGAAATCTGGATCATCTTTATACATATTTTTCAACTCATCAAATCCTAAGACATTTACTTGGAATTCTTGCAAAATTAAATTGATTCCTACTTAATGCATCTGTTACTTTATTTGATTGCCCACTTTTATTCTTGATAACAAATGTAAAATTTTGTAAGAATTCAATCCATTTAACATTTATTTGACTCAATTTTGTTTGATTGTTGAAATAATGTAAAGCATGATTATGTGTGTAGAGGATGAACTCTTTTGGCATACGATAATGTCTCCATTTATTTAGAGTTTGTATGATGGCATAAAATTATTTATCATAAGAAGAGTATTTTTTCTTGGCCTCATTAAGTTTTTCACTGTAGTAGGCAACTGGTTTTCCTTCTTGAATTAAGACAACTCCTAATGTAGTTTCACTTGCATCAGTCTCAACCTGAAACAACTTATTGAAATCTAACAATGCTAAAATAGGTTGTTTCTCTTTATTAGTTTCAACAATTGGAGCACATATGCCACTGAAGTTTTTAGTAAATTTCCTATAAAAACTTGCCAATCCATGAAAACTTCTTACCTCTGAAATCCCTCTTGGAGTTGACCAATTGATTATGGCCTTCACTTTCTCCTGATCCATCTTTAAGCCTTCTCTTGAAATTACAAAACCCAAGTACAATAGTTATGTCTTCATAAAACTACATTTCTTTAGATTGATTAGCAATTTATCTTGTTGTAGTTTCTTCAAAACCATCTTAAGATGTCTTAGGTTCTCTTATTTTAATTGACTGTAAATTAAGATATCATCAAGATAAACTATAAATAATTTCCAATGAATTATTTTAATACTGCATTCATTGGTCTCATAAAAGTGTTGGGAGCATTGTAAGGCTGAAGGGCATTATCAACCATTCACATAAACCATTATTAGTTTTCAACGTTGTTTTCCATTCATCACCTTCTCTGATTCTGATTTGATGATATCCACTTTTTAAATCTACTTTAGAAAAATATGATGCACCACTTAGACAATATATAATATCATCAATACAGGGTAATGGAAACCTGTACCTAATTGTGATTTCATTGATTGCTCGAGAATCTATGCACATTCTCCATCTACCACCCTTCTTTGGAGTTAACACTGTTGGAACAACACACGAACTTAAACTTTCTCGAATGAGGCCTTTATCCAGCAATTACTACACTTGATTTGTAATCTCTTCATTCTCCTTTAGAGTCATTATGTAAGCTTCTTTGTTAGGAAGGCTAGCACCTGGAATGAGATCAATATGATGGTTGATACTTCTAATAGGAGGTAAGTCATCAAGAAACTCATCCACTGCAACATCAATAAATTCACTCAACATATTTTTAATTTCTTCTAGAAGATCATTCAAATTTGTGCTTGTGAGGAATACCTTTGGCTTACCAATCAAGGAAAAATTTATCTCCTCATGCTTGATTTCTTGAAGAAATTCTTTCCATATTGGTCTTCTTCTGGTGCTTTTTCATTCTTCAAAGGAAAAAGTACATGCTTTTCACCATCCTTTTCAAAAGTGTAGGTATTATTCCTTCCATCATGCATTTCTTTCCTGTCATATTTCCATGGCCTTCCAAGAAATATATGACACACATCCATAGGCATAATATCACAAATAACTTTATCCTTATAACATCCTATTTGAAAATCCACTTCACATTGTTCATTACCTACTATCTAATGTCCTTTTTGCAACCATGAAACTTTATAGGGAGTAGGATTTTTAGTTTTCTTTAAATTCAAATTTGCTACCATTTCTGTGGATACTAAATCATCAGTACTCCCACTATCAATAATTATTTTACAACACTTTACTCCTAATTTACAAACAATTTTGAACAATGTTTTTCTTTGTGTGGGTTCCTTTACTTCTTCAACAAATTTTAATAAAGTTATTTTCATGATCAATTATCCACCGGTTTTAGGTGCATTTTCATGTGTAAAGGATTGTATACTTTCTGTGTGTGTGTTATATGTGTGATTCTATGACAAGAAAATATTTTTGGACATTCATTAGCTTTATGACCAACTTTTTTTACATATATAACATCTTAACGCAAAATATCGACCTCTAAAAATTTGATATGGTCTTGGTCCTCTGAAATCTCCTCTTGATGATTATGCCTATTGTGAACTGGTGCCTTCTCTTTAAATGGGAAATCTTCCACTTGAATATCTTCTTCTTGATTTTCCTTCACTCAATGATCCTCTACTTCTTATCGTGCTTCATCCTCTTCGTCTTTAACTGCGCTTTCTTGCCAAATTTTCTTTAATCTTAAGGGCTATCTGGTAAGCTTCTTTAGCTTTTTTTAGGGACAAAACATTCAATTCATCTTGTATTTTAAATCTCTAGCCATTAATATACCTTGCTAGTTTTTTTTTCATCTGCTTCCATATGACCAAATATTATACTCAATCTATAAAACTCCTCTATATATTCTTTTAAAAACATAAATTTATGATTGATATTTTTCATTTGGCGAAAAATATTCAACTCATAATATCGAGGAAGAAATTTACCTTTGAGCTTTCCCACCATTCGATCCCAACTAGTAATCTGTCCTTTGTTTCTATTTCTCCTTTCAGCTTGCACGCTATCCCACATAGTGCAACATGTCCCTTAATCTCGTCACCACGAACTTAACTTTCTTCTTGTCAACTACATTTTCATAGTCAAAATATTTATCCATGGTGCCGATCCAGTCGATTAATTCTTTAGGATTTAATTTTTCTTCATACATAGGCTCATCCAATCTTGGCTTGGTACTTATTCCCATGATCATCTTGACCATTTTCTCTTCATTAGTTTCTTCTTCGGCTTCTTCTTCTAAGCTTTCTTCTGCTTCACTGATATCACCAATTTCGACATCTCTTTGACGTGTTGTCTCCAATGCATATAATATGGTTCAAGTATGTCTTACTTCATCAAGCAATACTTGATTTGCAGTTGGTCTTCCTCGGCCAATTCCAGCTCCTCTGGTTCCTCTAACTCCTCTAATTCTATTGGCCATCTTAATGAATGACTAAAATAATTTATATTAGAATAACCCTTTTATTATTTCAAAAAACAAATATTGCAAGCGCTTTATGATCTATGGAATATGTTCTATTAATATGAAATATTAATATAGAACATATTCTATATATTAATATAAAACATTTCCCATGTTCTTCCACTATGCAATATATATAAAAAAATTCTGACACAATAATTATGGAAAATAATAGCGCTTTTCCTACATAATACAAACTCCTTCACGTTAAGTGCAAGCCCAACTATACTCCTATTGCACAGTTCAAAAAATTGAATAAAATAAATTTGATGCACACATCCCATTGAATTCAATGACAACGCTTCCAAGTATCTGCAATGTTAATAAGAAATCCTCTAACTATGCGTAGACTTTGTTTTCCCACAAAGAGACTTTAGATTTCCATGCTGGAATATACAAGGTACTACCAGATTTTGACACAAGAAATTTTTTCTTCCAAAGTAGGTTAACAAAAAACAATTCCAGTTTCTATGATATTCAATTGATAATACGTTGACATGAATTAATTACCATAGAGAAACAAATTGGGCGAAAACAATTTCGAGGAACAAATTACAGTTGGACTAGATGAAGGAAATTACTTGGATATCTGATGCTGGAGGAAACACTTCACAACTCATAGGAATCATAACCATACCACTTTCAAAACTCGCAAGAAGCATGAGAATACTACTTTCATAATTGCATCAGTCATTCATCGTCCAATATCAAATAGATATTAAACCCCCACCATATTTCTAAAGTGGATTGTAACTCTACATCCATGAGAGGAACTCTATGTTCTATTGGAACCTTATCTTCAAATTTTTTAATGAATGTATTCAAAATTTTCATATTTGTAAGAGTTGGGTATTCTCTTACCTCTGTGCCAATCCAGTTAACCCCACACAACGTGGCACATCTTCTAGTGTTGATTTCATATCCTCCTTGTTTCCATTCATCCCATGCAACTTATGATCCCACGTCAGAACTCTGAACATTCCTCCAACTTATTGTTCCTCCTGTTGTAGGATTAATGTAATCTTACTCTTTTTCCCGCTTTCATTTGGTAGATTTGATCTAGAAGTTTTGTGTCTTCTCTGTTTTCGACAGTTTTTGTGTACTGGGGTCAGTGATATGGATCAAATGGTTGGACCACTTTGACTTCACCATCTTCAAATATCATCATTTCCCTCTTCAAATCAATAACTGCATAATTTTCAAAGGTCCAATCTATTTCCAACAAGGTAGGATACGGGTCTTTGTCCCCCATGATATCTATTACTTCAAAGTCCGCATAAGTTTTTACTCCCGCAACATCAACCTCAACTTCTTCCAAACTCCCTATTGGTACAATGAAGTATTCATTTTCCAGTATTAGATGTATGGTTGAATATGACATCTTTGGCTTTCCCAGTGCTTCCCATGTTTTTCTAGGAAGAATGTTGACATCTGATCCGAGATCTAACATTGTGTCCCTTATTTGGAATCTCGCAACTTGAGAACTTATACAGAACTCTTTTCCAGTTCTCCTCTTATTTATTTTTACCCTTCTTATATATTTTTTCAGATGATTAGGAGTTAGCTGAGTCTGCATGTCCTAATCCTCGTTGGACTACCATCTCTAGATTTTGCCTCAACTGCTCCAACATCTGTCCATTATTCACAATCTTCAGGAATAGTCGGAACCATTCTTCTTTAGGTGTTTTGGTAGTAATCATCTTCTCTCCTTCCTTGGATGGTTACAAAAACTCCATACTCTTATGAATCCCTAGATTTGAGAATGTTTCCAGCGTTTCTTTAAAATATTGCTTTTGTCGGTCTAGGTTGAAAATCTTATTTGGGGATGCAGGTTTGACTAACTTTATCGGGTATGTTTCTTGTGCATCCTCCCCTATTTTCTTCCCTCCTCTGGTTATTATAGCTACACTTGGGAGAGGTTGAGTCTCTACTATCCTTGGCTCTACATTAACCAGGTTTGCTCCTCGCTGCCTGGTTCTTTCTTCCCACCTCTTAATCGGCTCCGGGTAGTCTTCAGTATCATTTGCATTCACTTTGCATTGGGAACACCATGGTCACCTTGGTCGAAGGCATTCCATCGCTGCATGACCTTCTTGATCATAGTTATAACACCTTATAGGTCCTCTTCCTCCAGTTTTTTACCTCTCATTCCTCCCCCTCCTCGCCCTCTTGGAGTCCCATTTACTCTATAGGACGATCTATCCAGTCGATCTTCCAATGCATCTAGGTCTTTGCATTGTTCTGTATGATGATTTGTTGAGGCATAAAAATCACGGTAAATGTTGTTTGGAACATTTGAATACTTTTGCAGAATTGGACACAATCATGGAGGATGACCAATACCCTTGCATATTTTGCAGCATTTTGTTGCTGTCTGATTATGCATATTAGGAAATCCTAGGAAGTGGGGTTGTAGTTGGTATAACCCTTGAGTGTTTACCTACGCAAATCCTCTAACTAGAGGGGCCCCCTGTGCTCTAGCCGCCGAAGTCTGAACATTGGCTCCCCGCAACCTTAGGCATTCTGTAACTACATGCACTTCCATCAAGAAAATGTGTACACCATACATTGGGCCGTGTGGGTTGCACCAGTTGAATATATTTTAGTTTCTCCGACAGACTAGCTATTTGATGTTGTAGTCCTAGTATGGACGGATCTTGTACAACTGCTACCCCTCTGAACTCCTGCGGGTATCCATCCATTGCTTCTATTTTCATTGCTTGCTTCAGTGCATCTTGAAGGGCATCAATATTTTGTTGGGTCAAAGATGTTCTTGTCAATGATAGAAGTTCTTTAATGAACTAGTCCTGCTAGTGATTTGGATCAATTGGGTAGCTTAGTTTTCCAATTGCGTCTTTAAACCTTCTCATCGGATCCCAGGCTGTTTCTCCCTCCCTCTGTTTAATTTCCCATAGTTCAGAAAATCCTTGCTGATTCGTCTAAGGCAGCTTGAATTCTTGGAAGAATTCCCTCTTAACATCATCTATTGTTGGGTTCTAGTGTACCTCTAAACATTTGATGAACCAGCATAAAGCTCTTTCTCTTAATGTAGTTTGAAATTCAATTAATTTGACTACATCTTGTGTCTGTTAAGCTCTCCAAATTGCTTCACATAGATACCAATGTTGTTCCACATCATCATTACCTTTTCCTAAAACTTACGGGTATCGGGTAAATGATCTTGCCATATTTACTTGTGTTGGTGGTAATAATATGAAACCTCTACTTCCTAGCTGGGAGATTCTGCTGCTAGTACTATTGCTAACTGTTATCTGTATTGTGGACTGAATACTACACAACTTGCTAGACTCTCATAACTTTATCAAGAACTTATCAGGTGGATGTTAAAGTACTAGGGGAAGGTTAGGACTAGTGCTACTTGAAACTTGGGGAATAGGATTACCTTGCATTATGGTTTTCATCCTCTCTCAAAAGAGTTGCTCCATCGCAACATGCAGCTCCACATCGGACTCCTCCTCATGGCGCGCATCCTCCTCCTCACCGGACTTCTTTCCCTTCTCTCTTCGAGCTGGGCTCTTATGAATTTGCCTAACTTCCTTGACAAACCCTTCCAGTTCTTTGGGTCCCATATTTCCTTCTCTTTATTCTGTCATCTGCGGCACCTCTTCCTTGCTATGTTGATTCCTTTCTTGCTTTTCAAACTCTCGCATCGCCCTTTCCTGCCACTTCTCAATGATCTTCACCCTCCGATGTGCTCTCAACTCTCTCAACCTACTGGAGGTTTCGGCATCCATATCCCTATTCCCCCTTTTTCCTTGTTCATAGCATCTTTCCCTCCACTCCTTCCCCAAGTACTGGAGGTTTAAGTCTCCATCTCGGGGCATTGGAACAACATTAGGCCCTCGTCCACCATTAAAGCTTTAATCCACAACGGGACTTCCTTCAACAACTTTCCCCACAACCTAGATTTGAATATATCTTCTTCTTTTGTAAAATATTGATAGCACTCGACTGCAAACTCTACAATGTAGCCCTCCAAGGTAGTTTGTACCCAAAAATCTACTCCTCAGGTTAGATTTGTATCTAACCGATGTAGTGTTGTTAAATTTGTATGCGTCCAACTGCGACGGGATTGATTCAATCCTCTAGGAAGTGACCTAATCTAGAGTCTTCGCAACCAGTTATGGAGCTCTTCAGGAAATTTTCCCCAGAAAATTTCATAAAAGTCACTCGTCGAGTCAGAAAACAGAACTTGATCCTTGACAATATTTTCCCTCTACAATCGAAGCTCCACTTGTTGCGATATGAACTGATCTACATGATTGTCCCACCAGCTACGCAATTCTCTCTCATAGATCCTCGATACCATGATCTAGCTTCTAGATAAATTTTCAGGTCCCGGTAATGGAACCATTTTTTGGCGAAAAAGGAGGTCTCTGAGCAAGACCCAGGTCCAGGCTTAGAGCCAAAAAGATTCCACTGTAGTCTAGGACAATGATGGCATTTTCACCTTGCTCAAGAGAGAAAGGTGACTCACCCAAGGCGTGTCATGACCTTACTGGGATTAGAAACTAGACCATTAACATTGAAGAGATATTACCAACAACAAGTCATCCATCACTTCATACAGAGCACATTCATCATATATCAACTAAGATACAAGTTATCGCCCATCCATACACAATCTGAGCATCAAATTAAAATTTTAAAATAGACAAACATACAACAATCAACAACTATCATCTATTCCATAGCACACAACACAACATCGGTCCGGTTCTATTAATTTAGCTCAAAAAATTACATAACGTACTCCGCAGAGATCAGTACATCACAATCCAGTACATACAGGCTACGCAGAGCTCTCCTTAGACCTTGACCCTCTATCCCCCTCTAACTCTCTTCAGAGTCACTCCTTCCTTGATTATCTGCTCCTGCCAACTGACACTTTTAGTATTTGTCCCTTTTTCGCTCAGTTGTTACCTTGCGCTCCATTGCCTTCCGTCTATTTTCCGCCATTGGATTTGTTTCTGGGAGTTCTTATGCTTGTTTGTTGTCTCCCATTCCTTCCATCTGTGATATCACCTACCTATGTTCTGCCACCTGTCTTCAATTTTTCTACAACCACAACGGCTCCTTGCCTTTCTTGATTGCGCTTTGCCACCTATTCCTTCCTCTCCTACCCTTCCACAACTCAAAATTGTATTGTTCAAAACAAAGGCCCCAAGAGTTTATTACAACTTCAATAAGTACTTAATAACAATACTTTCAAAGTTTTGACTCCAAACAATATTGTTTAAGGCCATAAATGAGCTTCGAAATGTTCTAGACGCCAAAGCTTTAAAGAAAAATATGTCCCTAAAATGGGCCCTATGTTACCTCCCAATTTTTTTTCTAAATCCGACTAATTCTATTTATGTAAATATAATGATACAAAATCGGCCTCAGCCTCACCGTATTAATCGAGATCGGGCTTGAAAGCCAAATATAGTTCCGGGAACGGCTGCCCATATAGAAACCAATGGCAAGGACATTCTCACCGAAAACTATCCTATGTTACCTCCCAAGTGGTGAAGTCTTCAAACACAAGTGAAACCCAAAGGGAACTTATAAAGGTTGCCCATTGTTACCACAAAGGGACTTCTCTCATTATAGGACAACTACACTCTAGTAACAAAAGGGGGGGCTTCGTTAAGTAAGATTACTAGAGCAATAGCAATGAGGCTCAGAGTGATATGAAGAGTTAGTTTCAGCAAAACATACGTTATAGTAATAAAATAAGGTGATGGAGGACTAGGACTAGTGCATATCCAATATAAAGCAAATAAATCCAAGATATCAAACCAAGAGAGAAATTTTAAAAATGGTTAAGAAAAATAGAGATGGTGAATATGCCACAATCGACCTTAACATCTTGTTAAATAATGAAGAAATATATTTAGAAGGCCCTAAAAATTCCACTCTCAAACTTTGCTATAAAGGTGCGTCCTACAATGAAGTGTAAATATGGCAACAACTCTTAACAAGGTGATAAATGCAAGATGATAAAATAAAACATCGAACGAGAATAAGAGGGGAAAACCATCACCTAAACCTCCAAAAATGAACCTCAACAATGGTGCATTAGGATAGGTGTATTTATAGTGTTCTTTCTCAATAACACAATAAAATTATGGGTCATCCCTATTATTTGCTGAGGTAAGTTCCTGCCATTAAAATCAACAAACAATGGTGTTTTTCCTTGAAGTAACCCCACTAGAGTCATGTAGCAACTCGCCAAGGATAGAAAGAAGGCATGGTATTATGTGCGATAAATAGTGAAGCAATAACAGTAACAACCCTTTCCTTCTAACTAATTTTCAAGCTAAGATATGTCATTCTGCCAAAAAAAATATGTATGACAACTCTTCATTTCATAATTAATCCTTCTTTGCACTATCCCTGTAGCAACAGCCCTGTAGCTTCAAATTCTGCTTAGGTTATTAAATAGTGTTTGCTCCAATCTCAATATGCCACAACCTCTTGTAATTCATGCAAAAAAACTCAATGTTGTTGTGGGTTGTAATCTCCTTAGTATCCCTAGAGTAAATTTGCTCTATTGGCTGACCTACGTAATGCCTTAAACATAGCCTCTTTTCTTTCTTCGTTGTGGGTTATAACATAGTGACATTTTGATGCTAGTTACTGTGTAAGGATCTAGATTAGGTTGAGATATCAAACAATACTGACTCTTAGACTAAATTTTCATGCATTTTGAGGGGTAACACAAGTCAATAACTCCAAATTTTTGCATCCAGAAAGAACCAAAATAGATAACAAAAAAACTATAATGATCCCTACTACATTTTGAATGGGAGAGACTAGATACTCAAGTATTTGTGGATGTTTAGTAAAAATGCACTATGATTAATAGATCTCGTTACAATCATTCCTACCTTCTATATACTCCCAGCTTAGATCCATCTAACACTAGATCTATCATGTGCTAAGAGGGATCAAATCCCTCGAAGTAAAAAGTTTATTTTTGGTGTCTAGAACTTGAGGAAATGTTTGCACCTCGAGGGAGTTGATCCCTCTCGACGCATGATATATCCAGTGTTATATGGATCTAAGTTGGTTCTAGTTGAGAGAAACAATGTCACATTTTTAGATTATCATTATTAGGTAAAGTTTGAGATAAAATTCAAAACTCACATTATGTTTTGTTTGCTTGGAATGACCATATCATTCTCTTCTTTATTTTGGTCTGTGTTTCTTTCCTTGAATAGTTTGTACTTATGTGTTTGGATGCTTTGAGTGGTTTGTGTGTCTATGTGTTTGGATTTGGATTGTAATGTTTGTGAATGTTACAATTATTGTGTTATATTTTTATATGTGTATGTAATTGTTTACTAGTAATTAGTTGGTCATGAAGAAGCGAGACAATCTTGTCAATAGTTTGTAGAAGGATTGATATTGCACATATATTTCATTTAATTCTAGGTATCACAACTTTTGACAACTAATTAATTCTAAATAGTGTTCCTCTAAATATTACAAAATATATATTGAAGAGTAGTTTTAATAAGTTGCTTCGTCAAGATTACTCTTGAAATAATTTGTTTCTTTGTTATTTTTGAAATAATGTGTTTTTTTCAAGAATATTTTGATTTTCTTTTATGTATAGTCTATTTTGCAAAGTCGAGAAATAATGTATTTTTTATTTTTTTTAATGAGAAGTCAGATTTATAAAATCTTTACATTATTTGTTTCTCCAAACCATTATCACATCTCCTTCAAGAATATTTTGATTTGTTTTGATGTTTATAAATATACATTTTCCTCTTATAAATATGTTGAATACATTATTGTATGCACTTACTCTGTTAGAAATTTTGAATATATGTAATTTGATTATATTTTGAATATATGTAGTAGTCTATTAGTAATTATTTGGTGATGAAGAAGGGAGACAATATTGTCAAGTATTAATTTTTACTTTGCAAGAGGATTGGTTATGCACATCTTTTTCATTTTAATTCTAGGTATCACTACTTTTGACAACTAATTAGTTCTTAATAGTGTCCCTCTACGTATTACTAAATATATCTTGATTTTTTTTTAATAATCTACAACCTCAATATTAACAACATCTAATGCATCTAATTCAAACAATCAAATTAGAGTAGAAAACAACATCTACATTGAAATCAATGCATCTAATGCAAGCAATCAAATGAGATTAGAAATCAACATGTACACGGAAATCAATGCATCTAGTGCAATCAATCAAGTAGGATTAGAAATCCACATCTACATTGAAATCCATGCATCTAGGGAAAGCAATCAAATAGGATTATAAATACACATCTACAATGAAGTCCATGGATCTAGTGCAAGAAATCAAATAGGATTAGAAATCCACATCTACACTGAATTCAATGCGTCTAGTGTAAGCAATGAAATATAATTAGAAACCAACATCTACACTGAAATCAATGCATCTAGTGCAAATAATGAAATAGTATTAGAAATCATCATCTACACTAAAATCAATGCATCTAGTGCAAAAAATATTCTTCCCTCTCTTCCTCGTCCATCTAACCTTGAAAAATATTTTTAATAATTTATAGTCTCAATATTAACATATAATCTATCTAATGAAAGAAATCAAATAGGATTATAAAACATCTACACTAAAATCAATGCATATAATGCAAGCAATAAAATAAGGTTAGAAACAAACATCGACACTGAAATTAATGCATCCAGTGCAAGCAATCAAATGAGATTAGAAATCAACATCTACACTAAAACTAATGCATCCAATGAAAGCAATCAAATAAGATTAGAAATCACCATCTATGCTGAAATCAATCCATCTAGAGCAAGCAATCAAATAGGATTAGAAATCAACATTTAAATTGAAATCAATGCATCTAGTGAAAGTAATCAAACATAATTAGAAATACTAAAATCAATGCATCTAGTTCAAGCAATCAAATATGATTAGCAACCAAAGGGAGAGAGAGAGAGTGAAGGGGAAGAGAGAGGGAGATGAAGAGGGAGGGAGAGATATATCGATATGGAGGTAGAGGGAGATATAGAAACCAACATCTACACTAAAATCAATGCATCTAGTGCAAGAAATCAAGTGAGATTAGAAATCAACATCGACACTAAAATCAATGCATCTAGTGCAAACAATCAAATAAGATTAGAAATCACCATCTATGCTGAAATCAATGCATCTAGAGGAAGAAATCAAATAGGATTATAAATAAACATCTAAACTGAAATCAATGCATCTGGTGCAAGCAATCAAATATAATTAGAAATCAACATTTACATCGAAATCAATGCATATAGTGCAAGCAATCAAATAGGATTAGAAATTGAAGGGACAGAGAGAGAAAGTGAAGGGGAAGAGAGAGGGAGAGGAAGAGGGAGGGAGAAATATATACATATGGAGGCAGAGGGAGATATAGAAACCAACATCTACACTAAAATCAATGCATCTAGTGAAAGCAATCAAATTAGATTAGAAATCAACATCTACACTAAAATCAATGCATCTAGTGCAAGCAATCAAATAAGATTAGAAATAACCATCTACGATGAAATAAATGCGTCTAGAGCAAGTAATCTAATAGAATTAGAAATCAACATCTAAACTAAAATCAATGCATCTAGTGCAAGCAATCAAATATGATTAGAAATCAACATCTACATTGAAATCAATGCATCTAATGCAGCGAATAAAATACAATTAAAAGCCATTGTTTACACTGAAATCAATGCATATAGTACAAGAAATATTCTTCCGCCTCCCCCCTCCATCTCTCCTTCTTTGTCCCTCTATCTCACCCACTCAAACACACACACACACACACTATCTCTCCATATCTATATATCTCTCCTTCCCTCTCTCTATTTATCTCTTCTTCCCTCTCTTCACCTCCCATCTATATCTATATCTCCCTCTGCCTCTCCTTTGTTTCTCTATATCACCCCCAAAACATACACACTCTTTCTCCATATCTATATATCTCTCCCTCTCTCCTCCCCTCCACTCTCCCTCTCTCCCTTCTATCTCTTTTCCATCATGCTCTCTTCTCTCCCTCTCTCTTTATCTCCCTTATCACTCCCTCTCTTTCTCTCCACCTTTCTCTCTCTATGTATTTTTTTTCTTACCTCCCTCTCTCTTTCCCTCCAACTCCATCTCTCTCCCCCTCCCTCTATCCTTCTCTCTCCCTTTCTCTATCACCTCCCTCTTTCTCTCTCCCCTCCTCTCTGTCTCTTCATTGTCCAACTCTATCACTATCTCCCTCCCTCTCTCCTTCTCTTCCCCCTTCCTTCCCCTTGCCTTCCATCTCTCCTTCTTTGTCTCTCTATCTCACCCCAAAACATACACATTCTCTCTCCATTTGTCATTTGTCACCCCCCTCTCTCTCTCTCTCCACTTTTCTCTCTCTATGTATTTCTTCTTCACTCCCTCTCTCCTCCTCCAACTCCATCTCTCTATCCCTCCCTCTCCCCTCCTCCTTGCCTCTCTCCCCCTCTCTCTCTAGTCCTTCCCCTCTCTCTTCTCTCCTACTTCCCTCTCTCTCCCCCATCTCTCTCTAGCTCTCTCATTTCTCTCCAACCTTGCCTATCTCTCCCCCTTCCATCTTTGTGTCTCCTCTCTCTCTTACCCTTCTCTCTCTCTCCCCCCCTTCGTTTAATCTCCATCTCTCCTTTGCTACTCCCTCTAACTCTCCACCTCTATCACTTTATGTCTTTGATGTTCCTCCATATGTATATCTAGAGTTAATATATATCATGATATATTAATATATATTATAATATAACAATTTGAATATCATATTAAATTTAATATTGTATTAATCCAAAGTTATTAAATTTAATAATATTAATATTAGATTTAATAATGTTTTTTTATGGTACGATAACAAAATTTATACTAAAAGTACATCAAATTAATATTTTCAAATATTATAACTTTTATATTTGTGTATTTAAAGACTTTAATATATCCATAGGATATGGTTTCTCTCTTTAAAGATTTATTTTACAAATATTTAATTAAAAGAAATATTAAAAGATTTTAGGGCAGGATTTTCAATTCTCTCTGTTGAATTAACTTTTTTCCTTTGATTTAAGAGATGGTATTGAATTAATAAATCAGAGTAAAGACATTTAATATTTCAAGTAATTTAGAATTTTAATGTGGTAAATTTTTTTATTTAAAGTAAATTTATGATCCATTCAAATTCACCTATATGATAAAGGAACAATTAAATGCATGAGATAATTTATTATCCATTCAAATTATATATAATAATACATAGTTATATTTTAATAATTAATCTTAGTCCATTAATAAGATTAAAAAGTTATATATAATTTAAGATTCAAGTTAATGTTTTGGCCGATATTAATAAAACAAAAATTATTATTATTTTTTTAAGACTTGGCATACTTGCACATCAGTGTCATATTGGACCGTAAATAAGACTCTAAGTACAATGACGCAATAAAGCAACAAAATAAATCAATCTAGAATCTAGATATTCAACAAAACAGACAAAATATTTAATGCACCCTGAAGAGTCAATAACATGACAAAAAAGAATACCCACCAAAGCAAGTTGCAAAATTGCAAACAATTCTATTGCTGGAAAATTATTAACTCTCTGAATTCTTTTTCACATAATAGAGATACAACCCATTATTGAAATTTGCAAGATACGCTTTATCAATGCCAATCATACACACTAATCCCTTCTAATCATTTGAGCAAACCAATTCCAGATTATTGATGTGAACAATTTATTGAAATTTGCCTGGGGTACGTCATCAGTCGAAAGTTGCACCATACTAATTGCTAAGCCTAACCCATTTTATATCAGAAATACTGGTGCATTTAATAAGGATTGTGCAGGCCACTAAACCAGATGAGTTTCAGATTAAACACCAATTGCACTCTTATCAAAATTCCACTAAAGTAGCTTCATTAAGCTCAGCCACCAAACCCGTCTTAGATAGCTTCCCTAACACATTATTGCCAAAGTGACTCCCACATTTCATCAATTGCAATTCGCTCACCAGCACTGAATCTTGCCAAGTTCTTTTCGCTCACCAGTACTGAATCTTGCCAAGTTCTTTTCAGCAGTATCTTTACAGAAGCTGTTTACAGTTGAATATGTCACAGCTTTGATGGAAACCCTTTATAAAGATTCATGCAATAGTTTCTCGGCCTCTTCCGGTGTGTGATCCTTGCACAATTTATCCATGAGGGTGTTATATGTAATCATATCAGGGACATGACCACTATCTACCATCTGTTTAAATAACTTAATTGCCTCCTTGGAAAAACCCGCTTTGCAGAGTCCATCCATCAATGTGCTGTATGTAATAACATCAGGGCTCAAACCCCATTTTGGTATCTCATCGAAGATTTGTTGAGCTTCGTCTATTCTGTGATGCTTACAGAGTCCATTTATTAATGTATTATAGCTAACTAGGTCAGGTTTGCAACCTTTCTCTGACATCTCTTGAAAGAGCTCCCTGGCCCTCTCCAGGTTACCCACCTTGCAGAACCCATTTATAAGTGTATTATATGTGATTTCATTCGGCTGATGGCCAATTTGCAGCATAATATCAAGCAGTTGCAAAGCTTCTATAGGTTTGCCTTCTTTGCAAAGGCCATCGATAACAGTACTGTATGTGATAACATTTGGGCTGTACCCCCTACCCAGCATTTCACGAAGCAATTTGGTGGCCTCCTGCCATTGCCCTTCTTTACAAAAATAGTTAATAATTATATTGTATGTGACAGTATCAGGGCATATGTTTTTGTTGGGCATTTCATAAAAGAGCTTCCTACCCTCGTCTATTTTGCCTTGCTTACATAAACCATCAATAAGCACATTGTATGTGATGACATTAGGGCTTATGCTTTTGTTGGGCATTTCGTAGAAGAGTTCCACAGCCTCTTCCAACTTGCCTTCCTTACAGAAAGCATCAATAAGTGCACTGTATGTGATGACATTAGGATATATGCTGTTGCTGGGCATTTCATAAAAGAGCCTCCTAGCTTCGTCTAACTTGCCTTCTTTACAAAATCCATTAATAAGCAAATTGTATGTCACAACATCAGGCCATATGTTTTTGTCGCGCATTTCATGGAAGAGCTGCATAGCCTCCCCTAACTTGCCTTCTTTGCAAAAGCCATCGATCAGAGCAGAAAATGTAATAACATTGGCGTTGCGCCCTTCTTTTAGCATCTGATAAAATAATTTCTTGGCCTCTTGGAGCTTACCTTCTTTGCATAGTTGATCCATGAGGACGGTGAATGTGATGGTGTTAGGCTCATGACCTTTTTGCAGCATCACAGCCAACAACCCGAATGCCTCATGGTTTTTCCCTTTCTTACAGAGCCCGTCTATTAGGGTATTATATGTAAAAATATCAGGAACCTGTTGTTTCCTCGCCATTTCATTGAAAAGTTCAACAGCGCCCTCCATTTTGCCGTTCTTACAAAGCCCTTTGATGACGGTACTAAAGGTTACCACATTTGGGATATAGCCCTGTTCTTGCATTCCTTCAAACACTTTGAATGCATAATCCATTCTACCTGTTTCGCAGTGACAGTTGATGACAATGGTCAAAGTTACCAGGTCTGGAACAATATCTGCTTCAACCATAAGTTTGTAAACGGACAATGCTAATTTATGCAATTTCCGTCGCATTAGACTACTTAATAAAATGCGGCAGGTGCTGAGAGCGGGGTTCGGTTTAGATTTATCCCGAAGCAGATGCTTGAGGCTTTCCACTGCCTCTGCAAGCTTGTTGGTCTGACAGAACAACTTAATGCGCATGTCTGAGGTCGCAGCAAAAGTGTGCAAGAAGCGTTGAGAAATGGTGTGGTTGATTGAACTCTTCTTCCACAGGGACAGCATTGTCTTCATCATCGTAGCGGCCACCATGTTGGGGTGAGCAGGAGACAGAGAGATTGATATTGGTTTGAATGACAGACGCACCTTGAAACCCTAAAACCTTCCGTGTATTGGCTTGCATAACACATGCACCTTAAAGTTTAAACTCCGAAGGCCTGCTGTGGGTTATGTGAAAAGTACTGGTAAATATATCTCTCGGCATTTCTTTTCACATTCCGATAGACAAATATACCAAGTGAGTCTGGCTGGCTGATAAAGTTCACCTTTTGAAAATGAAGGTTTTTTGCAGTTTGGAATCGTCTTGTCAATCAAATGTTTTTGGAAGAAACTGTGTCACTTGTGGGAAAGATCTTACACCACTCACGTTTGCATTGCTATTAAAAAATGTTGGTGAGCCTTGAAAACCCTGCTATAGCTACATTCCATTGAAGTAATCACCAGAACCATGAAATTAAAGTTTAAGTTTTCTTAGTTTTAATTTCTTATCCGCAAGAGATTAAACTTTTAAAAACCCTCTATGCATTCATGCTTCTTGAAGCATGTCTTTAGTTGTATGTCCGTGACATTTTAAACCCTCTATCCATCCATGCGTCTTGTCCTGTAGTTGTATGTCTCAACGAGAAATTAACTTTTAAAATCCTCTATGCATCCAGGCCTCCTATCCTTATAGTTGTATGTCTATGACATTGCAATTTTGAAGCTACATTATTTCGATGTTTCTTACATGTTTCATGGTCATAGGTATGCATTCAAATTGTGAGTTGCTAGTGTAATAACATTACATGGGTTTTGAAATAGTCTATATTTTATATTTACATGATATGCTTTTCAAACTGCATTAAAGGATTCCACTTTTTTGAAATAGTGGTGACATTTATTTGAGATGGCATGTTAGGATATATTTGAGAAGTTTGAAAACTTTTTTAAAGTATGGATTTCCTTGCGCTAACACTTTTGGGTCAATTTGTGTCACTCTATCTCATTTATTATTACTTTATTTTTTTCAATATTTTTTGGGTCAATTTCATCTCATTTATCACTACTTAACTTTCTCTAATGACTTAATAGTTGAAGGGAATAATGGCGAAGCTTATTTTCCAATTCATTGGTCCATAAATGCGTCGAGGCGGGAAATTCCCCATTTGCAGGGATTATGTACCTACTTTAATCCTACGGTGGGCATTTCTTGCCCCTCGCGCATTTATGGGCCGATGGCCTAGAAAATAAGTTTTGCGGGAATAATAGTTTCAAAAAGTTCTTTTATGTACTTATGGGTCTAATCAAGTCAACCTTATTAAATCAACTTTCATCACTTTAACTTGAATATTTTTTGTGGTGTGTCTTTTGATGAGGCTCATCAATAGATACACTAGCAATTGTCTCTAAAGGTACAAAGATATACCAAAAGAATAAAAGATTTGAAAAAATCATGAAAAAAATAAATCACTAAATGTAAAAAAAATACATTTCTAATAAAAAAAGTTATTATATAAAATTTATTTAGGAAAAATTAGAAAATTCTATCATATTTTTTTATTTTTTTTATATTGTTAAATATGTAGTTTAATTATTTTAAGTTTTTTTGTTTTTTTTTATTTTTTAAATATATAGATTAATTATTTTGAGTTTTTGTTTTTTTTATAAAAGTGTTTAATTTTTAAAAGTATATATATTAAGTCCAAGTTGTTACTTGAGAAATTACACATTTCCCTCATATTTGGTTGTAAATTGAACTATTTTTTTTTGCAATTTAATTTAATTAATAATTTTATATAAGATTGAAAGTTTGGTTGTAAGCGAGAGAAATTATATTAAATAGTTTTGTAACCCATGCACACATGTGTGGATCAAATTCCACCTGTGTCCTCCTTATGAAAGTTGAAGGATTTTAGCTCTAGTGGTTTAGTGAACAATTCATTTCCGAAGTTCATTTCTCCATAGACATATTGTAAAGCGGCATCTTTGTTTGTTTTTGACTATTTTTTTTATCTTTAAGAATTTTTATTTTTTCGAACCTTGCCTAAGTTATTTCCAAGACCAATTTTTGCAACAAATTTAATTGAATCATGTCAACAAAGTTTTAATCTGCCTTGTAACTTAAGAACTCTTTACGAGCTAAACAATTTGCTAAAAAAAGCAGTATCCACTTTTAATGTGCTCATCCCCATTTAATTAGTAATGAATTCCAATATCAACAAAAGTTTTGATTTACCTTGTAATTAAAGAAGCAGATCTAAAGGCTAGATGATTTGTTGGAAAAAAAAATATCCATCATTAATTTTCTCATCCCCATTTCCTTAATAATGGAATCCAATATCACCAAAGTTCGATTTTCATTGTAACTTAAAAAGCTGTTTAAAGGGCTCGACAATTTATTGAAAAAAAATAACATGATCACGACGTTGAAGCATAATTCCATATTTATTGATAATCCTTCGCCTCAAAGCAAATGTGGAGATTCACATCAAATCATCACACTAAAATTTGAATACTAGAATGCACAAGTAGTGGAAGTGATAAAGCTTTGATACCAAGGAAGTTTCCATGGAGAATTATTAGTGTGTGAGCCTTCTCCGGTGATCACCCATCACCATTTCCTTTTTCCCATTTCCTTTTCTCAACTCTGTACCAATTTTCCTTTTTTCAACCATATCGTGTAATGCATTGACGAGGCATTACCACTCCTCAAATTCTCAAGATAGAAGGATTTATCAAGAAGAAAAAAGTAATAGTATTGATTGATACGAGTAGTACCCATAATTTTATTCATTTTAAGGTAACCAAGGAATTGAATTGCTTCCATACCCAGCACTGGAATGTCGAGCGATGGTCACAAATGGAGGTACTATAAATTGCTCATGAAAAAAGCCATAATATCAAGCTAACCATGGGGGAATATGTATTGAATATTCCAATGCTTTCCATTCCAATGGGAGGTGTTGATGTTGTACTAGGAGTACAATGGTTGCAATCTTTGGGGACGATAGCTTTTAATTTTCAAGAACTTTTCTTGAATTTTTTTGGGAAGGAAAGGAAGTTGAATTACGAGGTATTGCGAGGGGAAGCCAGGGAAAGAAAATAAGATCTAATGCCATGACAAAGCTCTGAAGAAAGAACAACGAGGCATAATTGCACAATTATGCTCACTAGAAGTTCCAACATCAAAATCATATATTTATCCATATCTCCAAAAAGTCTTGGACAATCATTCTAAGGTGTTTGAAACTCCCAAAGGACTCCCACCTATTCGTGATCATGATCATGCTATTCATTTGATTCCGAAAGTGTTCCTCCAAACATCAAGCTTTACAAATATCCTTATGTCCAAAAGAGTGAAATTGAACATATGACTCACGGAAATGTTAGAGGTCTGGTATAATTCAACCTAGTCAAAGTTCTTTCTCTACTCTAGTAGTATTGGTGCATAAGAAGGATGGATCATGGCGCATGTGTTCGGATTATACGGAGCTCAATAAGCTCACTATTAAAGATAAATTTCCCATTCCTGTTATTGATCAATTATTGGATGAATTACATGGAGCGATTTATTTTACCAAGTTGGATCTTCGTTTATGATATCATCAAATTAGAATGAAGACTAAAGATATTACGAAAACAACATTTTGAACTCATGAGGTCATTATGAATTTTTGTTCATGTATTTTGGCCTTACCAATGCACCTTCTACATTTCAAGGGTTGATGAATTCTATTTTCAAACCCTTCCTTAGAAAATTTGTGTTAGTATTTTTTTGATGATATACTAATCTACAACATGTCTTGGAAGGATCATCTTCAACATGTTAAAAGGGTGCTCAAACTATTGGAGGAGAAACAATTATATGCAAAAACCTCCAAATGTTTCTTTGGAGTACAAGAGGTGGAATATCTGGATCATATTGTATCTCACGAGGGTGTTAAGGTAGACCCTAAAAAAATTTAAGCCATTAAGGAATGGAAATTCCCCACAACCATAAAGCAATTGCGAGGATTTCTCGGGGTTAACAGGGTATTATTGCAAGTTTGTTAAGAATTATGGGAGAATAGCAACACCTATAACAACATTATTGAATAAAGATGCATTTTCATGGAATCCTGAAGCAACTAAGGCCTTTGAACATCTTAAAGAGGCAATGTGCCTAGCACCGGTCTTATCTATGCCAAACTTCAAAAAAAACCTTTATTTCGGAATGTGATACCTCGAGAAATGGAATTGGTGTTGTTTTGAAGCAAGAAGGAAGATCAATTTCTTTTGAAATTCGTCCTATCAAAGGAAAGTATTTACGGGAAAGATATTTATGGGAAGGAAATGTTGGCAATACTACATGCACTAAAGAAATGGCGACCTTACCTAATGGGAAGACACTTCAAGGTAAAAATTGATCATGATGGCCTTAAACACTTTTTTGGAAAAAGGACTATCTTCGAAGAGAAACAAAAATGGGTCACAAAGATGTTGGGGTATGAATTTGAAATCATCTACAAAAAAAGGGAAGCTAAATGTTGTTTTAGAAGCACTCTCAAGAAAGGATGAAAAGGTGGAAGCATTGCTTTGTTCCATTTCTATTATCCAACCCAGATTGGATAGCCAAAACAAGGGATGAATGGAAGAAGGACGAAGAAGTGTGGACACTCATTCAAAAGTTGCGAGCATGATCCTAGTACATACGATACATTTAGTTGGAAAAAAATGATTCCTTATGGTACAAAGATCGCTTATATCTTTGTAAGAGTTCCCAACTAAAACAAAAGATTATTTTGGAATTGCACACTTCTCCTTTAAGAGGAAACTCGGGATTTTTAAAAACTTACCACGGGGTGAAGAAATATTTTTTTTGGGATGGCCATAAATCTGATATTTAAAAGTTTGTTGTGGAATGTTTGGTTTGTTGGCAAAATAAAGTTGAGACAATTAAGACCTCGGGTCTTCTACAACCTTTATACATTCCAAGTCAACGTTGGGAGGAGATTTCAATGGATTTTATCACGGGTTTACCTATGTCAAAACGAAAGAGTATCATCATGGTGGTAGTTGATAGAATTACCAAGTATGCATACTTTTGTGCATTATCTCATCCATTTAAAGCAAGTACAGTTGCTACTGCATTTATGGAAACAATTCAAAATCTACATGGAAACCCAAACATTATTGTAAGCAACATAGATCCCATTTTACTGGAAATTTTTGGACGGAATTATTTTCTTGTTTGGGTACTCAACTAGCTCATAGCTCATCTTATCATCCTCAATCCGATGGGAAAACTGAGATAGTGAACAAATTTTTGGAAGGATATCTTCGTTGTTTTATATCCGATAAACAAGCATAATGGGTCAAGTTGTTACCTATGGTTGAATGGTGGTATAACACTTCCTTCCATACTCGTAGCAAAAAATGACTCCATTTATGGCACTTTATTGATATCATCCACCGTCCATCACATCATCTTTAAGAGAGAATTCTAAGGTTCAAGTAGTGGAAGATCACATCGAGCATTAACAATAAGTTCTCCAAATATTAAAGGATAACCTAAATTTGGCACAAAATCGAATGAAACAACGAAAGCGGATCAACATCGCGGCGAGTGAAGTTTTGATGTAGGATATTGGGTATTTTTACAACTACAACCATACAAAAAAAATGTCCCTCAAGCAAGCTAATAAGGATAAAAAAATTATCACCAAAGTACTATGGTCCTTACAAGGTGTTGCAAAAGATTGGTACTATGGCATACAATTGGAGCTTCTTGCTTCTTCACGAGTGCATCCAATTTTCCATGTTTCATGCTTAAAGAAGGTTGTAAGTGACAAAATTCCAATTCAACCAATATTGCTGAACTTGATGAGGAAGGAAAAATCATATTGGAACCTAAAGCATTCATGGAAACAAGAACTCGACATCTACGAAATCGATCAATTTCAAAGTATCTCATCAAGTGGAAGAAATTACCCACTGAAGATTCTACATGGGAGGATGAGAATTTTATATAGAAGCATCCAAAGCTACTCAAGCGTTGAGGACGACACTTTTTTTTGAAGAAGAGGGGCATGTTAGGTCCCTATATTACTAGTGTAGCCCCTCATTTTTGTTAGTGTAACCCCCTTATTGTTATTGTTGTACCCTCCGTAACCCTCATATTTTTATTATTGTGCCATGACATTCTTATTGTTAGGTCGGCTAGGGTTATATTGTGACCCTATGGACTCCTATATATAGAAAGAGGTTTTTTTCATTTTTATCATCCAAGAATTTTTCATTTATGTAATGTAAAGGAGGTTGCCCCATCGAAGTAGTTGAATTATAAGGCGTTGATCTTTCTTTTCTTCTATTTTTTGGAGATGGTTTAATAGCAACATACATGTGTGTGGTCGTGCGACAACGATGCGAGCGTAGTATTGATATTGAGAATTTTTGATGGTCCCAACACACAATCCAAAACAAATGTAGTTCTTGTTCACCACAATTTTCTAGTCGACAATAAGAATTGGCTCAAATATCGGGAGAAACCTCAAGCTACGACTATGCCTCCCTCGGAAATCACACCACTTTTTCATCACGCAGATGCCTCCCCCGGCGAATTTACTCCTAGGTAACCTCATAGGAGGAGCGGTGGAGATGATGGGCGCAATGGCCTCGGGGGCGCCATGGGAACTTGACCATAAGGCTCCGGTGGGGAGCTCAACACTTGGATGGAGTTCCATATTTGGATGCGGTAAATTAGTGTTATTTTCACTAGAGGAATCGGCGGTGAGGAGGGCCATCAAGCAAGCCTCGTCGAGCGGAGGGCTAGTAATCGAGAGAGGTGAGTGGAATTGGTCGAGGGATTGAGGGTTTGAGAGGGGGCCACAACGACTTAATGGAAAGGGAAGGGGCAGCTCACGGGATGAGGTGCGGGGGTTGGGATTAGGGTTTGGGTTTGAATTTGGATTTTGCAAGTATGGATGGCGGTATTGAGAAAGGAATGAAAACGAGGTGTTGAATAAAGGCGCATATGTGGAAGACGATGGTGGGTGATATTGGGGTGGAGAATAAGGAGTCGAAGACAAAGAATAAGGCCCTCGGTTTAATGTCTGCCATAGTGGTATTGGTGTTTAGTGAGGTTCCGAGGTTTTAATAATTTATGCATATCGAATCAACCTAGTGATCCTCCGCCTCATGTGCTCGTAGAACCCATGTTTCTCTAAACAACTTTTTATTGTAACAAAATTTTTAGGGAGTTCAATACTCAGTGAGAGTTGAAAACCACCTAAGCGACTAATGTGCATGGGGATTAAAACTTGTGTCTCGATTTGATCTTGCCATGAGTGAGGATGATGAATTGTACATGCGGGAAAAAAAATGAAAACGAGAAAACCTTGTTTTCGTCGTAAAAATGGAAATGCAATTTTGTTTATGTATTAAAGTGATGGAAACGAAATTTTGTTTATGTATTAAAGAATGATGGAAATGAAATTTTGTTTATGTATTAAATAATGAAGAATGACTAAAGAAGGACGATGCAAAAATGCCGTGGATTGGCCGAGTGAAAATGCGGCGACGTGGATTGGTTGAGATGATGAAAATGCAGAGCAACGATTGGGTCGGGTTGAACAATGTTTGCCCAGCCTAAAGCTCTGCAAATAGAACACCTTCTATGTAATTATAAGGGTCATGAAGTCATTCTATAACTTATTAAACACTCTCTTTCTCACATTTATTTACATTTTTAGTTGTATTATGCTTAGTGAGAAGAGTAAAAAAGTATTTGTCATATCATATAGGCTAATGTGATTTAATTGCATCGAATGGAGAATTTTTGAGATATTTTCCATGTAGGGGCTTGAAGTAGACAATAAGGAGAGAATCTAGGAGGTTTCCCACCTTCTTGACTCCCTCAATCAACCCAAGATCACAACTCTCTCTCTCATCAGCTCAAGATCATTGAAGCCAAGCCACTATGATTGCAAGTGGAGTAATGAGAAAGAAGATCCACCATCCTCGAGTTGAAGAAGATAAACATATTATTTTCTATGGATTTGTTAGCGGCTTGATCCAGGGGGGATATTGGTGGTCACTCGCCTATTCCACTAGTCGGTTTCATCGCTTTTCTTATTTACTATTTTTTAGCATTTTTTTATGTTCCTAAACTTCCTCGGCCCATTTTAAGGCCCTAAAGGGTGTAGGGCCTCAGAGAGATATTTCCAACAAGATATCTAAAGGGTGTAGGCCTCGGAGAGATATTTCCAACAAGATATCATATGTGCCAAACGGAGATAATATGACCAAGTTACAACCCTAGGAAGTTGGTTGCCCAACTAACCCTCAACTGAGCCCATAAAATCTTGGTGTTACATCTCCTCGAGTTAGGGTTTTGGTCATTTAGGATTTTCTCATATTTTTCAATAATAAAAAATTCCCTTGAGCCTCATTGTAACACGACTTAGAGGCATGTAGCCACCGCATCTCTTCTTAGGGATAAGCTACCATTGCCCTAGCTAGTTTATGTTCATTATGTCTATAAGCATATTTCGATCATTTGATATTAATGAAATGAAGTTTTATTTCTACTAAATCTATGTGCTTATGTTTATTTCGAGTATTTTATTTCGTTTCGCATAAATCCAGCATTCAAGTTATGACTCCATGAGGGTTTGAAACATAGTTCGATTTTCAATGTTTTGTAGTAATATTAAGTAAAATTCATGCAAGTTCCACGGTCACCATAGATCATATTAGAGATTTAAAAATATCTCATTTGAATTTTTTTATTATTATCTCAAATGGGTTTTTTACGGAATTTGATTTCATTTCCTGGTTTGAGAGATATGAGCAATTGAAGTTACATATGTCCGGAACACTACGTCACCGCGCGTCCTCCGAGTTTATGGAATCGTTTTATCACTCCATAGGTCATAAAATGTCAATTTTATTATATCACTGAAATATCTATTCAATGCCTCAAATGGGTCTTTGATCGAATGCGATTTCATCACCTATAGCAGAAGTTATCAACAAAGTTGCGTGCAAGAGGTCTATTTCAACTAAAATCTAAATTAGTGGTATTAGAGCGGTACTGCTCTTTCTCGATCTTTCTTTGAATCTCCCCAACAAGGTCGTGGTATAAGGATTTAGGGCTCGATCTGGTTGAACCTTTTCAATATCAGCCTCATAAACCTAGACGACCTCCCATGGCGAGAAGAAAAGAAAGATGAGAGAGCAGGATATCCTATCAAAATATTGCTTGACGAGGCCCTCAAGAAACAAATGAACGCGATGATGGATAAATTTTCCTAGATCCTTCAACTACCGCTCATCGGTGGTTCATCTACATCCGTGAAACCACTGCGGAGGTGCCGCTCCTTTTGAGATACAAATCAACTTCGACATTATGTATTTGAAGGCCAGATAGATGCATACGTCGTAGAGAGATGGTTGAATTTGTTGGAAGGGTATTTTTTAAATCCATGATTTCTCTCACCAAGAAAATATTACTTTTGTACTCCTCAAAGCCGCCCCCCATGTCAAAGACTAGTGGGAAACATACTCGTGAGAAAAAGGACGAGAGGAAACCCACTCTATTCTCAACCACACCCATTTGGAATTTGTTCCGAGACAACATCAAGGAACAATATTACCTCGGGGGGAGCTATGAGGACAAGTACATCCAATGGACCACATTGCGGTAGCAAAGGGATCAACATGTGCACGAGCCGACGAATTTGTTCCATACCCTACGCACAAATTTTTGGTATTAAATATTCGAGAGAGACATTTGGTGCTCAAGTACCACAACTATTGTGCACAGATACATTCAGGAGGAAATGGATTTCCTTGACATTACTTCGCTTGGTATGGCATATTGATATGCCGCCAAGATCGAACAAAAAATTTAAGTAGAAGAAGCGAGATTTTGGATCCGCGAATCCGAAGCCGTGGGAAAGGCGCCCCCAAACCACAAAACAAGGGGAAAAAGCCAAAGCGGGGGTGACTCGGAGAAACACCACAAAGCCAAAGAAGGACACGGGGAAGTGGTGTGAATTTCATAATAGCTCCACTCACAACACAAGCGAGTGTCGGACCAAACGAGTCGCTAGTGGCCGAGCGAAGGCATCCGAATCGGATGCATGTTCGATTTTGAGTCATAACCGGGACAAAGGGAATAAGATCATTGATGCGGATCTCGGTGCCATTGTTGCCACCACCAAGCTACATAGGGAGGATCTCAAGGATCTAGAGGAGGCGAAGCACCTCTTCCATTTGCGAGATGTGGGTGAAGGGATCTCCACTGCAGTTCCTTATCAATAGTAGAACCCAAAAAGAACCTCATTTCAGCTGATTTCATGAAGCGGCTTGGCCTACCAACCATAACACACCCACGAGTCGTATATCATTCGGTGGCTTTCACGTCCGCGGGCAGTGCCACCTTTCATACAACATCAAGCCATTCACATATGAGGTACTATGTGATGTTTCTCCTCTTGATGTGTCCGATGTATTATTGGGCCAACCATACTTATGGAAGCGACATGTTTTGTATGAGTCTAGGGCCTCATTACGTTGTTATTACTTTGGGAAATAAATTGTATAGGAATTGTATAGGATACCATAGGTAGTACCGCCTCCTACCATCTCTTTGACTACCGCAAAACAACGCAGTAAGATTGTTTCCAAAACCAGGAAATTTATTTCCATTACAATTCACCCATAGGGCAAGAAAAATATTATGGCCACAACCTCCAAATAGGGCCCCCCTACACGACAATAACAAATGGACAAAGTTGTGGAGGAATAAAAGGACATTTTATCCTCACCCATAGAGGTTTCTCTAGACTGCTAGGTTAAGCACTCCATTGATCGACCCTAGGCATGTCATTGCTCGCGTTACCATAACTCATGTAATGACACAGATAGAATCCACACATGTAATCTCCGATGTCCTCAGCGGAGTCCACAACATCTTGGAAAAATCAAATGTCAAGTAAAATCAGCGCCCGGATCAACATCGAGTGCCACACAAGTTCCAGTGGGTGACACATTTTGGTTACATTTGCGAAGGAGTGCCTCTTTGGACCCCATCGCAAGCTATGCTCCCTTTAATGTGGGCCAACTCCTTCACCAGGGAAAAGTGGTTCACCACGAACTAGGTTCAACATAAATTTCTCTACCTCATTGAGGTTTTGCATGCAATGGGGACCATTGCTTCCTAAGGGGGGGATTGATCTAGGGGGGTATTGGTGGCCACCGACCTATTCCACTAGTGAGCTTCATCGGTTTTATTATTTACTATTTTTAGAAATTTTTTATGGTCCCGAACTTCCAGAGCCATTTTAAGGCCCTAGAGGGTGTATTCCTCGAGAGATATTTTTCCAATGAGGTATCATATGCGCCAAACGGAGATAATATGACCAAGTTACGACCCTCGGGAAGTTGGTTGCCCAACTAACCCAAACGAGGCCCAAAAACTCTTGGTGTTACATCTCCTCAAGTTAGGGTTTTCAATGTTTAGGCTTTTCTATATTTTTTAAATAATAAAAAGGCCCTTGAGTCTCATTATAACACGCTTTAGAGGCATGTAGCCGCCACATCTCTTCTCGGGGGATAAGCTACCATCGCTCTAGCTAGTTTATGTTCATTATGTCCGTAGGCATATTTCGATCATTTGATATTAATGAAATTAAGTCTTATTTCCGCTACATATATGTGCTTATGTTTCTTTCTGTATTTCATTTCATTCCTCCATAAATCTAGATTCGAGTTACGGCTCCATGAGGGTTTGAAACATATTTCGGTTTCAATTTTTTTGCAGTAAAATTCATGCAAGTTCCATGGTCTCCACATATCATATTAGAGAGTGAAAAAATATCTCATTTGAATTTATTTTTATTATCTCAAATGGGGTTTTTATGAAATTTGATTTCGTTTCTGGTTTGAGAGATATGAGCAATTTAATTTACACCTATCTAGAACACCGCACCGCCACACATCCTATGAGCTTGTGGAATCATTTTATCACTCCATAGGTCATCAAATTTCAAGTGTCTTATATCATTGGAAATATCTAGTCAATACCTAAAATGGGGCTTTGAAGGAATCTGATTTCATCACCTACAACATAATTTATCGACAAAGTTGGCAGGGAAGAGGTCAATTTCAACCAAGATTCGATCACATCTATGTTGGGTGCGGAGCCCTGATTATATTCTTTAATTTGTATCATAGCGTTGAACCCCTCGTTCTTAATGGGGTGGCAACATCGCCCGTAATTTAACGCCGCTTGGGGGGTTCAAAGGGGGCGGTTGCAACTTTATGGAGCCCCCCTTGGTGGGGGGTTTCGGGGGCAGCGCCCTCGAAGCTAAAAACAGATGTAAAATTGCCTTGTAAAAGTATTGTAAATTCTAGTCAATCTAGGTCGTTCATTAGGCAGATGATCTTACGATAGAAGTTATGTTTAATTTAGGGTTTTTTGCCCTAGAAGGAAACCCCTCTTTTGTATAAGGGCATTGTAATTGTGGTTATGCATTGTATGTGTATTATCGGAGCGAGAAACATATAGGAAGACTATGAGAGAGAACGAGAGGATGTTACAATGAATCACGTGTAGGTTGTGTCTCTACATTTTGTTGGATAATAAAAAAGGAAAGTACTCGGCATTTCGGGTGGACGTAGCCCAAATTGGGTGAACCATGTATATCTGTGTCTTTTCGGTTTTATATTTTTTCCGTGTTTTTGTTTCCGCATATTTTATGTGTTGCATTGCTTTGTAATATATAATTTTCTAACAAGATACCCTCTTGTATAAATAAACAAGAAGAAGAGATCATTAGGATTCGAGTTTTATTTTTTTAGCTAGGTAGCTATTGAGCTTAATAACTTGGCACTATTATTGTCATTGTTATCCGATGTATTAGACCTTTTATTTGATGATAATGAGAAGCTTCTCTTATTGATTTATCACTAAGTTAGTTCCGTAGGGCCGAGGCTCTTGAGTTTGGGCCCAACCTAGTGGCTTAGGTTCCTCTTTTGTATTTGTATTTATTTCAGGTTTCAAGTATTTGTTAGTTTCTTGAATTTCGGTAGAAAATATTCCATCAAAACTTGTGGTTGCGACCTCTACTTCACCTTTCTTGTGGGAGCATGTGTTAGGTCCCTATATTACTAGTATAGTCCCTTATTGTTGTTAGTAACCCCCTTTATTGTTATTATTGTACCCCTATAACCCCTATATTGTTATTATTGTGCCCTTAAATTATTATTGTTAGGTCGGCTAAGATTACATTGTGGCCCACTAGGATTACATTGTGGCCCCATTGACTCCTATATATAGAAAGGAGGTTTTGTAATTTGTATCATCCAAGAATTTTTCATTCATGTAATGTATTGGAGGTTTCCCCCTCGAAGTGGCTTATTTCTAAGGCATTGATATCTCTTTTCTTCTATTTTTGGAGCTGGTTTCACAACATTTGGTGTCGAGCTTTGGGATTCTAGGGTTTCGCTTTGCTCCAAATAGGTCATCGTGGCATTTTCGCTATAACTTTTTTCTACGAAGGTTCGAAGCTGAAATTTTTAGGGTGCGAAGCCAAAATCTTGAGGAACATCTTCGCAAAATTTCGTAGCTTGGTTCACAATATTTTCGAGAGATATGATCCGTGGAAGGTAGGTCATTTTGCAGACCTCCTAAATTTAACCTAAACAAGGCATCATGGAATTTTCGCTATAAAATTGTTTCTACAAAGGTTCGAAGCTAAAACTTTTAGAGTGAGAAGTGAAATCCCGAGGAACACCGTCACAAAATTTCAAATCTTGGTTCGCAATATTGGCAGAGATATGATTTGTGGAAGTTAGGGCTTTTTTAGGCTTGAATTTCATCTCAAAGAGGTGATCATGGGAAAATATTCATAACTCTCTCTCGAGCATCGATTGGAATCTGAAAAAAGTGATCTGCAAGTACAAAACCGTAGTTTTTTGTCTATCAATTTTAGAGCCAAAGGAGGAAACGTAGTGACACGTGGAAAGTCGTACAAGTTTTCTCTACTGAACCCGATCCCATAATTGGGTCATTGTGGGAGATTGGACATAAATTTGCCTTGAAGAATCCAAATCGGATCGGACTGTGGCATTTGAAAGAAGCTTCGAGGGCTACTATAGGGCCGAATTTTAGATATTGAGGATCCACAATTATATAGATAATTCAATTTCAATATCGAGCTCCTCAAAAGCAAGTAAAAGGTGTGTATTTTTTTTCCGAATTGCATAAGTCTTGTTTGAAGAATCAAGTTGAATTGATTCCAAGGGCATATTGTAGAATAGATATCGGTATTGGACTCTAAAATGGCCCCTAAAAAAGAATTCAACACCCATTAAGCATTTATAAGGCTCTACTATGAATCATGAAGACGAAGAATGGCAACATGACATATCAAAATTACAAGAGCAAGTACAACAAATTTCGCTCTCACAAAGAGCAACAAAAAATGACATGGAAGTTTTGAAGAAAGGCGTGGAAACTAAGATGGATGGTTTGAAGAAAGGCGTGGAATATAAGATGGATGGTTTGAAGAATGGCATGGATGGCATGGAAGCTAAGATGGATGGCATGAAAGGCTGGCATGGAATCTAAGATTGATGACATGGAAGCTAAGATCGATGAAAAAATGGAAAACATGAAGAAGGATCTAAAAGTAGACATGGAAGGTTTGAAAAAGTTGATACAATAAATGTTTCCTAATGGTGAAAAGATAGTAGATGAAACTCATGATGAGAAAAACATAAATGTTAATCATGATTTCATAATAATGCCCCTGGCAACCTCAATCTCCTTGCTTATGCATATACAAAAGTGCACTCCAAGTTTATTCCAAATAATTTTAAATGCGGACCAACAGTAACACTAGGTGGGAGCTCCTCTCTAAATTAATCCATGGTTATGAACCATACAATACACTCACTTTCGGGTTTTCTTTTATCAACTATTGAAATTCTCATAAATCCAAATAGAAGCTTTAATATGAGCCCAAACGCGCAACTCATTTCGTGTGGGTTCGGCATTACATATATTATATATGCCACATATATATATAAACCCTTATGCAATCTAAACGCATGTTATATAACTTGTCCAAGGTATATACTATGCTCCGACAGTGAAAACCTATGAACAAACCCCCACTTTATAATATTCGAAATGGTATTCGAACATTTCAACTTAACCACGATAATAATTTCGGTCTCCACGCAACTTATTACGATCTCATGGTTATAGAACTTTGTTTCATTCTCCGCTTTATGAAACGAAAATCCAATATATTAACCTTTAGGCATATATTAATATTTTCAACTAAACAAAGTTCGAACTTAACAAAACCCCCAATGAAATCACCGCGCATAATGCCATTGAATATCAACCCATATATTAAATGAAATGTCATCGGGTCCACTGCATTGTTAACTTACCTCACTCATCCAACGAGCGAAAGCAGATCATCGCCTCAACATCAAGCATCCAAAGATTATGGATGAATGCCGCATTTTTTTAACCTCCGGACTTTAACGCTCCGATTTTACGTGAAATTAGTGGTATTAGAATACCGCCACTTCCTTACGTGTCGATTTCATCGGGACACATCGCGTTTTTTTAACAAAAATTTATTACCGCCTTTACAAAGCGTGAGACCGCTGGTATTTACAGGTCGAAACCACCGTTACTATTATTCAAGGTTCCCTCTACTCAAGGTTTTGGCGTTCCATTGAATTCCGATGCCAATGCTCTAAATTCCCACACAAACGCATTCTCATATTTACACAGTGCTTTCCCTCCACTATGCAATGACTTCTCCATAATTTCGAACATATTTTAATTTACTATAATGCTCATTTGATTCGCTCCCTTCCAATATGTTTTCATCTAATTCATGGTCTCATTCATCTCATGATTCTGCTCCTATTATTAACGCTCCTTTATAAAGGATCCAACCCATCAACGGTTCCATTGTCATTGATTTCACGCTTTTAACAATTCCTCTTTGACTTTGATCTCTGTCGCATAACCGAAGTCATTCCTTGTCAACAGTAATGAATTCAATTACACTTTTCAACCATGCCTTCATGGTTTACTTCCCTTCTTCCGCAATTGAGTGTCCATCGAACCCACTCTTCAATCTCCCCGACGATATTTGCAAGTCGAGGTTTCAAATAGGCCATATCTCCTCAAAAATCATCGACCCATCAAAGAACACATCTTCATTTGCTTAACACATTAAGAGAATAGCTCCTCGGTTCTTCAATTGTAAAGTGAAGTTACCAACCTTCAACCACGAGATTTCACCCATACAACTCTTGCTACGAGTGTCTCACAATGTTCACAACCACTGGGGTAACGAACTTATACTCCCACCATTATTTCAAACGATTTCATACAGGCATGATCAAATCACAGAAGTTCATACTCGCCATAGGAATTCAAATATTCCCCCATCGAGAACATATTAACATATTCACACAGAGTTTAAATAATCAAACATTCATTCGAGCCAATTTCTCCATTATATATTTACAGGGGAACTTACAAATTCTTGACGGGGCTAGATCTTCGCTCGGTGGCCTTCTACTCTTGCCTCCAAGCGGTTCTCTACCTCCGAACAAGGCTAATATCCTACGCTATCATTCATACTTACATTTGTATAGAATGGTGACTCTGAATCGATTTAGGTCCCTTACGACTCGACAAATACTCTTAGACTTCCTAAATTTGGACTCAAAACCCTCGAAAAAGCTGAAACCCGACTCATTCACCTAACTAACTCAATCAACTTCCCTTAGGTCCTCTAGTGGGCTAGAGAACATTTACAACTCCTCACTTATTTTACTCAAAACATTAACAACTACATGATAATTTAGGAACATAAGACCCCCCCCTAGGTCTTAGAAAAGTACAAAGTATTTCCAGCAGCCTAATGCTCCTACATCGACTCCCAAGGTTCAAATTGTTCATGATCTCCCCGATCATGTGTCTTTAATCTCCGCCTCCCGGATCCCATACTTTGTTTTGCTACCGTCCAAAGAGCTCGCATCATTCTTCTTCTACAATTCTCCCAGCTTTCCGGACTTTGTTATGTAAATCACCTCCAACTATACTTTCACAATGCCTTTTTGTCCTTCCCTGTACAAAAGTCATTCTCGCTTCCCCGGGTCGCTATCTATTGCATCGGTCTTCGATGTTTTCAATCTCCATGTCCAAAGCTTTATCTTCTAGTTGGAAATTCCTCTCGCTTATTCTTGACCAATCATCTGTTGGCCCTTCTCTCTCTATGGAGTTTGTCATCACTTCACAGCTTTTAGACTAAAAAAACACAAGCTCTTACATCATCCGGACTTGTCCAATAACTCAGAAATCCTCAATGACCTCCTCTTCGAGCAAGACAAGCTTCTTGATTCCTTAAGTCTTCACCATGTCTCACAAGACCTCTTGCGGATCTCCACTCTTCATCGTGCTATGTTCTCGCTTTCACAAGCGTAAATTTCTTCTTGCAACTCGCTATGCTCGAGTTCTTCTCTCGAATAAGGCAATCTCATTTTGCCTCATCTTTAATCGTAATGGTTTCCATTTCACACTCTTCTTCATGAGCCAACCAACTCTTTGGCTTTCTCTATCATCTTCTCCAGTTCACAAAGCCGCTTTCATCGATATCGACTATCTCTTTCCAATACTCTTCATCGGTGAGTTTCTTCCTCATGCCATTTGCTTTGGCATCTTCCCTCACTCTTTGTTGTGGCCTCTCTCGAACCTCTGCAATCTCTACTATGGCTATCGGTAGCCATCTTCTCCTCTAGGAGTCCTTCACTCACAAGCCGCACTAAGCCTCTACAACAACAAGCTCTCTTGCTTGCAACTTACCTCACCAATCCTTTCCTCCGATCCCGGCTTTTGGCAAGTACTCTGGTCCCTTTCTATTGGAACCTCCCGAACACTCTCTTTTTTCTCTCTCTAGGGCTTCACTATGCAACTTTTCAAGAAAAACATCGATGATTCTTTCATCCAACCTCTCGTTGGGAATTCTTCCTGCTACGCCACACTTTCTTCTTCACCGAGAATCCTCCGTGGATTCTTGTATCATCGCTCTCCAAGCCGTGATCCGCACTTGTTGAGATTTCTTCGACTTGTCTGCAAACAATTCTTCAAACCAGAAGTAATAAACTACTCATCAACTTACCTTCTCTAGAGAACACTGCAATTGTCCTCTTTATCCGACCTCTAGCTCGAATATCGGGCTCACTACCTTCACTATCAAGACTTTGTCTTTATCTTCCGCAACCACATCACTGCAATTACAATTTCAAATCGATTTAAAATTATTTACCCGCAAGATCTCGAATGATCTTGTCCTTCACTTATCTCTCGCAAATCCCTGTTCATTGTATTGTGTATTTTGTCGTCCCATCGGACTTCGAATTTGATCTTCCTTCTCACCCCACCTTCGTATTTAATTACAAAAAATCCTTTTCTTCAAACGAGTTATCCTTCACTCTTTCGGTACATATGCATTTCGAAATAAATTTTCAAAGAGTTGTTTCAATTCTAGCTCCGATACCACTTGATGCGGACAACCTCAATCTCCTTGCTTCTGCATATACAAAAATGCACTCCAAGTTTATTCCAAATAATTTTAAATATGGACTAACGGTAACACTAGGCGGGAGCTCCTCTCTAAATTAATCCATGGTTATGAACCATACAATACACTCACTTTCGGGTTTTCTTTTATCAACTATTGAAATTCTCATAAATCCAAATAGAAGCTTTAATATGAGCCCGACGTGCAACTTATTTCGTGTGGGTTTGGCATTACATATATTATATATGCCACATATATATATAAACCCTTATGCAATCTAAACGCATGTTATATAACTTTTCCAAGGTATATATTATGATCCGACAGTGAAAACCTATGAACAAACCCCACTTTATAATATTCGAAATGGTATTCAAACATTTCAACTTAACCACGATAATAATTTCGGTCTCCACGCAACTTATTCTCGATCTCATGGTTATAGAACTTTGTTTCATTCTCGCTTTATGAAATGAAAATGCAATATATTAACCTTTAGGCATATATTAATATTTGCAACTAAACAAAGTTCGAACTTAACACAACCCCAATGAAATCACCGCGCATAACACCATTGAATATCAACCCATATATTAAATGAAATGTCATCGGGCCCACTGCGCTATTAACTTATCTCATTCATCCAATCGGCGAGCGCGTATCATCGCCTCAACATCAAGCATCCAACGACTATGGACGAATGTCGCATTTTTTTTAACCTCCGGACTTTAACGCTTAGATTTTACACGAAATTAGTGGTATTAGAATACCGCCACTTCCTTACATGTCACTTCGGGACACATCGCGTTTTTTTAACAAAAATTTATTACCACCTTTACAAAGCGTGAGACCGCTGGTATTTACGGGTCCAAACCACCATTACTATTATTCAAGGTTCCCTCTACTCAAGGTTACGGCGTTCCATTGAATTCCGACGCCCAATGCTCAATTCTCACACAAACACGTTCTCATATTTACAGTGCTTTCCATCCACTATGCGACGACTTCTCCATAGTTTCAAACGGATTTTAATTTACTACAATGCTCATTTGATTCGCTCCCTTCCAATATGTTTTTCATCTAATTCATGGTCCCGTTCATCTCATGATTCTACTCCTATTATTAATGCTCCTTTATAAAGGATCCAACCCATCAACGGTTCGGTTGCCATTGATTTCACGAGGCTTAACAATTCCTCTTTGACTTCGATCTCTGTCTGCATAACCGAAGTCATTCCTCATCAACGAATGAATTCAATTACAATTTTCAACTGCGCCTTCATCAGGTTTACTTGCCTTTTTCCACGATTGAGCGTCCATTGAACCCACTCTTCAATCTCCCACGACGATATTTGAAAGTCGAGGTTTCAAATAGAGCCATATCTCCTCGGATGTGTTGACCCATCAAAGAACGCATCTTCATTTTCTTAACGCATTAAGAGAATAGCTCCTCGGTTCTTCAATTGTAAAGTGAAGTTACCAACCTTTAACCACAGGGATTTCACCCATACAACTCTTGCTACGGTGTCTCACAATGTTCACAACCCCGGGTAACGAATTTATACTCCCACCATTATTTCAAGTGATCTATACGAGCATGATCAAATCACGAGTTCATACTTGCCATAGGGAATTCAAATATTCCCCATCGAGAACATATTGACATATTCACACGAGTTCAAATAATCAAACATTCATTCGAGAGCCAATTTCTCCATTATATATTTACAAGAACTTGCAAATTCTCGACAGAGCCGGATCTTCGGTTCGGTGGCCTTCCACTCTGCCTCCAAGTGGTTCTCTACCTCACGAACGAGGGCTAATCTCCTACGCTATCATTCATACTTACATTTGTACGAGAATTTTGACTCTGAATCGATTAAGGTCCCTTATAGTTCGACAAAGACTCTTAGACTTCCTAAATTTGGACTCAAACCCCGGAAAAAGCGAAAGTGACTATTCGCCTAACTAACTCAATCGGCTTTCCCTCATGTCCTCTAGTGGGCTAGAGAACATTTACAACTCCTCACTTATTTTACTCAAAACATTAACAACTACATGAGAATTTAGGAACATAAGACCCCCCTAGGTCTTAGAAAAGTACAAAGTATTTCCATAGCCTAATGCTCCTGCATCACATAAACTCTAATGTTGGAAGGAAGAACCACCATATTCCAAAAAATGGATATGAGGAAATTTGATGGAAACGATCCGTAACATGGATACTACGGATGGAGCAATATTTTGATCTCAATAATGTGCAAAACACACAAAAAAGTATACATCGCAACTTTACATTTAGAACAAAATACATTTGTATGGTATCGATGGCTTTGCTCCGTCAAAAAAATTGTCACTTGGTCAATTTTTATGGAGGAAATGATAGCACATTATAAGGATACAAAGAGCAACACCTTCTTTAGCCAATTGATAAATATCAAACAAAAAGTGTCCAGTGGGGGAGAACATTGAGGACTTCCAAAAATTGAATATAAGGGTAGCGATATTCCGGAGGAACAAAGGATTTATCTCTTCATAGGTACTTTAAAGGATAACATCCAACATGAAGTTCGTGTTTTGGAACTTGATTCATTGGAGAAGGCATTCGAGTTGGCAAAGAAAAAATAGAATGTAAATTATGGCGACAAGGAAGCCTACCACTCACTTATATAAAGAGGGAAGTATTGCTACTCCTAGATTTCCACAACCTACAAGGCTGACACACCACAACAATTGGAAGAAAAAATAGCATAAGGGATTTGCTACGGCTTGTGATAGAAAATACACTAAAGGTCATAAGTATGCCAGAGAAGAAATTATTTTACATAGATTGTGAAGAGGAAGAATAAAATGAGCAAGAATTTTCAAAAAAGAAGGGTATACACCAGGAACCAACCCTAGAAGAGGAAGAAATGAGTCCAACCATATCATGTAATGCATAGGCGAGAATTACCACTCCTCAAACTCTTAAGATAGAAGGACATATCAAGAAGAAAAAAGGTAATAGTGTTGATTGATTCGGATAGTACCCATAATTTTATTCATTGTAAGGTAGCAAGGAATTGAATTGTTTCCTATACCCAGCATTCTAAGTGTCAAGTGATGGTTGCAAATTGAGGAACTATCAAGCTAATCATGGGGGAATATGTATTGAATAGTCCAATGCTTTTCGATTCTATAGGGAGGTGCTGATGTTGTACTAGGAGTACAATGGTTACAATCTTTGGGGACGGTAGCTTTTAATTTTCAAGAAATTTTCTTGAATTTTTTTTCAAAAGTTAAGGAAGTTGAATTACGTGGTATTGCAGGAAGCCGAGAAAGATAATAAGCTCTAATGTCATGACAAAGCTGAAAGAAATAACAACGAGGCGTAATTGCACAATTATGCTCACTATAAGTTCCAACATCAAAAGTCATCTATTTCTCCGGATCTCCAAAAAGTCTTGGACAATCATTCCAAGGTGTTTGAAACTCCCAAAGGACTCCCATGTATTCGTGATTATGATCATGCTATTCATTTTGATTCCCTGGTAGTGTTTCCTCCAAACATAAGGCCTTATAGATATCCTTATGTCCAAAAGAGCGAAATTGAACGCATGATTGCGTAAATGTTAGAGGGCAGGGTATAATTCAACCTAGTCAAAGTTCTTTCTCTTGCTCCCTGTAGTATTGGTACACAAGAAGGATGGATCATGGCGTATGTGTCCGGATTATAGTGAGCTCAATAAGCTCATCATTGAAGATAAATTTCCCATTCTTATGATTGATGAATTATTGTATGAATTACATGGAGCAATTTATTTTACCAATTTGGATCTTCGTTCAGGATATCATCAAATTAGAATGAAAAATGAAGATATTCCGAAAACAACATTTTGAACTCATGAGGGTCATTATGAATTTTTGGTCATGCCTTTTGGCCTTACCAATGCAGCTTCTACAGTTCAAGGATTGATGAATTCCATTTTTAAACCCTTCCTTAGAAAATTTGTGCAAGTATTTTTTGATGATATACTAATCTACAATAGGTCTTGGAAGGCACATGTTCAACATGTTGACAGGGTGCTCAAACTATTGCAGGAGAAACAATTGTATGCAAAAACATCCAAATGTTTCTTTGGAATACAAGAGGTGGAATATCTGGGTCATATTAGTATCTCACGAGAGTGTTAAGGGTAGACCCTAACAAAATTAAATCCATTAAGGAATGGAAAAGTCCCCCACAACCATTAAGTAGTCTGCGAGGATTTCTCGGGTTAACGGGGTATTATCGCAAGTTTGTTTAAAAATTATGGGAGAATAGCAACACCTCTAACAAAATTACTGAAGAAAGATGCATTTTCATGGACTCTTGAAGCAACTAAGGCCTTTGAACATCTTAAAGAGGCAATGTGCTCTACTAAGTCTTAGCTACACAGGACTTCACAAAAACCTTTATTGTGGAATGTGATGCCTCAGGAAATGGAATTGGTGTTGTTTTAATGCAAGAAGGAAGACCCATTTCTTTGAAAGTCATCCAATCAAAGGAAAGTATTTATAGAAAGCTATTTATGAGAAGGAAATTTTAGCAATACTGCATGCACTAAAGAAATGGCGAACTTACCTAATGGGAAGACACTTCAAGGTAAAAAGTAATCATGATAGTCTTAAACACTATTTGGAACAAATACTATCTTCAAAAGAGAAGCAAAAAATGGGTGACAAAGATGTTGGGTTATGACTTTGAAATAATATACAAAGAAAAAGGGAAAGCTAAATGTTGTTGCGGATGCACTCTCAAGAAAGAATGAAGAGGTGGAAAAGGCATTGCTTTGTGCCATTTCTATTATCCAACCGGCTTTGGATAACTGAAGCAAGGGATGAATGGAAGAAGGACAAAGAAGTGTGGACACTCATTCAAAAGTTGAAGCAAGATCCTAGTACATCTTATACATTTAGTTGGAAAAAATGATTCCTTATGGTACAAAGATCGCTTATATATTTTCAAGAATTCCCAACTAAAACAAAAGTATTCTTTTGGAATTGCACACTTCTCCTTTAGGAGAGACACTCGGGATTTTTTAAAAACTTACCATAGGGTGGAGAAAGAATTTTTTTGGGATGGCCTTAAATCTGATATTCAAAATTTTGTGGCGGAATGTTTGGTTTGCCAACGAATAAAGTTGAGACAATTAAGAGCACGGGTCTTCTACTAAACTTTATCCATTCCAAGCCAGCGTTGGGAGGAGATTTCAATGGATTTTATCATAGGTCTACCTAAGTCCAAAGGAAAAGAGTGTCATCATGGTGGTAGTTGATAGACTTACCAAGTATGCACACTTTTGTGCATTATCTCATCCATTTAAAGCTAGTACATTTGCTACTTCATTTTGTGGAAAACAATTAAAAATCTACATGGAAACCCAAAGGTCATTGTGAGCTCGATGAGATCCCATTTTCACTGGAAGTTTTTTGGACGGGAGTTATTTTCTTGTTTGGGTACTCAATTAGCTCATAGCTCATCTTATCATCCTCAATCCGATGGTCCAAAAACTGAGATAGTAAATAAATGTTTGGAAGGATATCCTCGTTGTTTTGTATCTGATAAAACAAACACAATGGGTCAAGTGGTTACCTCTTGCCGAATGGTGGTATAACACTTCCTTCCATACCACAGTAAAAATGACCCCATTTACCGCACTTTATGGATATCATCCATTGTCCATCACATCATCTTTAAGAGAAAATCCAAAGGTTCAAGTAGTGGAAGGTCACATCGAGCATCAAAAAGAAGTTCTACAACTCTTAAAGGATAACTCTGAATTTGGCACAAAATCGAATGAAACAACAAGCATATCAACATCGCAGGTGAGAGAAGTTTTGATGTAGGAGGCGGGTAATTTTACGGCTACAAAAATACAAACAAATGTCCCTCAAGCAAGCTAAGAAGGATAATAAATTATCACACAAAGTACTATGGTCCTTACGAGGTGTTGCAAAATATTGGTACTATGGCATAGAAATTGAGACTTCCCGCTTCTTCACGAGTGCATCCAATTTTCCACGTTTCATGCTTAAAGAAGGTTATAGGTGAAAATCTTCCAAATTCAAACAATATTTCCCGAACTTGATGAGGAAGGAAAAATCATATTGGAACTCCGAAGCGGTCACGGAAACAAGAAATCGACACTTACTGAAATCAATCAATTTTAGAGTATCTCATAAAGCGTTGAAGAACTTACCGCACCGAAGATTCTACATGGGAGGATGAGAATTTTATACTGAGGCACCTCGAGCTACTCAAGCATTGAGGACAACATTTTTTTGAAAGGAGAGGCATGTTAGGTTCCCTATATTACTAGTATAGTCCCTTATTGTTGTTAGTGTAACCCCCTTTATTGTTATTATTGTACCCTTGTAACCCCCATATTGTTATTATTGTGCCCTTAAATTATTATTATTGTTAGGTCGGCTAGGATTACATTGTGGCCCCATGGACTCCCTATATATAGAAAGGAGGTTTTGTAATTTGTATCATCCAAGAATTTTTCCTTCATGTATTGTATTGGAGGTTTGCCCGTCGAAGTGGCTTATTTCTAAGGCGTTGATATCTCTTTTCTTCTATTTTTGGAGTTGGTTTCACAACAAAGATGAGTGGAAGGATTCACAACCACAACCCAAAAAGCATTATGTTTATGATTTCTTGGAAAAATATTATGTGTTATTTATCTTGTTTTTCATGTGCTTTTTGTAGCTTATAAGTTAGTTTGTTGATTAGATTTGAGTTTTGGCATAAATTAGACAACATTTAAATTCAACTCATCTTTTCCACTACAAGTTGTCTCATTTTTGTCAATGATAAATGAATGTATGCATGTGATGATCGTAAGGCTATGTGGATCCGCATGAATGGGCACCTTCACCACTTCCACCTTGAACTCCCTCATCTTCTCTTGCTAACCCTAAATTATATCCTAAAAATTATGTTTCATAGAATCATTTTCCTAGGATCACCAAGAGAATTCCTCCTATTACAAAACAAGCCTTTGAGAGGTCCCGAGCTTAGCTAGGGACATAGGCCATCCTTCACTCATTCACCTCAATCTCCATCCACCTTCCCATACCCTTAACCCATCATTTTCACTTTTCAAAAACCTCTCGAAAACCCTCCCGTAGCAATACACGACTCTTGTAGCAACCACTTGTAGTACACTCTGTAAGACCACTCTCCTTCATCATTTTTTTATCCCCACTACAATAGTATAGATGAATGTTTGACCCCCAATTGTGATTGCATGATCGGGGAAAGCTCATAGGCCACTTCAAACCTTCTTTTGCTTCAATACAAAACCGAATAGTGTTATTTTTTCCTATCATAGATTTGGTGCAAGTAGAATGTTGATTTACATGAAAGTGTGAGCTAGTTAGATGGTACATAAAATTGTGAATTACGATCTTGATAGGTTAGGAAAAAAGAGATTAGCTTCTTTTCACGCAGTAGATCGGGTAGTATTGATGAATGATGCAAGATAACATAACTTGTTTTCTGCAAGTAGTTTAGCTCTTGTCTTTTCATGAATTGATTAATGAGCCTTTACAAGTTGAAGTTAATGGAATTTTCCTTTTCATAGTCGAGACAACTTCCAATTGTATCTTCTTAGCAAGTTTTCATTCTAATCTAGTAAGAGGAATGGTCTTGGATCACTTGTGATCAAATGTCCTAGTTGCGGGTGGCATGAGTAGAATACCATCTATTGTGCATATATCACCGGCACCTCTAAGTTTGTACAAACCTAGGGTTGATAAATAGAGTTGATTATCCCTTGGTGCAATACCAGGGCTCACCACTTTTTGGCGTCATTTCCGTGGAGGTGTCTATAGAGATGGATGTTTCTGCTTAATTATTTTTCTTAAATTTTTGTTTTTGCATTTAGTTTTGAAGAAGTGAGAAAAACAACAATTTTTTTTTCTTTCATGCCTCGTAGGAGTAGGGATAATCAAGGAAAATTTCTACTAAAAAGCCCCCACATCCTCACACAATCAACCTTCACTCTTCTTCGTTGATTGTGAGCTTCCCTCTCCGACTGCAGGGGAGTTAGAAGACCCTTTAGGCGAGCACCTTGAAATTTTTGAAAAACATTTTGGGGAAGAAGAAGAACGTACTTCACTTATCCAAGATATGGCTGATAAAAGAAGCAATTATATCTTTTCCCATCGTAGAAACCAATGGGGAGGCCAGGGATGAAGAACATCTTCCCTACTAACCTCCCACACTTCCATGGCCTAACTTCTAAGGATATTGATACCATCATTTTTAAATTTTCTATTTTTTGTAGGACCTATCGACTATGCCTCGAAATGAGAAAAAAATCTGAAATTTGTCCCCTCTACCCTTGAGGATGCAAACCCTTTGTGCTAGTTCATGGGTCTGCCTATGGGCAACATCACTACTTGGGCCCAAATGCACCAAAGTCCTTCAATAAAAATTAAAGGGATTATTGTAGGTATAAAGAAACTAAGGAAGAAAATCTTTAGGATGACCCTAGGACCCCGATAAATATTTAGAAGACTATGAGGTAAGGTTTCAACTTAACTAGAAGAGCGCCAACTGCACCCTTGACCTTGAATCACTCAAGTTATTTCTTTTTCGAGGGATCAAGGAGGAAGTGTTGGAGACTCTCAATATGCTATCTATAGGGGATAATGATCAGCTTATCCTATGATGACATCAAAACCGTGTTCAAAAACCACTATAGGGGTATCTAGGAAGAATGGTAGAATTAGCCAGTGGCTTATCCAATACCTCTTCCTCCACCTCATCCATAAAAAAATGAGATAGGGAACATGTTGGAGGAATTCAAGAGTGAAATGTTGCATACCTTTGCATTTCAAATGGATACCATATAAATCAAGAGGAAACAAGAGGAAGCGTAAATGAGCCCTAGCAATTTTTTTTCCCTAGATGCACGAGGAGACACCCCTAAGGATGAATGCCCAATGAATGTCACGAAGTACCGTTCAGGCATTTGAGGAAAACCATCCAACAGTACAAATCACCTTCCTTGCTAGGCCTAAAATTTGTATACCAAGTGGTGGAAGGTGGGTCGAGAAACTTCGCTTCATCAATCAAAGAAGGCCTCAAGGACTCGTTCATACCAATAGGGCATGCAAGGTGCACCTTATTCATATTACAATTCAAATCGAATGCACCTTTGCAGCTTTGGTACTCTTCCACTCATCCATCATGGCCCACACCTCCTTCTTAGCATCATGCTCCTAAATATCCTCCTCAACATGTCAAACATCCTTTTTCATGCCATATCCTTTCCCAACCTCCTCAATGGAGCAACCCATCACAAGGGTGTAGGCCTCAACTCAACAAAACTATTGCTTTATTGCCTCCACCCCAACCTCAACCACAACTCATGCATCATGCTCTACCCCAACCTCAACCACAACTCACGCATCGTGCTCCACCCCAACCTCAACCACAACTCACTCATTTTGCTCCACCTAAGCAACCTCATATGCCTACTCAACCAAATATCGAACCCAAAAACAAGCATAAGAGGTCTATAGTGGAGAGACATCGTATCCTCGCCTATGCTGCGTAGATCCAAGAGATCAACCTTCGATCCGGAAGAGTACTTCCAGGGATAACCATCCACCTTCTCCTCTTGAATAACTCGCAGAGGAAAAGGAAGAGAGTGCCCCTCAAGTAAACTCCACCTCCTTTTCCCCGAGAGATTGATCCACCCTAACCAACACAACTCCGTAAGAGACTGAAATTTTGGGAGAATTGAAGAACTTGTGTGTTAAGATACCCCATCTCCAAGCTATAATAATCTTATAAAGGATAAATGTTTCAAAAATACTCGGGATAAAGAAGAGAGACACCCCCACCATCAATTTTGTCTTTGACAATTATCTCATACGATGTCGGGGAGATTGATTTTTCCAAAATACCTAGACCCCTGGAAGCCCAATAGTGGATATGCACATTGATGGAAAAATTGTCCCTCATGGCCTCGTTTGATCTTGGGGGCTGCCATCAATGTGATGACTAAAGAAAATGTGCTAAAGCTAAACCTCCAAGGAGTTTTGAGGAAAACCACCACGATGCTCGCAACTTGTAGACAAATCCACATTAGCTCCTAAGGGATTTTTTGAGGACTCCATGGTCTCCATCGACTCTTGGTAGTATCCTACTAATTTCCTTGTTCTCCAACCCAAAACCAAGTTTAATGGTTACCCTCTTATCCTAGGAAGATGATGGAGGAGCATCACATATTTTTTATTTGTTGTAATTATTTAATTTTGGAAATCAAGAATTTTCTATATTTTATGAGTCATTCTAGAATCAATTAGGATATTAGGAAGTTATGATAGGTTCATAAAGTTGAGAGGATAATTCTCAACTTCCTCCAAATATATGGGAAGAAGTTTCTCTTGAAGAAATTTGATGGATTGCTTCCATCCTAAATAAATAACCATGTAATTGTTTGTAATGCTCAAGCTTTGGAGTGTGATTTTATTTAAACGAAATTTCTATGTGTTTTGTTTTTGGGAAAGTGTTGTACCAATTTTTGGTATCAGAGCATATAAGCTTCTAGCATCTAGTTTTAAGGTGTGTGATCTCCAACAATTCGAGCAAAGTGAGCGTTGGGCACAAGATATGCAGTCATAGCATTTGAGGTTGGAGTTATTTCATGTGGGAATCACCAATGAGTAGCATTGATATCCATCGACTCGTCTAGCGTAAGGGGAGATGACAATAGTGTTTCCTCCATTACGTTGCCACAGAATTTGCAGAGAGATACATAGATTGCGTAGTTGTCTACTTTAAAGCACAAAAAAGACAACGGATCTTGACATATATGTGAAACGTGCTAAAATATAGTTTATTTGAGCATGCTACCCGTAAGTTTCATTTGATCAAACATTCTTAATGTAATATTCCTCTTTAGGAACAAAATCTCATGAATCAAGCATTAAAAAATGCATTTTCGTGAAAATATGAAATGGAACAGAAAATGACTCTCGAATCCTTTATATTAGTCAAGAAAAAAACTAGATCCAAGATTTCAAAGCTTTGAAACAAATAAGACTAGGTAGGTTAAATAGATCTCCCACACCTAGTTGTCTTCAAGAGAAGGCCCAATGAGGGGCTACAACAAGGTAAAATTCTCTACTGAAAGTGAAGAGAGCTATCGAGTGCATAAAATGTGCTTATGAGACACTCAAAGAACTGATCTCAAGTATAGCAACAACTTAGATCCGAATTTAGGATCCAAAAGTGGGGAAAAGCTAGGCTTTTTGACCCTAAAATAGATGTATTCGGAAATCTGCATAAAATTAAGGGAAATTCTCGGGAGTTTATTTTATATTAGGTCATGAGGGACCTATGCTCTAAATTTCAGCTCAAACAAAGCATTCTAGCTATGTTAAAAAGTTCCTCCATCCTCGGATATGCTTAAAAATGTTGATTTCCCATGACTTTGAGTATGCAGTATGGTTAAGCATGCGGAGCGTAATTTATGAAGACATTAAACAAAATATGTCTGAAAAAATCATATCTGAAGTTTATTATAACCGAGCGTTAAGAAAAAATGGAGATTCAGACTCCTTTTATACATCAATAGATCACCCAACAAGAGGATTTCATGAGAGAACAAAATACAAGTATCGGATCCGCAGAATATGGATCCGGAAAATGCGAAATCACCGAAAATATAAATATATGAGCTGAAATATACAAAATTATATAAGAGGCTGAAGTACAAACTTTCCCGGAAGAAGGGATCGCCCTTCCTCAAGGAAATGAGCACCAAACTAGGGTAGAAACCCTCGCTCGCGACGAATGCACCGGAAAATAACGCAGTTTCAAGTATACCGCACATTTGATGTTGGAAAGTCCTTTGGCCTAATGCCAAGATCTGAAACTGAGGCTCAATTCTTCCTCACTAATCTTCCGAGAGAAAGGAATGCTCCCTTTTCCGCAAAACTAGATCTAGAAGTGGTGTTGAAAACCCCTCATCGCAACACCCAAAGCAACACAAAGAGTTATTCTGCTGTGAGAAATAATGCTTTGTCTTGATGGAGGAAGCTTGGCCTCAAGCCTAGATGTGAGGCATTTTAGAACATACTCCTTCAAGAGCTCCTCAATGAAGGAGGAGGAATTCCTAAACAAGAAATTCCTCTCTCTAGCTTAACTAGCCAGAGATTTTGAATTGCCCAAGCAATCTCAAAATCGAATTATCTTCAACAACCTTTCCTTGTGGCCTTCCTCTTTATTTTATAACATTAGGGTTTGAAAACCCTAAACCACCTCCAATGAGTTAACCATTTTCACATGAAGGGTCTCCATCTAAAAACCGCACCGATCAATTAGGAGGTTCAATGCATCTGCACACTCGTTGTGATTTGGTCCCGTTGACCTAGTCAACCTTCTTCATTCCTTTTCACACCTAAGTGTATTTTATTGAAATGGCCCAGATTTTTCCATGTTCACATTGGGAATTGATTTATTTTGCATATTAGGAGTTTTATAGTTCCTCCTTTACACTTTTATTCATGAGTTAATCAAATCGAAATTAAAAATGCAATATTCCCATTAGTTGCAAAAAATTGGGAATATTACAGTTTCCTGGAAAAAATGTTGCTTGCCCTCAAGAAACTCTTATTGTAGATGAAAATCATCTACTCCCCTCCAAATGGCATCCACATAAGGAAGGCTTCCTCCATTTGCTGCAATAGGTTATGTATGTTTGGTTCCAAAGTTGTCTTCCACAAATGCATGAGATGAATTCCAACTATAAGGTTAGATGTCCTCTTCTTATCATGAAGTACAAAATGACAATTACATGATCTCCAACACCATCATAAACACATGAGAGACATAAAATAAAGTAGCTCCTTCCATAAAGGAAAAGCTTCATCATGCAAGAACATTCCTCCATCCATGTTTTATGAGCTTGATAAAGCATTTTTATGCTTTCCTTCTTAGCCCCGTTGGCCTTGTTGGATCCAAACTCCATCATTCCAAGTATATGCAAAAGAAGAAGTGAAGGATAAAAATGGGTGGACAAGGATGTCAAACCATATTCTCCTAATAACAACCACCGGAGCAAGGCCCTTTGCGTGCATCCTCCATCTCCTCCATGTAAGAATTCTTACAAAGATATAAGTGTTGGGCTCATATTAAAGCTTCTATTTGGATTTATGAGAATTTCAATAGTTGATAAAAGAAAACCCAAAAGTGAGTGTATTGTATGGTTCATAACCATGGATTAATTTAGAGAGGAACTCCCACCTAGTGTTAATGTTGGTCCAGATTTAAAATTATTTGGAATAACTTGGAGTGCACTTTTGTATATGCATAAGCAAGGAGATTGAGGTTGCCGTGGCATTATTATAAAATCATGATTGAAATTTATTTTTTTCTCATCATGAGTTTCATCTACTATCTTTTTCACCATTAGGAAACATTTCTTGTATCAACTTTTTCAAACCTTCCATGTCTACTTTTAGATCCTTCTTCATGTTTTCCATTTTTTTCATTGATCTTAGCTTCCATGTCATCAATCTTAGATTCCATGCCAGCCTTCCATGCCATCCATGCCATTCTTCAAACCATCCATCTTATATTCCACGACTTTCTTCAAATCATCCATCTTAGTTTCCATGTCTTTCTTCAAAACTTCCATGTCATTTTTTTGTTGCTCTTTGTGAGAGAGAAATTTGTTGCACTTTCTCTTGTAATTTTGATATGTCATGTTGCCATTCTTTGTCTTCATGAGTCATAGTAGAGCCTTATAAAGGCTTAATAGGGTGTTGAATTCTTTTTAGGGGCAATTTTAGAGTCCAATACTGATATCTATTCTACAATATACCCTTGGAATCAATTCAACTTGATTCTTAAAACAAGACTTATGCAATTCGGAAAAAAAATACACACCTTTTACTTGCTTTTGAGGAGCTCGATATTGAAATTGAATTATCTCTATAATTGTGGATCCTCAATATCTAAAATTTGGCCCCGTAGTAGCTCTCGAAGCTTCTTTCAAATGCCACAAGTCCGATCCGATTTGGTTTCTTCAAGGCAAATTTATGTCCAATCTCCCACAATGACCCAATTATGTACTCGGTTCGGTAGAGAAAACTTGTACGACTTTCCATGTGTCACCTGTTTCCTCCTTTGGCTCTGAAATTGATAGAAAAAAGAAAAACTAAAATTTTTGTACTTGCAAAGTCACTTTTCATACGATTTCAATCGATGCTCGAGAGAGAGAGTTATGAATATTTTCCCATGATCACCTCTTTGAGATGAAATTCGAAGCTCGAAAAAGCTCTAACTTCCACAAATCATATCTCCGCCAATATTAGCGAACCAAGATTTGAAATTTTGTGACAAGTAGTTCTCGGGATTTCGACTTCTCACTCTAAAATTTTTAGCTTCGAACCTTCGTAGAAACAATTTTATAGAGAAAATTCCATGATGCCTTGTTTAAGTTAGATTTAGGAGGTACGCAAAATGACCTACCTTCCACCGATCATATCATGAAAATATTGTGAACCAAGCTCTACGAAATTTTGCGAAGATGTTCCTCAATATTTTGGCTTCGCACCTTAAATTTTCGGCTTTTGAACCTTTGTAGAAAAAAAGTTATAGCGAAAATGCCACGATGACCTCGTTTGGAGCGAGTGAAGCCCTAGAATCTCAAAGCTCGATACCAAATGTTGTGAAACCGACTCCAAAAATAGAAGAAAAAGAGATATCAACGCCTTAGAAATAAGCCAGCTGCGAGGGGGAAACCTCCAATACATTACATGAATGAACAATTCTTGGATGATACAAATTACAAAACCTCCTTTCTATATATAGGAGTCAATGGGGCCACAATGTAATCCTAGTGGGCCACAATTTAATCCTAGCCGACCTCACAATAATAATTTAAGGGCACAATAATAACAATATGGGGGTTACAAGGGTACAATAATAACAATAAGGGGGTTACACTAACAATAATAAGGGACTATACTAGTAATATAGGGACCTAACACATGCCCCCACAAGAGAGGTGAAGTAGAGGTTGCAACCACAAGTTTTGATGGAATATTTTCTATTGAAATTAAAGAAACTAACAAATACTTGAAAGCTGAAATAAATACAAATACAAAAGAGGAACCTAAGCCACTAGGTTGGGCCCAAAAACTCAAGAGCCTCAGCCCTCCGGAACTAACTCAGTGATAAATCAATAGAGAAGCTTCTCATTATCATCAAATAAAAGGTCTAATACATTGAGATAACAATGACAATAATAGTGCCAAGTTATTAAGCTCAATAGCTACCTAGCTAAAAATAAAACTCGAATCCTAATGATCTCTTCTTCTTGTTTATTTATACAAGAGGGTAGCTTGTTAGAAAATTATATATTACAAAGCAAATGCAACACATAAAATATGCGGAAACAAAAAACACGAAAAAACATATAAAACCGAGAGAGACACAGATATACATGGTTCACCCAATTTGGGCTACGTCCACCCTCGAAAAGCAGTACTTCCCTTTTTTATTATCCAACAAAATGTAGAGACACAACCTACAATGGATTCGTTGTAATATCCTCTGTTCTCTTTCATAGTCTTCCTATATGTTTCTCGCTGCGATAATACACATACAATGCACAACCGCAATTACAATGCCCTTATACAAAAGAGGGGTTTCCTTCTAGGGAAAAAAAACCCTAAATTAAACACAACTTCTACCGTCGGATCATCTTCCTAATGAACGATCCAGATTGACTAGAAATTAAAATACTTTTACAAGACAATTTTACATATGTTTTTAGCTTCGAGGGTGCTGCCCCCAAAACCCCCCACCAAAGGGGGGGCTCCATAAAAGTCGCAGACCGCTCCCCTTTGGACCCCCTAAGCAGCATTAAATTACGGGCGATGTTTCCACCCCATTAAGAACAGGGGGTTCAACACTATGATACAAATTAAAGAATATAATCGAGCTCGACACCCAACATAGATGTGATCGAATCTTGGTTGAAATTGACCTCTTCCTACAACTTTGCTTGATAAATTCTGTTGTAGGTGATGAAATCAGATTCCTTCAAAGCCCCATTTGAGGTATTGACTAGATATTTCCAATGATATAAGACACTTGAAATTTGATGACCTATGGAGTGATAAAATGATTCCACAAGCTCATAGGACGCACGGCGGTGCGGTGTTCTGGACAAGTGTAAATTAATTTGCTCATATCTCTCAAACCGAGAAACGAAATCAAATTTCGTAAAAACCCCATTTGAGATAATAAAAAAAAATCAAATGAGATATTTTTCACTCTCTAATATGATATGTGGAGACCATGGAACTTGCATGAATTTTTACTGAATATTACTGCAAAACATTGAAACCGAAATATGTTTCAAACCCTCATGGAGCCGTAACACGAATCTGGATTTATGGAGGAATGAAATGAAATATAGAAAGAAACATAAGCACATATATGTAGCAGAAATAAGACTTCATTTCATTAATATCAAATGAATGAAATATGCCTACAGACATAATGAACATAAACTAGCTAGAGCGATGGTAGCTTATCCCTCGAGAAGAGATGTGGCGGCTACATGCCTCTAAAGCTGTGTTATAATGAGGCTCGAGGGCCTTTTTATTATTCAAAAAATATAGAAAACCCTAAACATTGAAAACCCTAACTTGAGGAGATGTAACACCAAGAGTTTATGGGCCTCGTTGGGGTTAGTTTGGGCGACCAACTTCCCGAGGGGTCATAACTTGGTCATATTATCTCCGTTTGGCGCATATGATACCTCATTGGAAAAAATATCTCGAGGAATACACCCTCTAGGGCCTTAAAATGGCTCTAGAAGTTCGGGACCATAAAAAATTTCTAAAAAATAGTAAATAATAAAGACTGATGAAGCTCACTAGTGGAATAGGTCGGTGGCCACCAATATCCCCCTAGATCAATCCCCCCCCCCTAGGGAAGCAATGGTCCCCATTGCATACAAAACCTCAATGAGGTAGAGAAATTTATGTTGAACCTGGTCCCACTGGTGAACCACTTTTCCTGGTGAAGGAGTTGGCCCACATTAAAGGGAGCATATCTTGCGATGGGGTCCAAAGAGGCACTCATACTGCAAATGTAACCAAAAATGTGTCATCCACACGGAACTTGTGTGGCACTCGATGTTGATCCGAGCGTTGCTTGTGCTTGACATTTGATTTTTCCAAGATGTTGTGGACTGTCGGAGGACATCGGAGATTACACGTGTGGATTCTATCTGTGTCATTACATGAGTTATGGTAACGTTAGGCAACGACATGCCTAGGGGTCGGATCTATGGAGTGCTTAACCTAGTAGTCTAGAGAAACGTCTGTGGGTGAGGATAAAATGTCCTTTTATTCCTCCACAACTTTGTCCATTTGTTATTGTCGTGTAGGGGGGGCCCTATTTGGAGGTTGTGGCCATAATATTTTTCTTGCCCCTATGGGTGAATTGTAATGGAAATAAATTTCCTGGTTTTGGAAAACAATCTTCTTGCGTTGTTTTGCGGTAGTCAAAGAGATGGTAGGAGGCGGTACTACCCTATGGTATCCTCGTACAATTTATTTCCCAAAGTAATAACAACGAGAATGAGGCCTAGACTCATACACAACATGTCGCTTCCATAAGTATGGTTGGCCCAATAATACATCGGACACATCAAGAGGAGAAACATCACATAGTCCCTCATATGTGAATGGCTTGATGTTGTACGAAAGGCGGCACTGGCGGCGGACGTGAAGCCACCGAATGATATACGACTGCGGGTGTGTTATGGTTGGTAGGCCAGCGCTTCATTAACTCAGTTGAAATGAGGTTCTTTTGGGTTCTACTATCGATAAGTAGCTGCGGTGGAGAGCCCTTCACCCACATCTGCGAATGGAAGAGGTGCTCCCCCTCCTCTAGATCCTTGAGATCCTCCCTATGTAGCTTGGTGGTGGCAACAATGGCAGCTGAGATCCGCATCAATCATCTTATTCCCTTTGTCCGGTTATGACTCTGAAATCAGAACATGCATCCGATTCGGATGCCTTTGATTCGGCCACTAGCGTCTGTTTGGTCCGACACTCACTTGTGTTGTGAGTGGAGCTATTATGAAATTCACACCACTTCCCTGTGTCCTTCTTTGGCTTTGTGGTGTTTCTCTGAGTCACCCCGCTTTGGATTTTCCCTTTGTTACGTGGTTTGAGGGGCGCCTTTCACGGCTCGAATTCGCGGATCCAAAATCTCGCTTCTTCTACTTAAATTTTTTGTTCGATCTTGGCGACATATCGATATGCCATACCAAGCGATGTAATGTCAAGGAAATCCATTTCCTCTGAATGTATCTGTGCCAATAGTTGTGGTACTTGAGCACCAAATGTCTCTACGAATATTTAATACCAAAATTTGTGCGTAGGGTATGGAACAAATTCATCGGCTCGTGCACATGTTGATCCCTTTGCTACCGCAATGTGGTCCATTGGATGTACTTGTCCTCATAGCTCCCCCTGAGGGTAATATTGTTCCTTGATGTTGTCTCGGAACAAATTCCAAATGGGTGTGGTTGAGAACGAGAGAGGGTTGCCTCTCGTCCTTTTTCTCATAGTATGTTTCCCACTAGTCTTTGACATGGGGGAGCGGCTTTGAGGAGTACAAAAAGTAATATTTTCTTGGTGAGAGAAATCATGGATTTAAAAATACCCTTCCAAAATATTCAACCATCTCTCTACGATGTATGCATCTATCGGCCTTCAAATACATAAATGTCGAAGTTGATTTGTATCTCGAAAGGAGCGGCACCTCGGAGTGGCTTCTGGATGTAGATGAACCACCGGTGGGCGGTAGTTGAAGGATCTGGGAAAATTTATCCATCATCGCGTTCCTTTCTTTCTCGAGGGCCTCCTCGAGCAATATTTTGATAGGGATCTCTTGCTCTCTCGTCTTTCTTTTCTTACGCCATGGGAGGTCGATGCAGGTTTATGAGACTGATATTGAAAAGGTTCAACCGGATCGAGCCCTTAACTCCTTATACCCTGACCTTGTTGGGGAGATTCAAAGAAAGATCGAGAAAGAAGCAGTACGCTCTAATACTACTAATTTAGATTTTAGTTGAAATGGACCTCTTGCTACGCAACTTTGTTGATAACCTGCTATAGGTGATGAAATCGAGATTCCATCAAAGACCCATTTGAGGCATTGAATAGATATTTCCCGGTGATATAATAAAATTGAAATTTTATGACCTATGGAGTGATAAAAACGATTCCACAAACTCGGAGGACGCGTGGTGACGTAGTGTTCCGGACATATGTAACTTCAATTGCTCATATCTCTCAAACCAGGAAATGAAATCAAATTCCATAATAAACCCATTTGAGATAATAATAAAAAAAATTCAAAATGAGATATTTTTTAAATCTCTAATATGATCTATGGTGATCAGTGGAACTTGCATGAATTTTACTTGAATATTACTACAAAACATTGAAAGCTGAAACTATGTTTCAAACCCTCATGGAGTCATAACTTGAATACGGATTTATGCGGGAACGAAATAAAATACTTTGAAATAAACATAATCACATAGATTTAGTAGAAATAAAACTTCATTTCATTAATATCAAATGAGTGAAATATGCTTACAGACGTAATGAACATAAACTAGCTAGGGCAATGGTAGCTTATCCCCTGAGAAGAGATGCGGCGGCTACATGCCTCTAAGTCGTTTTACAATGAGGCTCAAGGGAAATTTTTATTATTGAAAAATATGAGAAAAATCCTAAACGACCAAAACCCTAACCCGAGGAGATGTAACACCAAGATTTTATGGGCCTCAGTTGGGGTTGGTTTGGGCAACCAATTTCCTAGGGTTGTAACTTGGTCATATTATCTCCGTTTGGCACATATGATATCTTGTTGGAAATATCTCTCAGAGACTACACCCTTTAGGGCCTTAAAATGGGATGAGGAAGTTTAGGAACATAAAAAAAATGCTAAAAAGTAGTAAATAAGAAAAGCGATGAAACCGAGCTAGTGGAATAGGCGGGTGACCACCAATATCCCCTGGATCAAGGCTGCTAGTAGATCCATATAAAATAATATGTTTATCTCCTTCAACTCGAGGATGGTGGATCTTCTTTCTCATTACTCCACTTGCAATCACAGTGGCTTGGCTTCTAATGATCTTGAGCTGATGAGAGTGAGAGAGTTGTGATCTTGGGTTGATTGAGGGAGTTAAGAAGGTGGGAAACCTCCTAGATTCTCTCCCTTATTGTCTACTTCAAGCCCCTACATGGAAAATATCTCAAAAAATGCTCCATTCGGTGCAATTAAATCACATTAGCCTATATGATATGACAAATACTTTTTACTCTTCTCACTAAGCATAATACAGCTAAAAATGTAAATAAATGTGAGAAAGAGAGTGTTTAATAAGTTATAAGATGACTTCATGACCCTTATAATTACATAGAAGGTGTTCTATTTGCGAGGCTTAGGGCTAGGGCAAACATTGTTCGACCTGACCAATCATTGCTACTGCATTTTCATCATCTCAACCAATCCACGCGTTGCATTTTCATTTGGCCAATCCACGCGCATTTTTGTCATCCTTCTTTTAGTCGTTCTTCATTATTTAATACATAAACAAAATTTCATTTCCATCATTCTTTTAATACATAAACAAAATTTCGTTTCCATCACTTTAATACATAAACAAAAGTTGCATTTCCATTTTTTACGCGAAAACAAGGTTTTTGTGTTTTCATTTTTTTTCTAGATGTACAATTCATCATCCTCACTCATGGCGAGATCAAATCGAGACACAAGTTTTAATCCCCATGCACATTAGTCGCTTAGGTGGTTTTCAACTCTCAGTTGGTATTGAACTCCCTAAAAATTTTGTTACAATAAAAAAGTTGTTTAGAGAAAGATGGGTTCTACGAGGCACATGAGGCGAGATGATCACTAGGTTGATTCGATATGCATAAATTATTAAAACACTGGAACCTCACTAAACACCAATACCACCATGGCAGCATTAAGCAGAGGGCCTTATTCTTTGTCTTCAGCTCCTTATTCTCCGCCCCAATATCACCCACCATCGTCTTCCACATATGCGCCTTTAATCGACACCTCGTTTTCATTCCTTTCTCAATACTTCCATCCATACTTGCAAAAACCCCAAATTCAAACCCAAACCCTAATCCCAACCACTGCACCTCATCCCCTGCGAGCTGCCCCTCCCCCTTTCCCTTTACGTCGTTGCGGCCCCCTCTCAAACCCTCGATCCCTCGACCAATTCCACTCGCTCTCTCGATTACTAGCCCTCCGCTCAACGAAAGGCTTGCTTGATGGCCCTCCTCACCGCCGATTCCTCTAGCGAAAAATAACACTAATTTACCACATCCAAATATGGAACTCCATCTAGTGTTGAGCTGCCCACCAGAGCCTTATGGTCAAGTTCCCATGGCGCCCCAAGAGCCATTGCGCCCATCATCTCCACCGCTCCTCCTATGAGGTTACCTAGGAGTAAATTCGCCGGGGAGAGGCATTTGCGTAGTGAAAAAGTGGTGTGATTTTCAGGGGAGAGCATAGTCGTAACTTGAGGTTTCTACGATATTTGAGCCAATTCTTATTGTCGACTAGAAAATTGTAGTGAACAAGAACTACATTTGTTTTGGATTGTGTGTTGAGACCATCAAAATTCTCAATATCAATACTACGCTCGGAGCGTTGCTGCACGACCACACACAGGGTATGTTGTTATTAAACCATCTCCAAAAATAGAAGAAAAGAGAGATCAACGCCTTATAATTCAACTACTTTCGATGGGGCAACCTCCTTTACATTACATAAATGAAAAAATTCTTGGATGATAAAAATGAAAAAAACCTCTTTCTATATATAGGAGTCCATAGGGTCACAATATAACCCTAGCCGACCCTAACAATAATAATGTCATGGCACAATAATAAAAATATGAGGGGTTACGGGGGTACAACAATAACAATAAGGGGGTTACACTAACAAAAAATGAGGGACTACACTAGTAATATAGGGACCTAACATGCCCCTCTTCTTCAAAAAAGGTGTCGTCCTCAATGCTTGAGTAGCTTTGGATGCTTCTGTATAAAATTATCATCCTCCCATGTAGAATCTTCGGTGGGTAATTTCTTCCACTTGATGAGATACTACGAAATGATCGATTTCGTAGATGTCGAGTTCTTGTTTCCATGAATGCTTCAGGGTTCCAATATGATTTTTCCTTCCTCATCAAGTTACGGCAATATTGGTTGAATTGCAATTTTGTCACTTACAACCTTCTTTAAGCATGAAACATGGAAAATTGGATGCACTCATGAAGAAGCGAGGGAAGCTCCAATTTGTATGCCATAGTACCAATCTTTTGCAACACCTTGTAAGGACCATAGTACTTTGGTGATAATTTTTTTATCCTTATTAGCTTGCTTGAGGGACATTTTTTTGTATGGTTGTAGGGTCGTAAAAAATACCCAATATCCTACATCAAAACTTTACTCGTTGCGATGTTGATATGCCCTGTTGTTTCATTCGATTTTGTGCCAAATTTAGGGTTATCCTTTAATATTTGGAGAACTTATTGTTAATGCTCGATGCGATCTTCCACTGCTTGAACCCTAGAATTCTCTCTTAAAGATGATGTGATGGATGGTGGATGATATCAATAAAGTGCCATAAATGGGGTCATTTTTGCTGCGGTATGGAAGGAAGTGTTATACCACCATTCAACCATGGGTAACAACTTGACCCATTATGCTTGTTTATCGAGATACAAAACAACAAATATATCCTTCCAAACATTTTGTTTCACTATCTCGGTTTGACCATCGGATTGAGGATGATAAGATGAGCTATGAGCTAGTTGAGTACCCAAACAAGAAAATAATTCCGTCCAAAAATTTCCAGGTAAAAATGGGATCTTTGTTTCTTACAATAATCTTTGGGTTTCCATGTAGCTTTTGAATTGTTTCCATAAATGCGGCAACAACTATACTTGCTTTAAATGGATGAGATAATGCACAAAAGTGTGCATACTTGGTAAGTCTATCAACTACCACCATGATGATACTCTTTCGTTTGGACATAGGTAAACACTGTGATAAAATCCATTGAAATCTCCTCCCAACGTTGACTTGGAATGTATAAAGGTTGTAGAAGACCCAGGGGTCTTAATTGTCTCAACTTTATTTTGCCAACAAACCAAACATTCCACCACAAAATTTTGAATATCGGATTTAAGGCCATCCCAAAAAAAATTATTTCTTCACCCTATGGTAAGTTTTTTAAAAATCTCGAGTTTCCTCTTAAAGGAGAAGTGTGCAATTCCAAAATAATCTTTTTTTTTAGTTGGGAATTCTTACAAAGATATAAGCGATCTTTGTACCATAAGGAATCATTTTTTTCCAACTAAATGTATCGGATGTACTAGGATCATGCTGCAACTTTTGAATGAGTGTCCACACTTCTTCGTCCTTCTTCCATTCATCCCTTGTTTCGGCTATCCAATACGGTTGGATAATAGAAATGGCACAAAGCAATGCTTCCACCTTTTCATCCTTTCTTGAGAGTGCTTACGCAACAACATTTAGCTTCCCTTTTTTGTAGATGATTTCAAATTCATACCCCAACATCTTTGTGACCCATTTTTTGTTTCTCTTACGAAGATAGTCTTTTTTCCAAAAAGTGTTTTAGGCCATCATGATCAATTTGTACCTTGAAGTGTCTTCCCATTAGGTAAGGTCGGCATTTCTTTAGTGCATGTAGTATTGCCAACATTTCCTTCCCATAAATATCTTTACGTAAATACTTTCCTTTGATAGGACGAATTTTCAAAAAGCAATGGATCTTCCTTCTTGCATCAAAACAACACCAATTCCATTTCTGAGGTATCACATTCCACAATAAAGGTTTTTTTGAAGTACGGCGTAGATAAGACCGGTGCTAGGCACATTTCCTCTTTAAGATGTTAAAAGGCCTTAGTTGCTTCGAGAGTCCATGAAAATGCATCTTTATTCAATAATATTGTTATAGGTGTTTCTATTCTCCCATAATTCTTAACAAACTTGCAATAATACCCTATTAACTTTGAGAAATCCTCGCAACTACTTTATGGTTGTGGGGACTTTCCATTCCTTAATGGCTTTAATTTTTTTAGGGTCTACCTTAATACCCTCGTGAGATACAATATGACCCGGATATTCCACCTCTTGTACTCCAAAGAAACATTTTTAGATTTTTTCATATAATTGTTTCTCCTCCAATAGTTTGAGCACCCTCTCAACATGTTGAACATGATCCTTCCAAGACCTGTTGTAGATTAGTATATCATCAAAAAAAATACTAACACAAATTTTCTAAGGAAGGGTTTGAAAATGGAATTCATCAACCCTTGAAATGTAGAAGGTGCATTGGTAAGGCCAAAAGACATGACCAAAAATTCATAAAGACCCTCATGAGTTCAAAATGTTTTTTTTCGGAATATCTTTAGTCTTCATTCTAATTTGATGATATCCTAAACAAAGATCCAACTTGGTAAAAATAAATCGCTCCATGTAATTCATCCAATAATTTATCAATAACGAGGAATGGGAAATTTATCTTTAATAGTGAGCTTATTGAGCTCCCGTATAATCCGAACACATGCGCCATGATCCATCCTTCTTATGCACCAATACTACTAGAGTAGAGAAAGAACTTTGACTAGGTTGAATTATACCGACCTCTAACATTTCCACGAGTCATATGTTCAATTTCACTCTTTTGGACATAAGGATATTTGCAAAGCCTGATGTTTGGAGGAACACTTCCTGGAATCAAATGAATAACATGATCATGATCACAAACATGTGGGAGTCCTTTGGGAGTTTCAAACACCTTTGAATGATTGTCCAAGACTTTTTGGAGATATGGATAAATAGATGATTTTGATGTTGGAACTTCTAGTGAGAATAATTGTGCAATTATGCCTCGTTGTTCTTTCTTCGAAGCTTTGTCATGGCATTAGATCTTATTATCTTTCCTGGCTTTCCCTGCAATACCTCGTAATTCAACTTCCTTTCCTTCGAAAAAAAAATTCAAGAAAAGTTCTTGAAAATTAAAAGCTATCGTCCCCAAAAGATTGCAACCATTGTACTCCTAGTACAACATCAACACCTCCCATTGGAATGGAAAGCATTGGACTATTCAATACATATTCCCCCCATGGTTAGCTTGATATTATGGCATTTTTCGGAGCAATTTATAGTACCTCCATTTGCGGCCATCACTTGACATTACAGTGTTGGGTATAGGAAGCAATTCAATTCCTTGGTTACCTTAAAATGAATAAAATTATGGGTACTACTCGTATCAATCAATACTATTACTTTTTTCTTCTTGATACATCCTTCTATCTTGAGAATTTGAGGAGTGGTAATGCACTGCCAATGCATTACACGATATGGTTGAAAAAAGGAAAATTGGTACGAGTTGAGAAAAGGAAATGGGGAAAAGGAAATGGTGATGGGTGATCAGCGGAGAAGGCTCACACACTAATAATTCTCTATGGAAACTTCCTTGGTCTCAAAGCTTTATCACTTCCACTACTTGTGCATTCTAGTATTCAAATTTTAGTGTGATGACTTGATGTGAATCTCCGCATTTGCTTTGAGGCGAAGGATTATCAATAAATATGGAATAATGCTTCAACATCGTGATCATGTTATTTTTTTTCAACAAATTGTCGAGCCCTTTAAACAGTTTTTAAGTTACAAGGAAAATCGAACTTTGGTGATATTGGATTCCATTATTAAGGAAATGGGGATGAGAAAATCAACGAGTGGATATTTTTTTTTCCAACAAATCATCTAGCCTTTAGACCGTTTTTTAAATTACAAGGTAAATCAAAACTTTTGTTGATATTGGAATTCATTACTAATTAAATGGGGATGAGCACATTAAAAGTGGATCTTGTTTTTTTAGCAAATTGTTTAGCTCTGTAAAGAGTTCTTAAGTTACAAGGCAGATTAAAACTTTGTTGACATGATTCAATTAAATTTGTTGCAAAAATTGGTCTTGGAAATAACTTAGGCAAGGTTACGAAAAATAAAAATTCTTAAAGATAAAAAAAATAGTAAAAAACAAACAAAGACGCCAATTTACAATATGTCTATGGAGAAATGAACTTCGGAAATGAATTGTTCACTAAACCACTAGAGCTAAAATCCTTCAACTTTCATAAGGAGGACACAAGTGGAATTTGATCCACACATGTGTGCATGGTTTACAAAACTATTTAATATAATTTCTCTGCTTACAACCAAACTTTCAATCTTATATAAAATTATTAATTAAATTAAATTGCAAAAAAATATTTCAATTTACAACCAAATATGAGGGAAATGTGTAATTTCTACAGTAACAACTTGGACTTAATATACTTTAAAAATAAAAAAATAAAAAATAAAAAAAACAAAAAACTTAAAATAATTAAACTACATATTTAACAATATAAAAAAAATAAAAAAATATGATAGAATTTTCTAATTTTTCCTAAATAAATTTTATATAATAACTTTTTTTTATTAGAAATGTATTTTTTTACATTTAGTGATTTATTTTTTTCATGATTTTTTCAAATCTTTTATTCTTTTGGTATATCTTTGCACCTTTAGAGACAATTGCTAGTGTATCTATTGATAAACCTCATCAAAAGACACACTACAAAAATATTCAAGTTAAAGTGATGAAAGTTGATTTCATAAGGTTGACTTGATTAGACCCATAAGTACATAAAAGAACTTTTGAAACTATTATTCCCGCAGAAACTTATTTTTGTAGGCCATCGGCTCATAAATGCTGCGGGGGCAAGAAATGCCCACTGTAGGATTAAAGTAGGTACATAATCCTGCGAGTGGGAATTTCTCGCCTCGAGCGCATTTATGGACCAATGAATTGGAAAATAAGCTTCGCCATTATTCCCTTCAACTATTAAGTCACTGAGAGTTAAGTAGTGATAAATGAGATGGAATTGACCCAAAAATATTGAAAAAAATAAAGTAATAATAAATGAGATGGAGTGACACAAATTGACCCAAAAGTGTTAGCGCAAGGAAATCCATACTTTAAAAAAGTTTTCAAACTTCTCAAATATATCCTAACATGCCATCTCAAATAAATGTCACCACTATTTCAAAAAGTAGAATCCTTTAATGCAGTTTGAAAAGCATATCATGTAAATATAAAATATAGACTATTTCAAAACCCATGTAAATAACATTACACTAGCAACTCACAATTTGAATGCATACCTATGACCATGAAACATGTAAGAAACATCGAAATAATGTAGCTTCAAAATTGCAATGTCATAGACATACAACTATAAGGATAGGAGGCCTGGATGCATAGAGGATTTTAAAAGTTAATTTCTCGTTGAGACATACAACTACAGGACAAGACGCATGGATGGATAGAGGGTTTAAAATGTCACGGACATACAACTAAAGACATGCTTCAAGAAGCATGGATGCATAGAGGGTTTTTAAAAGTTTAATCTCTTGCGGATAAGAAATTAAAACTAAGCAAACTTAAACTTTAATTTCATGGTTCTGGTGATTACTTCAATGGAATGTAGCTATAGCAGGGTTTTCAAGGCTCACCAACATTTTTTAATAGCAATGCAAACGTGAGCGGTGTAAGATCTTTCCCACAAGTGACACAGTTTCTTCCAAAAACATTTGATTGACAAGACGATTCCAAACTGCAAAAACCTTCATTTTCAAAAGGTGAACTTTATCAGCCAGCAGACTCACTTGGTTTGTTGTCTATCGGAATGAGAAAAAAAATGCTGAGAGATGATATTAACCAGTGCTTTTCACACAGCCCACAGCAGGCCTTCGGAGTTTAAGGTGTTATGCAAGTCAATACACGGCAGGTTTTAGGGTTTCAAGGTGCCTCTGTCATTCAAACCAATATCAATCTCTCTCTCTTCTGCTCAACCCAACATGGTGGCCGCTACGATGATGAAGACGATGCTGTCCCTGTGGAAGAAGAGTTCAATCACCCACACCATTTCTCAACGCTTCTTGCACACTTTTGCTGCGACCTCAGACATGCGCATTAAGATGTTTTGTCAGACCAACAAGCTTGAAGAGGCAGTGGAAAGCCTCAAGCATCTGCTTCGGGATAAATCTAAACCGAACCCCGCTCTCAGCACCTGCCGCATTTTATTAAGTAGTCTAATGCGACGGAAATTGCATAAATTAGCATTGTCCGTTTACATACTTATGGTTGAAGCAGATATTGTTCCAGACCTGGTAACTTTGACCATTGTCATCAATTGTCACTGCGAAACAGGAAGAATGGATTATGCATTCAAAGTGTTTGAAGGAATGCAAGAACAGGGCTATATCCCAAATGTGGTAACCTTTAATACCGTCATCAAAGGGCTTTGTAAGAACGGCAAAACGGAGGGGGCTGTTGAACTTTTCAATGAAATGGCGAGGAAACAACAGGTTCCTGATATTTTTACATATAATATCCTAATAGACGGGCTCTGTAAGAAAGGGAAAACCCATGAGGCATTCGGGTTGTTGGCTGTGATACTGCAAAAAAGGTCATGAGCCTAACACCATCACATTCACAATCCTCATTGATCAACTATGCAAAGAAGGTAAGCTCCAAGAGGCCAAGAAATTACTTTATCAGATGCTAAAAAGAAGGGCACAGCGCCAATGTTATTACATTTTCTGCTCTGATCGATGGTCTTTTGCAAAGAAGGCAACTTAGGGAGGCTATCCAGCTCTTCTATGGAATGCCCGACAAAAAACATATGGCCTGATGTTGTGACATACAATTTGCTTATTAATGGATTTTTGTAAAGAAGGCAAGTTAGACGAAGCTAGGAGCCTCTTTTATTAAATGCCCAGCAAAAACATATATCCTAATGTCATCACATACAGTGCACTTATTGATGCTTTCTGTAAGGAAGACAAGTTGGAAGAGGCTGTGAAACTCTTCTACGAAATGCCCAACAAAAGCATAAGCCCTAATGTCATCACATACAATGTGCTTATTGATGGTTTATGTAAGCAAGGCAAAATAGACGAGGGTAGGAAGCTCTTTTATGAAATGCCCAACAAAAACATATGCCCTGATACTGTCACATACAATATAATTATTAACTATTTTTTGTAAAGAAGGGCAATGGCAGGAGGCCACCAAATTGCTTCGTGAAATGCTGGGTAGGGGGTACAGTCCAAATGCTATCACATACAGTACTGTTATCGATGGCCTTTGCAAAGAAGGCAAACCTATAGAAGCTTTGCAACTGTTTGATATTATGCTGAAAATTGGCCATCAGCCGAATGAAATCACATATAATACGCTTATAAATGGGTTCTGCAAGGTGGGTAATCTAGAGAAGGCCAGGGAGCTCTTTCAAGAGATGTCAGAGAAAGGTTGCAAACCTGACCTAGTTAGCTATAATACATTAATAAATGGACTCTGTAAGCATCACAGAATAGACGAAGCTCAACAAATCTTCAATGAGATACCAAAATTGGGTTTGAGCCCTGATGTTATTACATACAGCACATTGATGGATGGACTCTGCAGAACGGGTTTTTCCAAGGAGGCAATTAAGTTATTTAAACAGATGACAGGTCGTGGTCATGTCCCTGATGTGATTACATATAACACCCTCATGGATAAATTGTGCAAGGATCACACACCGGAATAGGCAGAGAAACTATTGCATGAATCTTTATGAAGGGTTTCCATCAAAAGCTGTGACATATTCAACTGTAAACAGCTTCTGTAAAGATACTGCTGAAAAGAACTTGGCAAGATTCAGTACTGGTTGGCGAATTGCAATTGATGAAATGTGGGAGTAACTTTGGCAATAATGTGTTAAGGAAGCTATCTAAAACGGGTTTTGTGGCTGAGCTTGATGAAGCGACTTTAGTGGAATTTTGATAAGAGTGCAGTTGGTGTTTAATGTGAAACTGATTTGGTTTAGTGGCCTGCAAAATCCTTATTAAATGCACCAGTATTTCTGATATAAAATGGGTTAGGCATAGCAATTAGTATGGTGCAACTTTCATCTGATGAAGTACCCTAGGTAAATTTCAATAAATTGTTCACATCAATAATCTGGAATTGGTTTGCTCAAATGATTAGTGGGGATTAGTGGGTATGATTGGCATTGATAAAAGTTGTGAAAAAATAATTCAGAGAGTTAAGAACTTTCCAGCAATAGAATTGTTTGCAATTTTGTGACTTGCTTTGGTGGGTTTTCTTTTTTGTTATGTTATTGACTCTTAACGGTGCATGAGATATTTTGTCTCATTTGTTGAATATCTAGATTCTAGATTGATTTACTTTGTCGCTTTTATAGTATATAGCAGGTAGGAATGATTGTCACGGGATGTATTAATCAGTGCATTTTTTTAATAAACATCCACAAATACTTGAATATCTAGTCTCTCCCATTCAAAATGTAGTAGGGATCATTATAGTTTGTTTGTCATCTATTTTGGTTCTTTCTGCGTGCAAAATTTGGAGTTACCCCTCAAAAATGCCTGAACATTCAGTCCAGGAGTCGGTACTGTTTGATATCTCAACCTAATCTAGATCCTTACACAGTATCTAGCATCAAAATGTCACTATGTTATAACCCACAGCGAAGAAAGCAAAGAGGCTCTGTTTAAGGCATTACGTAGGTCAGCGAATAGAGCACGTTTACTCCAGGGATACTAAGGAGATTACAACCCACAACAGGATTGAGTTTTTCTGCATGAATTACAAGAGTTTGTGGCAGATTGAGGTTGGAGCAAACACTGGTTAATAACCTAAGCAGAATTCGAAGCTACAGGGCCGCTGCTACAGGGATAGTGAAAAGAAGGATTAATTCTGAAATGAAGAGGTGCCATATATATATATATATATTTTGTTGGCAGAATGGCATATGTTAGTTTGAAAATTAGTTAGAAGGAAAGGGTTGTTACTGTTATTGCTTCACTGTTTATCTATCGCACATAATACTTCGCCTTCTTTCTATCATTGGCGAGTTACTACAATATTCTAGTGGGGGTTATTTTAAGGCTCAACATTTAACATGTTCGATCTAATATATTTAGAATATAAATAGGTTTAGGTATGGTAAATAAATAAAATCTCTTTTTATACATTTTATACTTACTCTATGGGAAATAAATAAAAAATATAAATAAGAAATGGTAAATAAATAAAATTTCTTTTTTATATTTACTTCATAAACTTCTTTACATTTACAAAAAAAATAAAAATAGGTGAAACCTATAAGTCAAATACCAACAAATTATTACTAATACCAGGGGGACAAATACCATATTTATAAAAGAGGTATAAAGATACATGATACATATATAAAAAATATATCAAATAGGATTAATAACATGGTTGGTAAATAAAAGAGATATGGTAAATAAATAAAACCTTTTTTAGGTTTAGGAACACTCGAGAAAAGAGTTTTTATTTAGGTGAAACCTATGTGCCAAATTATTATTAATACCATGCAAAAAAAACATTATTAACCCTAATATTAATAATATTATTATTAAATCTAATATTCATATTAATTTATTATAATATTATAGTTATTAAATTTAATAATTTTAGATTAATATAATATTAAATTTGTTATATTATAATATATATTAATATATCATGATATATATTAACTCTAGATATATATGGGAGGGACGAACAAAGACATTGAGTGATAAAGGTGGAGAGATAGGAGGGCTAGTGATAAGGGAGTGATGGGATAAACTCAAGGAGAGGGGAGAGGAGGAATGAAGAGAGAGAGGGGAGAGGGAGACATAAAGATGGAGGGAGAGAGGAGGAGAGAGAGAGAGGGAGGGAGAGAGGAAGGATGAGAGAGAGAGAGAGAGAGGAAGTGATATAGAGATGGAGTTGGAGGGTGATAAAGGGAGGGAAGGAAGAAAGACATAGAGAGTGAGAAGTGGAGAGAGAGATGGAGTAACAAAGGGAGATATAGAGAGAGAGTGTATATTTCGGGGGTGAGATAAAGAGACAAAGGAGAGATGGAGAGCGAGGGAGAAAGAAGGAGAGAGAAGAAGAAAGGGAGGGATATAGTAACATAGTTGGAGAGAGAGAGCGATGGGGGAAGAGAGAGAGAGAGAGAGAGTGATGGGGGGAAGAGAGAGGATTAGAGGGAAAAGAAAGAGAGGAGGATGGAGGGAGGTAGATAGGAGGAGAGAGGGAGGGATAGAGAGATGGATTTGGAGGGGGAGAGAGGGAGGGAAGAAGAAATACATAGAGAATTAGAAGTGGATAGAGAGAGGGATTGCCAAGGGAGAAATAGAGAGAGAGTGTGTATGTTTGGGGGTGAGATAAAGAGAAAAATGAGAGATGGAGGGAAAGGGGGGTAGAAGGAGAGAGGGAGGGATATAGTAACAAAATTGGAGGGAATAGAGGGAGAGAGAGAGAGAGAGAGGGAAGGAAGAGAGATAGGATGTGAGAGAGTGGAGAGAGGGAGGGAAAGAGAGATGTGAGAGAGGGCGAGAGAGGGAAGAAGATTTTGCTCTAGATGCGTTGATTTTAGTGTAGATGTTGAGAGAGAGAGAGAGAGAGGGAGGGAGGGAGGCAGGGGAGGATTGGATGTCAAGAGAGAGAAGGAGGGAGGGAGGGAGGATTGGATGTCAAAGATAGAGGGACGCGAGGGGAGAAAGGGCGAGAGAGGAAGGATGAGAGAGATGACTTGAGAGAGAGGAAGAGAGTGATGGGGGGAAGGGAGAAAATTGGAGGGCAAAGAGAGAGAGAGGAAGAGAGTAAATTGGAGGCGAGAGAGAGAGAGAGAGAGAGATGGGGGGAAGAGAGGGGGAGGTAGGAGACAAAGGGAGAGAGATCAAGGATGAGAGAGAGGAGGAGAGATCGAGGGAGATAGAAGGAGAGAGGGAGGGGTAAAGAGATGGAGTTGGAGGGGTAGAGATGGAGGGAAGAAGAAAGACATAAAGAGTGAGAAATGGAGAGAGAAAGGGAGTGACAAGGGCAATATGGAGAGAGAGTGTGTATGTTTTTGGGTGAGATAAAGAGACAAAGAAGGAGAGATGGATGAGAGAAGGAGAGAGAAAGAGAGAGGGAGGCATATAGTAACAAAATTGGAGGGTGAAGAGAGAGAGAGATAAATAGGTGGGAGAGAAAGGGAGATAGATGAAGGAAGAGAGAGGATGTGAGAGAGTGGAGAGAGGGAGGGAAAGAGAGATGGAGTTGGAGGGGGGAGAGGGAAGAATATTTCTTGCACTAGATGTATAGATTTCGGTGTAGATGGTGATTTCTAATCATATTTGATTGCTTGCACTATATGCATTGATATTAGTGTAGATGTTAATTTCTAATGATATTTAATTGCTCGCACTAAATGCATTGATTTAAATGTAGATGATTTCTAATCCTATATGATTTCTCGCACTAAATGCATTAATTTTAGTGTAGATAGTGATTTCTTATCCTATTTGATTGCTTGCACTAGATGCATTAATTTCAATGTAGATGATTTCTAATCCTATTTGATTACTTGCACTAAATGCATTGATTTCACTATCGATGGTGATTTCTAATCCTATTTGATTGCTTGCACTAGATGCATTGATTTCGAGTGTAGATGTTGGTCTCTAATCTTTTTTCTTACTTGCACTAGATGCATTGATTTCGATGTAGGTGTTGATTTCTAATCCTATTTGATTATTTGCATTAGATGCATTTATTTCGGTGTAGATGTTGTTTTGTAATCTTATTTGATTGCTTGCATTAGATGCATTGATTTAGGTGTAGACATAGATTTTTGATTTGATGTAATTGGATGTATGATGGTACATTAATTTTAAAGTGCTTGGATTCACATTGTGCATTGATTTCGGTGTAAGCACACAAAATTATTGACAATGAACATTGATTTTTGTGTTATAGTAATTCAACCTATTAATATTGGAGAGCAAGAGAGACAATGTATGATGTTTAGTACAACAACTCGAGCTAAATATTTAAATGGTTTACGATTTCAACTTGTCATTTTCATATAATTGATGTGAAAATACGACGGAACTAACAAGGGAGAAAATAAGAATAGTAGAAGAAAATAATTTGAGATTGATCATAATGAAGACTATTTGTAATTAGTTTCGCATTCTCATTATTCACATTTCTATCATTCAACATTATTACATTGTCACTTTGCATTCAAAATTTTTATTTCGTCATTTTTCATCATTAAAGTTATTAACAATATTTATCATCTCAACAAACTAATGTAGCTAAGAAAATTTAAAATTAAAATGACTAGATAAATATGAGACATATTTAGCATATATAAAATGATTATATTTATATTAGATGTATTTACATATTATTGATAAAATTAATTGTATGTTTGATAGATTTTCCTTGGCTACACACGTTGAAACCAACCTAGATCAATGTTAACTCTAGATCTATTAAGCGCGAGAGAAGAATCAAATCTCTCAAGGTGCAAACCTTTCCTCAAGTTTTGCACTTTGTAAAAAGAGGTTTGCACCTTGAGAGATTTGATCCCTCTCGGCGCTTGATAGATCCGGAGTTAAGATGGATCTAGTTTTAATGGGGAGGGCATCTCATCCCAACAAATAATAGGGCTCACCCATACTTTTGTTGTGTTATTGAGAAAGAACACTATAAACACACCCGTCCTAATGCACCATTGTTCGAGGTTCGTGTTTGGAGGTTTAGGTGATGGTTTTCTCCTCTTATTCTTGTTTGATGTTTTATTTTATTGTCTTGCATTTATCACCTTCTTAAGAGTTGTTTCTAGATTTACACTTCATTGTAGGACACACCTATATCGCAAATTTTGGGAGTGGCATTTTTAGGGCCTTCTAAAGACATTTTTTTCATTTTTTTAACAAGTTAGGGTCGATTGTGGCATATTCACCATCTCTATTTGTCTTAACCATTTTTAAAATTGCTATCTTAGTTTGATCTCTTGACTTTATTTGCTTTATATTCGATAGGCACTAGTCCTAGTCCTCCATCACCTTATTTTTATTACTATAACTTATGTTTTGTTGAAACTAACTCTTCATATCACTTTGAGCCTCATTGTTATAGCTTTATTAATCTTACTTAACGAAGCCCCCCTTTCGTTATTAGAGTGTAATTGTCCTATAATGAGAGAAGTGCCTTTGTGGTAACAATCAACCACCTTTCTAAGTTCCCTTGGGGTTGCACTTGTGTTTTAAGGCTTCACCACTTGGGAGGTAACATAGGGCCCATTTTAGGGGCATATTTTGCTTTAAAGCTTTGGGGTCTAGAACATTTCGAAGCCGAGTTTGAGGCCTTAAATGATATTTTAAGTTTTTTTGGAGTCAAAACTTTGTAAGTATTGTTGTCAACTTTTGAAGTTATTCTAAACTTTGAAAGCTTTCCAATGGAGTTAAGATCACTTCGAGTTGGAGTTTGTATGTGAGTTATGTCTTTCACAAGTTGACCTACCCTATTGACCACCATGGTGCTGAGTGGATGCCATGTCAACTTCCATTACTCACACATGTGAATATAGTTGTGCATGGACTTTCAAGAAGATTGTAGAGGGTCCAAAATCTTAATATTAATTGGGGTTGAGGCATATAAAATCCCTAACCTTAACCCTATGTGGCTTTCAAGATATGTTAAATATATGGTTGCTAGGTAAGGAAGGGGTTCCATTCTTATTGTATTGAGTATTATTGCCCCCAATGTCCATGGCATCTCCATAGTGAGTGCTCCCTTCTTTATATTTGCATTTCATAACAACAATGAAAAGAGTAGAGCATAGGTCTCAGTTTCTAGGGAAAAGAGTAGAGCATAGGTTTCACTTTCTAGGAAAAAGAGTAGAGCATAGGTCATGACCCTAACACCATCACATTCACAGTCCTCATGGATCAACTATGCAAAGAAGGTAAGCTCCAAGAGGCCAAGAAATTACTCTATCAAAGCTAAAGAAGGGCACAATGCAAATGTTATTACATTTTCTGCTCTTATCAATGGTCTTTGCAAAGAAGGCAAGTCAAGGGGAGGCTATCCAACTCTTCTATGAAATTTCCATTAAAAACATATGGCCTGATGTTGTGACATACAATTTGCTTATTAATAAATTTTGTAAAGAAGGTAAGTTAGACGAAGCTAGGAGGCTCTTTTATGAAATGCCCAACAAAAACATATATTGTAATGTGATCACATACAGTACACTTATTGATGCTTTCTGTAAAGAAGGCAAGTCGGAAGAGGCTGTGAAACTCTGCTATGAAATTCCCAACAAAAACATATGCCCTAATGGCATCACATGCAATGTGCTTATTAATGGTTTATGTAAGCAAGGCAAAATAGACGAAGGTAGCAAACTCTTATATGAAAGGCCCAACAAAAACTTATGCCCTGATGCTGTCACATACAATATACTTGTTAACTATTTTTTGTAAAGAAGGGCAATGGCAGGAGGCGACCAAATTGCTTCGTGAAATGCTGGGTAGGGGGTACAGTCCAAGTTATCACATATAGTACTGTTATCGATGGCCTTTGCAAAGACGACAAACCTATAAAAGCTTAGCAACTGTTTGATATTATGCTGCAAATTGGCCACCAGCCAGATGAAATCACATATAATACGCTTATAAATGGGTTCTGCAAGGTGGGTAATCTAAAGAAGGCCGAGGAGCTCTTTCAAGAGATGTCAGAGAAAGGTTGCAAACCTGACCTAGTTAGCTATAATACATTAATAAATGTAATCTATAAGCATCGCGGAATAGACGAAGCTCAACAAATCTTCTATGAGATACCAAAATGGGATTTGAGCCCTGATGTTATTACATACAACACATTGATGGACGGACTCTGCAAAGCGGGTTTTTCCAAGGAAGCAATTAAGTTATTTAAACAGATGATAGGTAGTGGTCATGTCCCTGATATGATTACATATAACACCCTCGTGGATAAATTGTGCAGGGATCACACGCCGGAAGAGGCCGAGAAACTATTGCGTGAATCTTTATAAAGGGTTTCCATCAAACCTGTGACATATTCAACTGTAAACAGCTTCTGTAAAGATACTGCTGAAAAGAACTTGGCAAGATTCAGTACTGGTGAGCGAATTGCAAATTGATGAAATGTGGGAATGACTTTGGCAATAATGTATTAGGGAAGCTATCTAAAACGGGTTTTGTGGCTGAGCTTGGTGAAGCGACTTTAGTGGAATTTTGATAAGAGTGTTAGTGGCCTGCAGAATCCTTATTAAATGCATCAGTATTTCTGATATAACATGGGTTAGGCATAGCAATTAGTATGGTGCAACTTTCAACTGATGAAGTACCCCAGGTAAATTTCAACAAATTGTTCACATCAATAATCTGGAATTGGTTTGCTCAAATGATTAGTGGGGATTAGTGGCATTGATAAAGCGTATCTTGCAAATTTCAATAGTGGGGTTGTACCTCTGTAAAATTGACTAACCCACTTTGAAACCAAACAGAAAAAAATTATGTGAAAAAGAATTCAGAGAGGTAATAATTTTCCACCAATAGAATTGTTTGCAATTTTGCAACTTGCTTTGGTGGGTATTCTTTTTGTTATGTTATTGTTTGCAATTTTGCAACTTGCTTTGGTGGGTATTCTTTTTGTTATGTTATTGACTCTTAAGGGTGAATGAAATATTTTGTCTCATTTGTTAGAATAAATGAATATCTAGCTCAATATGACCCCATGTGTAATTATGTCAATTCTCAAAAAAATAATAATTTTTTGTTTTAAGAATGTCAGCTAAAATATTAAATTGAATTTTAAATTATATATAATTTTTTTAATCTTATTAATGGACTAAGATTAATTATTAAAATATAATTATGTATTATTATACATAATTTGAATGGATAATAAATTATCACATTTAATTGTTCCTTTATCATATAGGTGAATTTGAATGGATCATAAATTTACTTTAAACAAAAAAAATTTACCACATTAAAATTCTAAATTAAGTAAAATATTAAACATCTTTACTCTGATTTACTAAAGTCAATACCATCTCTTAAATCAAAGGAAAAAAGGTTAATTCAACACAAAGAATTGAAAATCCTGCCCCCAAAAATCTTTTAATATTTCTTTTAATTAAATATTTGTAAAATGAATCTTTAAAGAGAAAAAACCATATCCTATAAATATATAAAAGTCTTTAAATACTCAAATATAAAAGTTATAATATTTGAAAATATTAATTTGATGTACTTTTAGTATAAATTTTGTTATCATGCCATAAAAAAACATTTAAATCTAATATTAATATTATTAAATTTAATAACTTTGGATTAATAAAATATCAAATTTAATATGATATTCAAATTGTTATATTATAATATATATTAATATATTAGGATATATATTAACTCTCTCTATCTCTCTCTCTCTCTCTATATATATATATATGGAGGAACATCAAAGCCATAAAGTGATAGAGGTGGAGAGATAGAGGGAGTGGCAAGGGAGCGATGGAGATAAAATGAAGGGGAGAGACGAGAGAGAGAGAAAAGGAGACACAAAGATGGAAGGGGGGAGAGAGAGAGACAAGGTTGGAGAGAAGTAAGAGAGCTAGAGAGAGATGGGGGGAGAGAGAGGGAGGTAGGAGAGAAAAAGAGAGAGGGGGAAGGACTAGAGAGAGGGCGAGAGAGAGGGGAGAGAGGTAAGGATGGAGAGGGAGGGACGAGAGAGATGGAGTTGGAGGAGGAGAGAGGGAGTGAATAAGAAATACATAGAGAGAGAAAAGTGGAGAGAGAGAGTGTGTGTATGTTTTGGGGGTGAGATAGAGAGATAAAGAAGGAGAGAGGGAGCGAGATAGTGATAGAGTTGGAGGGTGAAGAGACGAGAGAGAGGGAGAGAGAGAAAGGGAGAGAGAGATATTTTGAGAGAGAGAAGGATAGAGGGAGGGGGGACGGAAATGGAGTTGGAGGGGAAAGAGAGAGGGAGGTAAGAAAAAAAGACATAGAGAGAGAAAGGTGGAGAGAGAGAGAGAGAGAGAGTGATAAGGGAGATAAAGAGAGAGGGAGAGAGGAGAGTAGGATGGAAAAGAGATAGAAGGGAGAGAGGGAGAGTGAAGGGGAAAAGAGAGGGAGAGTATGATGGAAAAGAGATAGAAGGGAGAGAGGGAGAGATATATAGATATGGAGAAAGAGTGTGTATGTTTTGGGGGTGATATAGAGAGACAAAGGGGAGGCGAGAGGGAGACATAAATAAATATGGGAGGTGAAGAGATGGAAGAAGAGATAAATAGAGAGAGGGAGGGAGAGATATATAGATATGGAGAGATAGTGTGTGTGTGTGTGTGTGTGATAGAGGGAAAAAAGCGGGGAGAGATGGAGGGAGATATAGATATAGATGGAGGGGGGAGAAGGAAGAATATTTCTTGTACTATATGCATTGATTTCAATGTAAACTATGGCTTCTAATACTATTTTATTGGGTGCACTAGATGCATTGATTTCGGTGTAGATGTTGATTTCTAATTGTATTTGATTGTTTGCACTAGATGCATTGATTTTAGTTTAGATTTTGATTCTAATCCTACTTGATTGCTTGCTCTAGATGCATTTATTTCGGCGTAGATGGTGATTTCTAATCTTATTTGATTACTTGCACTAGATGCATTGATTTTAGTGTAGATGTTGATTTCTAATCTCATTTGATTGCTTTCAATAGATGCATTGATTTCAATGTAGATGTTGGTTTCTATATCTCTCTATGCCTCCATATGTATATATCTCTCCCTCCCTCTTCCTCTCCCTCTCTCTTCCCCTTCACTCTCTCTCTCTCTCTCCCTTTAGTTTCTAATCCTATTTGATTGCTTGCACTATATGCCTTGATTTCACTTTGTAGATGTTGATTTCTAATTATATTTGATTGTTTGCATTAAATGCATTGATTTCGGTTTAGATGTTGATTACTAATCCGATTTGATTTCTTCCTTTAGATGCATTGATTTCGGCGTAGATGGTGATTTCTAATCTTATTTGATTGCTTGCACTAGATGCATTGAATTTAGTGCGGGACGTTGATTTCTAATCTCACTTGATTTCTTGCACTAGATGCATTTATTTCGGTGTAGATGTTGTAGGAATTTACGAGGGTAAGTTCCTTAGATCAAAAAACCAAAGGTCACAGCTCACAAATAGATCACAAATCATTACACCGAGTATTATCATGTGGTTAAAACCTTCGAAGGGAAACATTCCACGGCTTGAGACAACGCGACCACTTCGGGAAATTTATTAATATAAAAAAGAGAAGTTACATATGTTTCTCTCATAAATGGTTACAGGACAAATGACCCTCCATGTTCTTTAAATAGAGATCATGGACCAATCGCGTGTTAAGCCATGGATCAAGTGTCGTTAATCTGAGGGAGAGAGTGAACTATCGGATCACTATAAATCGTAATGATCAGATTATAAGTTACAAATGTACATAGTAAAGAAACACACTTTACCTAACTCTACACTAGACTAAGTTATTCTTAACTATTTCCTATGTGTCAGAATATCCTAACATCCCCCCTTAAGAACAACTTGGGATAGGATTGAAGGATTTACAAAGGTGACACAAAAAGAGCCTATTTCCTATGCGTCGAAATATCTTAACATCCCCCCCCCCTCAAGAACAAATTGGGATAGGATTGAAGGATTTACAAAAGTGACACAATGGGAGAAGGAAGGAGGCATTAGAGCCTATCCCCCCCCCCTTAATGACAACTTTCCTAAACTCCAAGCATGGATCGAAGTTTGGTAAACTTACGCTACGTGAAAGCCTTTGTAAAGATATCAACTACTTGATCATTGGTTGGACAATATTGCACTTCAAGAACATGATCATGAATGAGATTTACGATGAAGTGTATGTGGAGTTTAATGTGTTTCATACTGCTGATCTTTGAACTAGATCTTTACATAGTTGAATGGCACTACGATTATCACACCAAAGTGTAGTTGGATCTCTGTGATGAATACCAAATTTAGACGAGGATCCGATGAAGCCACATGGCTTCCTTGTTGGCTTCAAGCGCACGCGATACTCTACTTCGGCAGAAGAAAGAGAGATGGCAATTTTTTTCTTACAAGACCAAGTAATAGGTCTGAACCAAGAGTGAATACATATCTGCGGTAGAATTTCGATCATCGGGGTCACTAGCCCAATCAGAATCGGTGAAACCAATCAACAACGGGAGATGCCCCTACTGCTTTGTAATGAATTTAGCTGAATTTTACCTCGAATATATCGAAGTATTCTTTTAGTCTGTTTTCCGGTGACTTTCATGAGTTTGGTGCATAAAGCGGCGACAAGACCAACGATAAAGGAAAGGTCGGGATGGGTATAGGTTTGATACGAAGTTTACCAACAAGTTGACGAGTATAAGGTAGCATCAACTTCGGGGGTAGTACAAGTGATTTGAAAGGTTGACTCGGTGAAAAGGGAGAAGAAGTGGCTTACAATCTTCCATGTGAAATTAGCATAGAATATCACGAGCATACTTGGGATGAGAAAGGGTAATACCTTTTTGGATTGCAAGACTTGAAGACCAAGGAAATAATGCAAGTGTCCTAAGTCTGTCATTTCAAACTTCTTTTTAAGGCTAGACTTCACATGGTATTGATGATGAAATCAAATTTCGTCAAAGACCCATTTGAGGTGTTGAATAGATATTTCTAGTGATATAAGACACTTGAAATTTGATGACCTATGGAGTGATAAAATGATTCCACAAACTTAGAGGACGCGTGATGACACATTGTTCCATATATGTGTAACTTCAATTGCTCATATCTCTCAAGCAAGGAAACGAAATCAAATTCCTTAAAAAACCCATTTGAGATAATAATAAAAAAAATTCAAATGAGATATTTTTCAATCTAATATGATCTGTGGAGACAGTGGCACTTGCATGAAGTTTAGTGAATATTATTGCAAAACATTGAAAGCTGAAATATGTTTCAAACCCTCATGGAGTCATAACTTTGAATCTAGATTTATGCATGAACGAAATAAAATACCAAAATAAACATAAGCATAGAGATGTAGTAGAAATAAAACTTCATTTCATTAATATCAAATGACTGAAATATGCTTACGAGACATAATGAACATAAACTAGCTAGGGCGATGGTAGCTTATCCCTCGGAAAGAGATGTGATAGCTACATGGCTCTAAACGTAGTTACTAATGAGGCTCGAAAGGGCATTTTTTGTTATTTAAAAAATATGAGAAAACCCTAAATAGCGAAAATCCTAACTTGAGGAGATGTAACACCAAGAGTCTATGGGCCCCTGTTGGGGGTTAGTTGGGCAACCAACTTCACGGGAGTCAGTAACTTGGTCATATTATCTCTATTTGGCGCATATGATATCTTGTTGGAAAGATGTCTCAGAGGACTACGCCCTTTAGGGCCTTAAAATGGTTGTGGAATTTTAGGACCATAAAAAAATGATAAAAAATAGTAAATAAGAAAAGCGGTGACATTTGACTAGTGGAATAGGTGGGTGATCACCAATATCCCCCTGGATCAAGTTGCTAACAACTCCCTACAAAATAATATGTTTATCTCCTTAAACTTGAGGATGGTGGATCTTGTTTCTCATTACTCTACTTGCACTCATAGTGGCTTGGTTGCCAATGACCTCGAGGCGATGAGAGAGAGAGAGAGAGAGAGAGAGAGTTGTGATCTTGGGCTGATTGAGGAAGTTAAGAAGGTGGGAAACCTCCTAGATTCTCTCCTTGTTGTCTACTTCGAGCCCACTGCATGGAAAATATCTCAAAAATGCTCCATTTGGTGCAATTAAACCACATTAGGCTACATGATATGACAAACACTTTTTTACTCTTATCACTAAGCATAATATAACTAAAAAATGTAAATAAATGTGAGAAAGAGAGTGTTTAATAAGCTAGAGGATGACTTCATGACCTTTATAATTACACGAAGGTATTTTATTCGTGGGCTTGAGGTTTCGGGAAAACATTGTTCGGCGCAACCAATCCTGCTCTGCATTTTCATCATCCCAACCAATCCACGTGTTGCATTTTCTTTGGCCAATCCACGCGCTACATTTTTTCCATCCTCCTTGTAGTCGCTACATTTTTGTAGTCCTCCTTCCGATAAAAATGTGACAGGGTGGAAAGCATTGGCGGAAAGCTTTTGCACGATCGCTATTAGCATAGGGTTCTTTCTTTGGTACAAGGTTCTCCCGAGAGAAAGGTACAACGATGAAAATTCACTATGTGAAGAGTAGTGGCTTACAATCTTGGCTTTGCCTTAATCTGAAAATTTTAGTCTCAAACAATCCAGAAACCACTGGAATTCCTCTATGTTTTTATCAATTATGGTTCTCAAACTATCAGAAACTATCGGAATTACTCTCTGTTTTTTATCAATTTTGGTTCTCCATGAGATGAGTATATCTCATATAGTGGTAGATTACAATTTAATGTTTTATGCTATCTTTCTTCATTCTTTAATACTTAAACAAAAATTGCATTTCCATCATTCTTTAATACATAAAAAAAATTTCATTTCCATTTTTACGACGAAAACAAGGTTTTGTGTTTTCATTTTTTTTCTTCGAGATGTACGGGTCATCATCCTCACTCGTGGCGACATCAAATCGAGACACGAGTTTTAATCCCCATGCACATTAGTCGCTTAGGTGGTTTTCAACTCTCGGTGGTATTGATCTCCCTAAAAATTGTGTTAGAAAAAGTTGTTTTGAGAAACATGGGTTTTGTAGGCACGGAGAGCGAGAGGATCACTAGGTTGATTCGATATGCATAAATTATTCAAACACTGGAACCTCACTAAACACCAATACCACCATGGAAACACTAAACCAAGGGCCTTATTCTTTGTCTTCAACTCCTTATCCTCACGACCCAATATCACCCACCATCGTCTTCCACATATGCGCCATTAATCAATGCCTTGTTTTTCATTCCTTGCTCAATAATGCCATCCATACTTGTAAAACCCCAATTCAAATCCAAACTCTAAGCCCAACCACTGCACCTCTGCCCGCTAGTTGCCCCTTCCCTTTCCCTTATGTCGTTGCGGCCCCCTCTCAAACCCTCGATCCCTCCTCCAACGCCGCTCCACTCTCGGTTGCTAGCCCTCTACTCGACGAGGCTTTCTTGATGGCCCTCCCCACCGCCAATTCCTCTAGCGAAAATAACGCTAATTTACCGCATCCAAATATGGAAATCTAGCGAGTGTTGAGCTCCCCAGCAGAGCCTTACGGTCGAGTTCCCATGGTGCCCCCGAGGCCCTTGCACCCACCATCTCCATTGCTCCTCTTATGAGGTTACCTAGGAGTAAATTTTCCGGGGGAGGCATCTACGTCGTGAAAAAGTGGTGTGATTTTTGGGAGAGGCACGAGTAGTAGCTTGAGGTTTCTCCGATCTTTGAGCCAATTCTTATCGTCGGCTAGAAAATTGTGGTGAACAAGAACTACATTTGTTATGGATTGCGTGTTGGGACCATCATAATTCTCAATATCAATACTACGCTCGAGCATTGTTGCACGACCACACGCGGGTAAGTACATTATTAAACCATCTCCAAAAAATAGAAGAAAAGAGAGATCAACGCCTTAGAAATCAACCACTTCGAGGGGGAAATCTCCTTTACATTACATAAACTAACAATTCTTGGATGATACAATTGAAAAAAACCTCTTTCTATATATATGAGTCCATGGGGTCACAATATAACCCTACCCAGACCTAACAATAATAATTTCGAGGGCACTAATAATAAAAAATATGGGGGGTTACGGGGGGTATAACAATAACAATAAGGGGAGTTACACTAACAACAATGAGGGACTACACTAGTAATATAGGGACCTAAAATGCCCCTCTCCTTCAAAAAAAGTGTTGTCCTCAACACTTGAGTAGCTACGGATGCTTATGTATAAAATTCTCATCCTCCCATGTAGAATCTTCGGTGGGTAAGTTCTTCCACTTGATGAGATAGTCCGAAATTGATTGATTTCGTAGGCTGTCGAGTTCTCGTTTTCGTGAATGCTTCAAGTTCCAATATGATTTTTCCTTCCTCATCAAGTTCTTGAAATATTGTTTGAATTGGAATTTTTTTCACCTACAACCTTCTTTATGCATGAAACATGGAAAATTGGATGCACTCACGAAGAAGCGAGAAGCTCCAATTTGTATGCCATAGTACCAATATTTTGCAACACCTTGTAAGGACCATAGTACTTTGGTGATAATTTATTATCCTTATTAGCTTGCTTGAGGGACATTTGTTTGTATGGTTGTAGCCATAAAAATACCCAGATCTCTGCATCAAAACTTGACTCATTGCGATGTTGATTTTCCTTTTGTTTCATCGATTTTGTGCCAAATTTAGGTTATCCTTTAATATTTGGAGAACTTGTTGTTGATTCTCGATGCAATATTCCACTACTTGAACCTTAAAATTCTCTCTTAAAGATGATGTGATGGACGGTGGATGATATCCATAAAGTTCCATAAATGGGGTCATTTTTTCTACGATATGGAAGGACGTGTTATACCACCATTCAACCATAGGTAACCACTTGAACCATTGTGCTTGTTTATCATATACAAAACAATGAAGATATCCTTCCAAACATTTGTTTACTATCTTAGTTTGACCATCGGATTGAGGATGATAAGATGAGCTATGAGCTAGTTGAGTACCCAAACAATAAAATAATTATGTCCAAAAATTTCCAGTAAAAATGGGATCTCTTGTTGCTTACAATAATCTTTGGGTTTCCATATAGCTTTTAAATTGTTTCCATAAATGCGGTAGCAACTATACGTGCTTTAAATGGATGAGAAAATGCACAAAAGTGTGCATACTTGGTAAGCCTATCAACTACCACCATGATGATACTCTTTCCTTCGGGCTTAGGTAAACCTGTGATAAAATCCATTGAAATATCCTCCCAACGTTTACTTGGAATGGATAAAAGTTGTAGAAGACATGGGGTCTTAATTGTCTCAACTTTATTTTTCTAGCAAACCAAACATTCCACCACAAAATTTTGAATATCGGATTTAAGGCCATCCCAAAAAAATTATTTCTTCACCCTATGGTAAGTTTTTTAAAAAATCACGAGTGTCCTCCTAAAGGAGAAGTGTGCAATTCCAAAAGAATATTTTGATTTAGTTGGGAATTCTTACAAAGATATAAGCAATCTTTGTACCTTAAGGAATGAATTTTCCAACTAAAATTATCGGATGTACTAGGATCTTGCTGCAGACTTTTGAATGAGTTTTCACACTTCTTCGTCCTTCTTCCATTCATCCCTTGCTTTGGCTATCCAATCTATTTGGATAATAGAAATGGCATAAAGCAATGCTTCCACCTCTTCATCCTTTCTTGAGAGTGCATACTGCAACAACATTTAGCTTCCCTTTTTTTGTAGCTGATTTCAAAGTCATAACCCAACATCTTTGTGACCCATTTTTTGTTGCTCTTCGAAGATAGTCTTTGTTCCAAAAAGTGTTTAAGACTATCATGATAAATTTTTTACCTTGAAGTGTCTTCCCATTAGGTAAGGTCGTCATTTCTTTAGTGCATGTAGTATTGCCAACATTTCCTTCTCATAAATAGATTTATGTAAATACTTTCCTTTGATTGGACGCATTTCAAAAGCAATTGATCTTCCTTCTTGCATTAAAAAAAACACCAATTCCATTTCCTAAAGCATCACATTCCACGATAAAGGTTTTTTTGAAGTACGGCGTAGCTAAGACCGGTGCTAGGCACAATGCCTCTTTAAGATGTTCAAAGGCCTTAGTTGCTTGAGGAATCCATGAAAATGCATCTTTATTCGGTAATGTTGTTAGAGGTGCTACTATTCTCCCATAAATCTTAACAAACTTGCGATAATACCACTGTTAACAGAAATCCTCACAAGTTGCTTTATGGTTGTGGGGAATTTCCATTCCTTAATGGCTTTAATTTTGTTAGGGTCTACCTTAACACCTTACGTGAGATACAATATGACCCGGATATTCCACATGTTGTACTCCAAAGAAACATTTGGAGTTTTTTTGCATATAATTGTTTCTCCTCCAATAGTTTGAGCACCACTGTCAACATGTTGAACATGATCCTTCCAAGACCTGCTTTGTAGATTAGTATATCATCAAAAAATACTAACACAAATTTTCTAATGAAGGGTTTGAAAATGGAATTCATCAACCCTTGAAATGTAGAAGGTGCATTGGTAAGGCCAAAAGGCATGACCAAAAATTCATAATGACCCTCATGAGTTCGAAATGATGTTTTCGAATTCTGTTTTCTTCATTCTAATTTGCTGATATCCTAAATGAATTTCCAACTTGGTAAAATAAATTTCTCCATGTAATTCATCCAATAATTCATCAATCAAAGGAATGGGAAATTTATCTTTAATAATGAGCTTATTGAGCTCCCTATAATCCGGACACATGCGCCATGATCCATCCTTCTTGTGCACCAATACTACTAGAGCGAGAGAAATAACTTTGACTAGGTTGAATTATACCGACCTCTCACATTTCTACAATCATACGTTCAATTTCACTCTTTTGGACATAAGGATATTTGTAAAGCTTGATGTTTGGAGGAACACTTCTTGGAATCAAATGAATAGCATGATCATGATCACGAATAGGTGGGAGTCCTTTGGGAGTTTCAAACACCTTAGAATGATTGTCCAAGACATTTTGAAGATGCGGAGAAATAGATGATTTTGATGTTGGAACTTCTATTTAGCATAATTGTGTAACTACGCCTCGTTGTTCTTTCTTCGAAGCTTTGTCATGGCATTAAAGCTTATTATCTTTCTCGGCTTCCACTGTGATACCTCGTAATTCGACTTACTTTCCTTTCGAAAAAAAATTTCAAGAAAAGTTCTTGAAAATTAAAAGTTATCGTCCCCGAGATATTGTAACCATGTACTCCTAATACAACATCAACACCTCCCATTGGAATGGAAAGCATGGGACTATTCAATACATATTCCCCCCATGGTCGACTTGATATTATGGCATTTTCGAGAGAAATTTATAGTTCCTCCATTTGCGGCCATCACTTGACATTCCCGAGTCTTTGGGTATAGGAATCAATTCAATTCCTTGGCTACCTTACAATGAATAAAATTATGGGTACTACCCGAATCAATCAACATTATTACCTTTTTCTTCTTGATATGTCCTTCTATCTTGAGAGTTTGAGGAGTGGTAATGCCTACCAATGCATTACACGATATGGTTGGACTCATTTCTTCTTCCTCTAGGGTTGGTTCTGGTGTATATCCTCTTCTTTTGAAGTTTCTTGTTCATTTTCTTCCTCCTCTTCACAATCTATGTAAAATAATTTCTTCTTAGCACACTTATGACCTTTAGTGTATTTGCTATCACAAGCTGTAGCAAAGCCCTTTTGCTCTTTTTTTCTTCCAATTGTTGTGGTGTCAACCTTGTAGGTTGTGGCGGTCTAGGAGTAGCAACACTTCCATCTTTATAGATGTGAGTGGTAGGCTTCCTTGTCACCATAATTTTACATTCAATTTTTCTTGCCAACTTTGAATGCCTTCTCCAATGAATCATGTTCCCGAACGTGGACCTCATGTGGGATGTTATCCTTTAAAGTCCCTATGAAGATATCAATCATGTGTTCCTATGGAATATCATTTACCCTTATATTCAATTTTTTGAAGTCCTAAATGTGCTCCACCATGAACCCTTTTGTTTGAGATTTATCAATTGGCTAAAAAAAGTGTTTCTCTTTGTATCCTCATAATGTGCTATTGTTTCCTCTGTAAAAATTGACCAAGTGACAACTTTTTCTACGAGAGAAAAGCTATCGATACCTACAAATGTATTTTTTCTAAATATAAAGTTGCAATGCGTACCTTTTTACGTGTTTTGCAAATTATTGAGATAAAAAATATTTCTCCATATATAGTATCCATGTTACGGGATCCTTGCCATCAAAATTCCTCATATCGATCTTTGGAATATGGTAGGTCTTCCATACAACATTCGAGTTTGTGAAATCACGATTAACATTTATTTTTCTCTCATCATGAGTTTCCTCTACTATATTTTCGCCATTAGGAATCATTTCTTGTATCAACATTGTCAAACCTTGCTTCAAACCTTCCATGTCTTCCTTCAAACCTTCCATTTTTTCTTCCATACCATCCATCTTAGCGTCCACGCATTTCTTCAAACCATCCATATTAGCTTCCACACCTTTCTTCAAACCATCATATTATCCTCCACACCTTTCTTCAAACCATCCATCTTAGCTTCCACGCCTTTCCTCAAAACTTCCATTTCATTGTTTGTTTCTCTTTGCGAGAGCGAAATTTGGTGCACTTGCTCTTGTAATTTTGATGTATCATGTCGCACTTCTTCATCTTCATGAGACATAGTAGAGTATTATGAGGTCTTAATGGGTGTTGAATTCTTTTTAGGGGGCATTTTAGAACCCAATGCGATACCTATGCTTCAATATGCCCTTGGAATCACTTCAAAAGCTGATTTTTTGAACAAGAGTTATGCGATTTGAAAAAAAAATACACACCTTTTCTTGCTTTTTGAGCGCGATATTAAAAATGAATTATCTCTGTGATTTCAAATCTGCAATATCTGAAATTCGGTCCTATAGTAGCCCTCTAAATCTTATTTCGAATGCCATAGGTCCGACCTAATTTGGATGCTTCAAGGCAAAGTTATGCCCAATCTCCCACAATGACCTAATTATGGATCTGGTTCGATGAGAGCGCACTTGTACGGTAGTGCCACGTGTGCTGTTTCTTCCTTCGACTACTGAAATTGATACACGAGAAACTAAAGTTCGTGTTATTTCGGCCACTTTTTCTACGAATTCCAATCCGATGCTCGGAGAGAGAGTTATGACGATTTTCCCAAGGTCACCTATTTGAGATGAAATTCAAGAGCACTGAAAAAACCATAACTTCCACGGATCATATCTCCGAAAGCTTGTTGTGAACCAAGATCTGAAATTTTTACACAAAGTGCCTCAAGATTCTGGTTTCGGGTGATAAAAGTTTCAACTTATGAACCTTCGTAGAAAAAAATGTTATAGCGAAAATGCCACGATGACATGTTTGGAGCGATGAAACCCTAGAATCCAAACCTGCGATACCAAATGTTATGAAACCGGCTCCAAAAATAGAAGAAAAGAGAGATCAAAGCCTTAGAATTCAGCCACTTTGAGGGGGAAACCTCCTTTACATGACATAAACTGAACAATTCTTGGATGATACAAATTACAAAACCTCCTTCTATATATAGGAGTCCATGGGGTCAAAATATAATTACGGTTGACCTAACAATAATAATGTAAGGGCACAATTATAACAATATGGGGGTTACGGAGGTACAACAATAACAATAAGAGGTTACTAACAACAATAAGGGACTACACTAGTAATATAGGGACCTAAAATAGGCTTGTTTATTCTTCATGCTTTCAATATCAATACCGCGCTCGGAGCGTTGCTTTGCACGACCACACATAGGTAAGCTTGCTTATTGTTCGTCCTTTAATTCAATTCTTTATTTTTAATAATGAAGCATATGTAATGTTTTCAAACACTTCCAACAAATTAATTGTGATGGCTCTATGCTCGCTAGGTCTTGAATTTGGTTCATTAACGTCGAACATGCCAACCAATTAATTGTGAGGGCTCTATGCCCACCGGATCTTGAATTTGGTTCATTAACATGGGACACGTTTGTCTTGGCCGAGAAGGAAGCCACACCTGGTCATATTTTTAATTGTAATTACCTGTTTTATGGTCATATTTGTTTGAGTTATTTGTGTAATCTCTCTTTCTCCCAAAGATTCATCTCTTCCACTAATTGTTGTTTGAATTCCTCTTCAATCCTGTATTTATTTGATTTTTAGAATTTGGATCATAGTAAAACACAATCGAAATTTCCCATCTCGGTCACATCCAAAACACCTAGTTCATTAATTATAGCATTGATGACTACACCTGGCGCTAATCTCGCCAGTCGAAAGCCAACATGCGCCTCATAGACGAGAACTTTGTTGTAATTGTCCAGGGATAAGGTTCGGCTCTGTGAAAAAACCCATCCACTATGATATCATATATCGAGGAACAAAGAGTTATCAGTTGTAAACCTTTTGTAATGTAAGCATTAGTTATTTAGTTAGAGATTACGGTGACAAAATATTATCGTTGGAACTCCAATCTAGATGGTGTCGTTCTCGTCGTAATGGATGTTATCTAGAAGTGCGGGGAGATTGTTAATGAAAGATTCAACAATACCTTGTTTGCTTTCATCGACTACGTCTGCAAATCTTCAATGATATAACCATGGAATGTAGTTATGATTACTTTAAATATTCCTTGAGTCTACTAGTCTATGTTTACTGATTTATACCTAAAGTGATTCTCATATATAAAAACACATAGCTAGGATTTAAAAATAAAATTTCCAAAATGAAAAAAGGAAAAATTGGTACAGAGTTGAGAAAAGGAAATGGGTGATGGGTGATCAGTCACCTAGAAGGCTCACACACTAATAGTTCTCCATGGAAACTTCCTTGGTCTCGAAGATTTATCACTTACGCTACTTGTGCATTCTAGTATTCGACTTTTAGTGTGATGACTTGATGTGAATCTCCGCATCCGCGTTGAGAGGATGGATTATAAAAAAACATGGAATTATGCTTCAGACATCGTGATCATGTTATTTTTTTTCAACAAATTGTCTAGCCCTTTAAACAGCTTTTTTAAGTTACAAGGAAAATCAGAACTTTGGTGATATTGGATTCAATTATTAAGGAAATGGGGATGAGCAAATTAACAGGTGGATATTGTTTTTTTTCTAGCAAATTGTCTAGCCTTTAGATCGTTCTTAAATTACAAGGTAAATCAAAACTTTTGTTAATATTGGAATTCATTACTAATTAAATGGGGATGAGCACATTAAAAGTGAATCTTGTTTTTTTTAGCCAATTGTTTAGCTTTGTAAAGAGTTCTTAAGTTACAAGGCATTTTAAAACTTTGTTGACATGATTCAATTAAATCTGTTGCAAAAAATTGTTCTTGGCAATAACTTAGGCAAGGTTTTGAAAAAATGAAAATTCTGAAAGATAAAAAAAAAGTCAAAAATAGACCAAAGGTACCGGTTTACAATATGCCTATGGAGAAATGAATTCAGGGAAATGAATTATTCACTAAACCACTAGAACTAAGATCCTTAAACTTTTATAAGGAGGACATAGGTGGAATTTGATCCACATATGTGTGCATGGGTTACAAAACTATTTAATATGATCTCTCTGCTTACAACCAAACTTTCAATCTTATATAAAATTATTAATTAAATTAAATTGCAAAATATATTTCAATTTACAACCAAATATGAGAGAAATGTGTAATTTCTCGATAAAAACTTCCACTTAATATATATACTTTTAAAATTTAAATTAAAAAAAAATCTTTTATAAGAAAACAAAAACTCAATGTTAAAAAAAAATAAAAAACTTAAAATAATTAAACTACATAGTTAAAAAATATAAAAAAATAAAAAAATAAGATAGAATTTTTGTCAAAATTTTTCCTAAATAAAATTTATATAATATCTTTTTTTTATTAGAAATGTCTTTTTTTTACATTAATGATTTATTTTTTCAAATTTTTTATTCCTTTGGTGTATCTTTTGCACCTTTAGAAGCAATTGCTAGTATATTTATAAAGACAATTTCTAATATTGATAAGCCTCATCAAAAAGACCACACTACAAAAATACTCAAATTAGAGTGGTGAAAGTTGATTTAATAAAAGTTGACTTGGTTAGCACCCATATGTACATAAAAGAACTTTTGAAACTATTATTGCCTTCCACCATTAAGTCACTCAGGGAAAGTTAAGTAGTAATAAATGAGATGGAGTGACACATATTGACCCAAAAGTGTTAGCGCGAGAAAATCCATACTAAAAAAAAGTTTTCAAACTTCTCAAATATATCCTAACATGCCATCTCAAATAAATGTAACCACTATTTCAAAAAGTAGAATCCTTTAATGCAGTTTGAAAAACTATATCATCTAAATATAAAATATAGACTATTTCAAAACCCATGTAAATAACATTACACTAGCAACTCACAATTTGAATGCATACCTATGACCATAAAACATGCAAGAACATCGAAATAATTTTGCTTCAAAATTGCAATGTCATAGACATACAACTATAAGGATAAGAGGCCTGGTTGCATAGAGGATTTTAAAAGTTAATTTCTCGCTGAGAAAAACTAAAATTTAGAAAACTTAAACTCCATTTTTTATGCTGTAATGTCATGGACATACAACTACAAGACAAGACGCATGGATGCATAGAGGGTTTTAAAAGTTTAATCTATTGCGAATAAGAAATTAAAACTTCGAAAACTTAAACTCGATTTTCATGAAGCTGGTGATTACTTTAATGGAATGTAGTTACTGAAGTAATTTTTTAGCGGAATTGTTTTTAGTGCGATTTTTTTGGAGTTTTTTGGTATCGAAATTTGATGAATTTTTTTTGGAGTTTTTGGTATCGAAATTTGATGAAAAAAATTTAAACTGGTTTTTTGACTATATATATGGATTCAGCACCCTAAAAAAGTATATATGGATTCAGCACCCTAAAAAAGTATATATGGATTCAACACCTAAAAAAATCTGAGGACACTTCGATTGTGCAAAGTTACCCATCAAACTTATGTTTTCAATGAATTCCAGCGAGAGAAATTAAACCAAAAAAAACCCACCAGAAAAAACCTTAAAAAAAATATTCACACTAAAAAACTACTCTATTTTTAGCGAGGTTTTCAAGGCTCACCAACATTTTTAATAGCAATGCAAAAAGACGATTTCAATCTGCAAAAACCTTCATTTTCAAAAGGTGAACTTTTATCAGCCAGCCATATGACTCACTTGGTTTATTGTCTATCGGAATGTGAAAAGAAATGCCGAGAGATATATTTACCAGTACTTTTCACATAACCCACAGCAGGCCTTCGGAGTTTAAACTTTAAGGTGCATGTGTTATGCAAGCCAATACACGGAAGGTTTTAGGGTTTCAAGGTGCGTCTGTCATTCAAACCAATATCAATCTCTCTGTCTCCTGCTCACCCCAACATGGTGGCCGCTACGATGATGAAGACAATGCTGTCCCTGTGGAAGAAGAGTTCAATCAACCACACCATTTCTCAACGCTTCTTGCACACTTTTGCTGCGACCTCAGACATGCGCATTAAGTTGTTCTGTCAGACCAACAAGCTTGCAGAGGCAGTGGAAAGCCTCAAGCATCTGCTTCGGGATAAATCTAAACCGAACCCCGCTCTCAGCACCTGCCGCATTTTATTAAGTAGTCTAATGCGACGGAAATTGCATAAATTAGCATTGTCCGTTTACAAACTTATGGTTGAAGCAGATATTGTTCCAGACCTGGTAACTTTGACCATTGTCATCAACTGTCACTGCGAAACAGGTAGAATGGATTATGCATTCAAAGTGTTTGAAGGAATGCAAGAACAGGGCTATATCCCAAATGTGGTAACCTTTAGTACCGTCATCAAAGGGCTTTGTAAGAACGGCAAAATGGAGGGCGCTGTTGAACTTTTCAATGAAATGGCGAGGAAACAACAGGTTCCTGATATTTTTACATATAATACCCTAATAGACGGGCTCTGTAAGAAAGGGAAAAACCATGAGGCATTCGGGTTGTTGGCTGTGATGCTGCAAAAAGGTCATGAGCCTAACACCATCACATTCACCGTCCTCATGGATCAACTATGCAAAGAAGGTAAGCTCCAAGAGGCCAAGAAATTATTTTATCAGATGCTAAAAGAAGGGCGCAACGCCAATGTTATTACATTTTCTGCTCTGATCGATGGCTTTTGCAAAGAAGGCAAGTTAGGGGAGGCTATGCAGCTCTTCCATGAAATGCGCGACAAAAACATATGGCCTGATGTTGTGACATACAATTTGCTTATTAATGGATTTTGTAAAGAAGGCAAGTTAGACGAAGCTAGGAGGCTCTTTTATGAAATGCCCAGCAACAGCATATATCCTAATGTCATCACATACAGTGCACTTATTGATGCTTTCTGTAAGGAAGGCAAGTTGGAAGAGGCTGTGGAACTCTTCTACGAAATGCCCAACAAAAGCATAAGCCCTAATGTCATCACATACAATGTGCTTATTGATGGTTTATGTAAGCAAGGCAAAATAGACGAGGGTAGGAAGCTCTTTTATGAAATGCCCAACAAAAACATATGCCCTGATACTGTCACATACAATATAATTATTAACTATTTTTGTAAAGAAGGGCAATGGCAGGAGGCCACCAAATTGCTTCGTGAAATGCTGGGTAGGGGGTACAGCCCAAATGTTATCACATACAGTACTGTTATCGATGGCCTTTGCAAAGAAGGCAAACCTATAGAAGCTTTGCAACTGCTTGATATTATGCTGCAAATTGGCCATCAGCCGAATGAAATCACATATAATACACTTATAAATGGGTTCTGCAAGGTGGGTAACCTGGAGAGGGCCAGGGAGCTCTTTCAAGAGATGTCAGAGAAAGGTTGCAAACCTGACCTAGTTAGCTATAATACATTAATAAATGGACTCTGTAAGCATCACAGAATAGACGAAGCTCAACAAATCTTCGATGAGATACCAAAATGGGGTTTGAGCCCTGATGTTATTACATACAGCACATTGATGGATGGACTCTGCAAAGCGGGTTTTTCCAAGGAGGCAATTAAGTTATTTAAACAGATGGTAGATAGTGGTCATGTCCCTGATATGATTACATATAACACCCTCATGGATAAATTGTGCAAGGATCACACACCGGAAGAGGCCGAGAAACTATTGCATGAATCTTTATAAAGGGTTTCCATCAAAGCTGTGACATATTCAACTGTAAACAGCTTCTGTAAAGATACTGCTGAAAAGAACTTGGCAAGATTCAGTACTGGTGAGCGAAAAGAACTTGGCAAGATTCAGTGCTGGTGAGCGAATTGCAATTGATGAAATGTGGGAGTCACTTTGGCAATAATGTGTTAGGGAAGCTATCTAAGACGGGTTTGGTGGCTGAGCTTAATGAAGCTACTTTAGTGGAATTTTGATAAGAGTGCAATTGGTGTTTAATCTGAAACTCATCTGGTTTAGTGGCCTGCACAATCCTTATTAAATGCACCAGTATTTCTGATATAAAATGGGTTAGGCTTAGCAATTAGTATGGTGCAACTTTCGACTGATGACGTACCCCAGGCAAATTTCAATAAATTGTTCACATCAATAATCTGGAATTGGTTTGCTCAAATGATTAGAAGGGATTAGTGTGTATGATTGGCATTGATAAAGCGTATCTTGCAAATTTCAATAATGGGTTGTATCTCTATTATGTGAAAAAGAATTCAGAGAGTTAATAATTTTCCAGCAATAGAATTGTTTGCAATTTTGCAACTTGCTTTGGTGGGTATTCTTTTTTGTCATGTTATTGACTCTTCAGGGTGCATTAAATATTTTGTCTGTTTTGTTGAATATCTAGATTCTAGATTGATTTATTTTGTTGCTTTATTGCGTCATTGTACTTAGAGTCTTATTTACGGTCCAATATGACACTGATGTGCAAGTATGCCAAGTCTTAAAAAAATAATAATAATTTTTGTTTTATTAATATCGGCCAAAACATTAACTTGAATCTTAAATTATATATAACTTTTTAATCTTATTAATGGACTAAGATTAATTATTAAAATATAACTATGTATTATTATATATAATTTGAATGGATAATAAATTATCTCATGCATTTAATTGTTCCTTTATCATATAGGTGAATTTGAATGGATCATAAATTTACTTTAAATAAAAAAATTTACCACATTAAAATTCTAAATTAATTGAAATATTAAATGTCTTTACTCTGATTTATTAATTCAATACCATCTCTTAAATCAAAGGAAAAAAGTTAATTCAACAGAGAGAATTGAAAATCCTGCCCTAAAATCTTTTAATATTTCTTTTAATTAAATATTTGTAAAATAAATCTTTAAAGAGAGAAACCATATCCTATGGATATATTAAAGTCTTTAAATACACAAATATAAAAGTTATAATATTTGAAAATATTAATTTGATGTACTTTTAGTATAAATTTTGTTATCGTACCATAAAAAAACATTATTAAATCTAATATTAATATTATTAAATTTAATAACTTTGGATTAATACAATATTAAATTTAATATGATATTCAAATTGTTATATTATAATATATATTAATATATCATGATATATATTAACTCTAGATATACATATGGAGGAACATCAAAGACATAAAGTGATAGAGGTGGAGAGTTAGAGGGAGTAGCAAAGGAGAGATGGAGATTAAACGAAGGGGGGGAGAGAGAGAGAAGGGTAAGAGAGAGAGGAGACACAAAGATGGAAGGGGGAGAGATAGGCAAGGTTGGAGAGAAATGAGAGAGCTAGAGAGAGATGGGGGAGAGAGAGGGAAGTAGGAGAGAAGAGAGAGGGGAAGGACTAGAGAGAGAGGGGGAGAGAGGCAAGGAGGAGGGGAGAGGGAGGGATAGAGAGATGGAGTTGGAGGAGGAGAGAGGGAGTGAAGAAGAAATACATAGAGAGAGAAAAGTGGAGAGAGAGAGAGAGGGGGGTGACAAATGACAAATGGAGAGAGAATGTGTATGTTTTGGGGTGAGATAGAGAGACAAAGAAGGAGAGATGGAAGGCAAGGGGAAGGAAGGGGGAAGAGAAGGAGAGAGGGAGGGAGATAGTGATAGAGTTGGACAATGAAGAGACAGAGAGGAGGGGAGAGAGAAAGAGGGAGGTGATAGAGAAAGGGAGAGAGAAGGATAGAGGGAGGGGGAGAGAGATGGAGTTGGAGGGAAAGAGAGAGGGAGGTAAGAAAAAAAATACATAGAGAGAGAAAGGTGGAGAGAAAGAGAGGGAGTGATAAGGGAGATAAAGAGAGAGGGAGAGAAGAGAGCATGATGGAAAAGAGATAGAAGGGAGAGAGGGAGAGTGGAGGGGAGGAGAGAGGGAGAGATATATAGATATGGAGAAAGAGTGTGTATGTTTTGGGGGTGATATAGAGAAACAAAGGAGAGGCAGAGGGAGATATAGATATAGATGGGAGGTGAAGAGAGGGAAGAAGAGATAAATAGAGAGAGGGAAGGAGAGATATATAGATATGGAGAGATAGTGTGTGTGTGTGTGTGTTTGAGTGGGTGAGATAGAGGGACAAAGAAGGAGAGATGGAGGGGGGAGGCGGAAGAATATTTCTTGTACTATATGCATTGATTTCAGTGTAAACAATGGCTTTTAATTGTATTTTATTCGCTGCATTAGATGCATTGATTTCAATGTAGATGTTGATTTCTAATCATATTTGATTGCTTGCACTAGATGCATTGATTTTAGTTTAGATGTTGATTTCTAATTCTATTAGATTACTTGCTCTAGACGCATTTATTTCATCGTAGATGGTTATTTCTAATCTTATTTGATTGCTTGCACTAGATGCATTGATTTTAGTGTAGATGTTGATTTCTAATCTAATTTGATTGCTTTCACTAGATGCATTGATTTTAGTGTAGATGTTGGTTTCTATATCTCCCTCTGCCTCCATATGTATATATTTCTCCCTCCCTCTTCCTCTCCCTCTCTCTTCCCCTTCACTTTCTCTCTCTGTCCCTTCAATTTCTAATCCTATTTGATTGCTTGCACTATATGCATTGATTTCGATGTAAATGTTGATTTCTAATTATATTTGATTGCTTGCACCAGATGCATTGATTTCAGTTTAGATGTTTATTTATAATCCTATTTGATTTCTTCCTCTAGATGCATTGATTTCAGCATAGATGGTGATTTCTAATCTTATTTGATTGTTTGCACTAGATGCATTGATTTTAGTGTCGATGTTGATTTCTAATCTCACTTGATTTCTTGCACTAGATGCATTGATTTTAGTGTAGATGTTGGTTTCTATATCTCCCTCTACCTCCATATCGATATATCTCTCCCTCCCTCTTCATCTCCCTCTCTCTTCCCCTTCACTCTCTCTCTCTCCCTTTGGTTGCTAATCATATTTGATTGCTTGAACTAGATGCATTGATTTTAGTATTTCTAATTATGTTTGATTACTTTCACTAGATGCATTGATTTCAATTTAAATGTTGATTTCTAATCCTATTTGATTGCTTGCTCTAGATGGATTGATTTCAGCATAGATGGTGATTTCTAATCTTATTTGATTGCTTTCATTGGATGCATTAGTTTTAGTGTAGATGTTGATTTCTAATCTCATTTGATTGCTTGCACTGGATGCATTAATTTCAGTGTCGATGTTTGTTTCTAACCTTATTTTATTGCTTGCATTATATGCATTGATTTTAGTGTAGATGTTTTATAATCCTATTTGATTTCTTTCATTAGATAGATTATATGTTAATATTGAGACTATAAATTATTAAAAATATTTTTCAAGGTTAGATGGACGAGGAAGAGAGGGAAGAATATTTTTTGCACTAGATGCATTGATTTTAGTGTAGATGATGATTTCTAATACTATTTCATTATTTGCACTAGATGCATTGATTTCAGTGTAGATGTTGGTTTCTAATTATATTTCATTGCTTACACTAGACGCATTGAATTCAGTGTAGATGTGGATTTCTAATCCTATTTGATTTCTTGCACTAGATCCATGGACTTCATTGTAGATGTGTATTTATAATCCTATTTGATTGCTTTCCCTAGATGCATGGATTTCAATGTAGATGTGGATTTCTAATCCTACTTGATTGATTGCACTAGATGCATTGATTTCCGTGTACATGTTGATTTCTAATCTCATTTGATTGCTTGCATTAGATGCATTGATTTCAATGTAGATGTTGTTTTCTACTCTAATTTGATTGTTTGAATTAGATGCATTAGATGTTGTTAATATTGAGGTTGTAGATTATTAAAAAAAAATCAAGATATATTTAGTAATACGTAGAGGGACACTATTAAGAACTAATTAGTTGTCAAAAGTAGTGATACCTAGAATTAAAATGAAAAAGATGTGCATAACCAATCCTCTTGCAAAGTAAAAATTAATACTTGACAATATTGTCTCCCTTCTTCATCACCAAATAATTACTAATAGACTACTACATATATTCAAAATATAATCAAATTACATATATTCAAAATTTCTAACAGAGTAAGTGCATACAATAATGTATTCAACATATTTATAAGAGGAAAATGTATATTTATAAACATCAAAACAAATCAAAATATTCTTGAAGGAGATGTGATAATGGTTTGGAGAAACAAATAATGTAAAGATTTTATAAATCTGACTTCTCATTAAAAAAAATAAAAAATACATTATTTCTCGACTTTGCAAAATAGACTATACATAAAAGAAAATCAAAATATTCTTGAAAAAAACACATTATTTCAAAAATAACAAAGAAACAAATTATTTCAAGAGTAATCTTGACGAAGCAACTTATTAAAACTACTCTTCAATATATATTTTGTAATATTTAGAGGAACACTATTTAGAATTAATTAGTTGTCAAAAGTTGTGATACCTAGAATTAAATGAAATATATGTGCAATATCAATCCTTCTACAAACTATTGACAAGATTGTCTCGCTTCTTCATGACCAACTAATTACTAGTAAACAATTACATACACATATAAAAATATAACACAATAATTGTAACATTCACAAACATTACAATCCAAATCCAAACACATAGACACACAAACCACTCAAAGCATCCAAACACATAAGTACAAACTATTCAAGGAAAGAAACACAGACCAAAATAAAGAAGAGAATGATATGGTCATTCCAAGCAAACAAAACATAATGTGAGTTTTGAATTTTATCTCAAACTTTACCTAATAATGATAATCTAAAAATGTGACATTGTTTCTCTCAACTAGAACCAACTTAGATCCATATAACACTGGATATATCATGCGTCGAGAGGGATCAACTCCCTCGAGGTGCAAACATTTCCTCAAGTTCTAGACACCAAAAATAAACTTTTTACTTCGAGGGATTTGATCCCTCTTAGCACATGATAGATCTAGTGTTAGATGGATCTAAGCTGGGAGTATATAGAAGGTAGGAATGATTGTAACGAGATCTATTAATCATAGTGCATTTTTACTAAACATCCACAAATACTTGAGTATCTAGTCTCTCCCATTCAAAATGTAGTAGGGATCATTATAGTTTTTTTGTTATCTATTTTGGTTCTTTCTGGATGCAAAAATTTGGAGTTATTGACTTGTGTTACCCCTCAAAATGCATGAAAATTTAGTCTAAGAGTCAGTATTGTTTGATATCTCAACCTAATCTAGATCCTTACACAGTAACTAGCATCAAAATGTCACTATGTTATAACCCACAACGAAGAAAGAAAAGAGGCTATGTTTAAGGCATTACGTAGGTCAGCCAATAGAGCAAATTTACTCTAGGGATACTAAGGAGATTACAACCCACAACAACATTGAGTTTTTTTGCATGAATTACAAGAGGTTGTGGCATATTGAGATTGGAGCAAACACTATTTAATAACCTAAGCAGAATTTGAAGCTACAGGGCTGTTGCTACAGGGATAGTGCAAAGAAGGATTAATTATGAAATGAAGAGTTGTCATACATATTTTTTTTGGCAGAATGACATATCTTAGCTTGAAAATTAGTTAGAAGGAAAGGGTTGTTACTGTTATTGCTTCACTATTTATCGCACATAATACCATGCCTTCTTTCTATCCTTGGCGAGTTGCTACATGACTCTAGTGGGGTTACTTCAAGGAAAAACACCATTGTTTGTTGATTTTAATGGCAGGAACTTACCTCAGCAAATAATAGGGATGACCCATAATTTTATTGTGTTATTGAGAAAGAACACTATAAATACACCTATCCTAATGCACCATTGTTGAGGTTCATTTTTGGAGGTTTAGGTGATGGTTTTCCCCTCTTATTCTCGTTCGATGTTTTATTTTATCATCTTGCATTTATCACCTTGTTAAGAGTTGTTGCCATATTTACACTTCATTGTAGGACGCACCTTTATAGCAAAGTTTGAGAGTGGAATTTTTAGGGCCTTCTAAATATATTTCTTCATTATTTAACAAGATGTTAAGGTCGATTGTGGCATATTCACCATCTCTATTTTTCTTAACCATTTTTAAAATTTCTCTCTTGGTTTGATATCTTGGATTTATTTGCTTTATATTGGATATGCACTAGTCCTAGTCCTCCATCACCTTATTTTATTACTATAACGTATGTTTTGCTGAAACTAACTCTTCATATCACTCTGAGCCTCATTGCTATTGCTCTAGTAATCTTACTTAACGAAGCCCCCCCTTTTGTTACTAGAGTGTAGTTGTCCTATAATGAGAGAAGTCCCTTTGTGGTAACAATGGGCAACCTTTATAAGTTCCCTTTGGGTTTCACTTGTGTTTGAAGACTTCACCACTTGGGAGGTAACATAGGATAGTTTTCGGTGAGAATGTCCTTGCCATTGGTTTCTATATGGGCAGCCGTTCCCGGAACTATATTTGGCTTTCAAGCCCGATCTCGATTAATACGGTGAGGCTGAGGCCGATTTTGTATCATTATATTTACATAAATAGAATTAGTCGGATTTAGAAAAAAAATTGGGAGGTAACATAGGGCCCATTTTAGGGACATATTTTTCTTTAAAGCTTTGGCGTCTAGAACATTTCGAAGCTCATTTATGGCCTTAAACAATATTGTTTGGAGTCAAAACTTTGAAAGTATTGTTATTAAGTACTTATTGAAGTTGTAATAAACTCTTGGGGCCTTTGTTTTGAACAATACAATTTTGAGTTGTGGAAGGGTAGGAGAGGAAGGAATAGGTGGCAAAGCGCAATCAAGAAAGGCAAGGAGCCGTTGTGGTTGTAGAAAAATTGAAGACAGGTGGCAGAACATAGGTAGGTGATATCACAGATGGAAGGAATGGGAGACAACAAACAAGCATAAGAACTCCCAGAAACAAATCCAATGGCGGAAAATAGACGGAAGGCAATGGAGCGCAAGGTAACAACTGAGCGAAAAAGGGACAAATACTAAAAGTGTCAGTTGGCAGGAGCAGATAATCAAGGAAGGAGTGACTCTGAAGAGAGTTAGAGGGGGATAGAGGGTCAAGGTCTAAGGAGAGCTCTGCGTAGCCTGTATGTACTGGATTGTGATGTACTGATCTCTGCGGAGTACGTTATGTAATTTTTTGAGCTAAATTAATAGAACCGGACCGATGTTGTGTTGTGTGCTATGGAATAGATGATAGTTGTTGATTGTTGTATGTTTGTCTATTTTAAAATTTTAATTTGATGCTCAGATTGTGTATGGATGGGCGATAACTTGTATCTTAGTTGATATATGATGAATGTGCTCTGTATGAAGTGATGGATGACTTGTTGTTGGTAATATCTCTTCAATGTTAATGGTCTAGTTTCTAATCCCAGTAAGGTCATGACACGCCTTGGGTGAGTCACCTTTCTCTCTTGAGCAAGGTGAAAATGCCATCATTGTCCTAGACTACAGTGGAATCTTTTTGGCTCTAAGCCTGGACCTGGGTCTTGCTCAGAGACCTCCTTTTTCGCCAAAAAATGGTTCCATTACCGGGACCTGAAAATTTATCTAGAAGCTAGATCATGGTATCGAGGATCTATGAGAGAGAATTGCGTAGCTGGTGGGACAATCATGTAGATCAGTTCATATCGCAACAAGTGGAGCTTCGATTGTAGAGGGAAAATATTGTCAAGGATCAAGTTCTGTTTTCTGACTCGACGAGTGACTTTTATGAAATTTTCTGGGGAAAATTTCCTGAAGAGCTCCATAACTGGTTGCGAAGACTCTAGATTAGGTCACTTCCTAGAGGATTGAATCAATCCCGTCGCAGTTGGACGCATACAAATTTAACAACACTACATCGGTTAGATACAAATCTAACCTGAGGAGTAGATTTTTGGGTACAAACTACCTTGGAGGGCTACATTGTAGAGTTTGCAGTCGAGTGCTATCAATATTTTACAAAAGAAGAAGATATATTCAAATCTAGGTTGTGGGGAAAGTTGTTGAAGGAAGTCCCGTTGTGGATTAAAGCTTTAATGGTGGACGAGGGCCTAATGTTGTTCCAATGCCCCGAGATGGAGACTTAAACCTCCAGTACTTGGGGAAGGAGTGGAGGGAAAGATGCTATGAACAAGGAAAAAGGGGGAATAGGGATATGGATGCCGAAACCTCCAGTAGGTTGAGAGAGTTGAGAGCACATCGGAGGGTGAAGATCATTGAGAAGTGGCAGGAAAGGGCGATGCGAGAGTTTGAAAAGCAAGAAAGGAATCAACATAGCAAGGAAGAGGTGCCGCAGATGACAGAATAAAGAGAAGGAAATATGGGACCCAAAGAACTGGAAGGGTTTGTCAAGGAAGTTAGGCAAATTCATAAGAGCCCAGCTCGAAGAGAGAAGGGAAAGAAGTCCGGTGAGGAGGAGGATGCGCGCCATGAGGAGGAGTCCGATGTGGAGCTGCATGTTGCGATGGAGCAACTCTTTTGAGAGAGGATGAAAACCATAATGCAAGGTAATCCTATTCCCCAAGTTTCAAGTAGCACTAGTCCTAACCTTCCCCTAGTACTTTAACATCCACCTGATAAGTTCTTGATAAAGTTATGAGAGTCTAGCAAGTTGTGTAGTATTCAGTCCACAATACAGATAACAGTTAGCAATAGTACTAGCAGCAGAATCTCCCAGCTAGGAAGTAGAGGTTTCATATTATTACCACCAACACAAGTAAATATGGCAAGATCATTTACCCGATACCCGTAAGTTTTAGGAAAAGGTAATGATGATGTGGAACAACATTGGTATCTATGTGAAGCAATTTGGAGAGCTTAACAGACACAAGATGTAGTCAAATTAATTGAATTTCAAACTACATTAAGAGAAAGAGCTTTATGCTGGTTCATCAAATGTTTAGAGGTACACTAGAACCCAACAATAGATGATGTTAAGAGGGAATTCTTCCAAGAATTCAAGCTGCCTTAGACGAATCAGCAAGGATTTTCTGAACTATGGGAAATTAAACAGAGGGAGGGAGAAACAGCCTGGGATCCGATGAGAAGGTTTAAAGACGCAATTGGAAAACTAAGCTACCCAATTGATCCAAATCACTAGCAGGACTAGTTCATTAAAGAACTTCTATCATTGACAAGAACATCTTTGACCCAACAAAATATTGATGCCCTTCAAGATGCACTGAAGCAAGCAATGAAAATAGAAGCAATGGATGGATACCCGCAGGAGTTCAGAGGGGTAGCAGTTGTACAAGATCCGTCCATACTAGGACTACAACATCAAATAGCTAGTCTGTCGGAGAAACTAAAATATATTCAACTGGTGCAACCCACACGGCCCAATGTATGGTGTACACATTTTCTTGATGGAAGTGCATGTAGTTACAGAATGCCTAAGGTTGCGGGGAGCCAATGTTCAGACTTCGGCGGCTAGAGCACAGGGGGCCCCTCTAGTTAGAGGATTTGCGTAGGTAAACACTCAAGGGTTATACCAACTACAACCCCACTTCCTAGGATTTCCTAATATGCATAATCAGACAGCAACAAAATGCTGCAAAATATGCAAGGGTATTGGTCATCCTCCATGATTGTGTCCAATTCTGCAAAAGTATTCAAATGTTCCAAACAACATTTACCGTGATTTTTATGCCTCAACAAATCATCATACAGAACAATGCAAAGACCTAGATGCATTGGAAGATCGACTGGATAGATCGTCCTATAGAGTAAATGGGACTCCAAGAGGGCGAGGAGGGGGAGGAATGAGAGGTAAAAAACTGGAGGAAGAGGACCTATAAGGTGTTATAACTATGATCAAGAAGGTCATGCAGCGATGGAATGCCTTCGACCAAGGTGACCATGGTGTTCCCAATGCAAAGTGAATGCAAATGATACTGAAGACTACCCGGAGCCGATTAAGAGGTGGGAAGAAAGAACCAGGCAGCGAGGAGCAAACCTGGTTAATGTAGAGCCAAGGATAGTAGAGACTCAACCTCTCCCAAGTGTAGCTATAATAACCAGAGGAGGGAAGAAAATAGGGGAGGATGCACAAGAAACATACCCGATAAAGTTAGTCAAACCTGCATCCCCAAATAAGATTTTCAACCTAGACCGACAAAAGCAATATTTTAAAGAAACGCTGGAAACATTCTCAAATCTAGGGATTCATAAGAGTATGGAGTTTTTGTAACCATCCAAGGAAGGAGAGAAGATGATTACTACCAAAACACCTAAAGAAGAATGGTTCCGACTATTCCTGAAGATTGTGAATAATGGACAGATGTTGGAGCAGTTGAGGCAAAATCTAGAGATGGTAGTCCAACGAGGATTAGGACATGCAGACTCAGCTAACTCCTAATCATCTGAAAAAATATATAAGAAGGGTAAAAATAAATAAGAGGAGAACTGGAAAAGAGTTCTGTATAAGTTCTCAAGTTGCGAGATTCCAAATAAGGGACACAATGTTAGATCTCGGATCAGATGTCAACATTCTTCCTAGAAAAACATGGGAAGCACTGGGAAAGCCAAAGATGTCATATTCAACCATACATCTAATACTGGAAAATGAATACTTCATTGTACCAATAGGGAGTTTGGAAGAAGTTGAGGTTGATGTTGCGGGAGTAAAAACTTATGCGGACTTTGAAGTAATAGATATCATGGGGGACAAAGACCCGTATCCTACCTTGTTGGAAATAGATTGGACCTTTGAAAATTATGCAGTTATTGATTTGAAGAGGGAAATGATGATATTTGAAGATGGTGAAGTCAAAGTGGTCCAACCATTTGATCCATATCACTGACCCCAGTACACAAAAACTGTCGAAAACAGAGAAGACACAAAACTTCTAGATCAAATCTACCAAATGAAAGCGGGAAAAAGAGTAAGATTACATTAATCCTACAACAGGAGGAACAATAAGTTGGAGGAATGTTCAGAGTTCTGACGTGGGATCATAAGTTGCATGGGATGAATGGAAACAAGGAGGATATGAAATCAACACTAGAAGATGTGCCACGTTGTGTGGGGTTAACTGGATTGGCACAGAGGTAAGAGAATACCCAACTCTTACAAATATGAAAATTTTGAATACATTCATTAAAAAATTTGAAGATAAGGTTCCAATAGAACATAGAGTTCCTCTCATGGATGTAGAGTTACAATCCACTTTAGAAATATGGTGGGGGTTTAATATCTATTTGATATTGGACGATGAATGACTGATGCAATTATGAAAGTAGTATTCTCATGCTTCTTGCGAGTTTTGAAAGTGGTATGGTTATGATTCCTATGAGTTGTGAAGTGTTTCCTCCAGCATCAGATATCCAAGTAATTTCCTTCATCTAGTCCAACTGTAATTTGTTCCTCGAAATTGTTTTCGCCCAATTTGTTTCTCTATGGTAATTAATTCATGTCAACGTATTATCAATTGAATATCATAGAAACTGGAATTGTTTTTTGTTAACCTACTTTGGAAGAAAAAATTTCTTGTGTCAAAATCTGGTAGTACCTTGTATATTCCAGCATGGAAATCTAAAGTCTCTTTGTGGGAAAACAAAGTCTACGCATAGTTAGAGGATTTCTTATTAACATTGCAGATACTTGGAAGCGTTGTCATTGAATTCAATGGGATGTGTGCATCAAATTTATTTTATTCAATTTTTTGAACTGTGCAATAGGAGTATAGTTGGGCTTGCACTTAACGTGAAGGAGTTTGTATTATGTAGGAAAAGCGCTATTATTTTCCATAATTATTGTGTCAGAATTTTTTTATATATATTGCATAGTGGAAGAACATGGGAAATGTTTTATATTAATATATAGAATATGTTCTATATTAATATTTCATATTAATAGAACATATTCCATAGATCATAAAGCGCTTGCAATATTTGTTTTTTGAAATAATAAAAGGGTTATTCTAATATAAATTATTTTAGTCATTCATTAAGATGGCCAATAGAATTAGAGGAGTTAGAGGAACCAGAGGAGCTGGAATTGGCCGAGGAAGACCAACTGCAAATCAAGTATTGCTTGATGAAGTAAGACATACTTGAACCATATTATATGCATTGGAGACAACACGTCAAAGAGATGTCGAAATTGGTGATATCAGTGAAGCAGAAGAAAGCTTAGAAGAAGAAGCCGAAGAAGAAACTAATGAAGAGAAAATGGTCAAGATGATCATGGGAATAAGTACCAAGCCAAGATTGGATGAGCCTATGTATGAAGAAAAATTAAATCCTAAAGAATTAATCGACTGGATCGGCACCATGGATAAATATTTTGACTATGAAAATGTAGTTGACAAGAAGAAAGTTAAGTTCGTGGTGACGAGATTAAGGGACATGTTGCACTATGTGGGATAGCGTGCAAGCTGAAAGGAGAAATAGAAACAAAGGACAGATTACTAGTTGGGATCGAATGGTGGGAAAGCTCAAAGGTAAATTTCTTCCTCGATATTATGAGTTGAATATTTTTCGCCAAATGAAAAATATCAATCATAAATTTATGTTTTTAAAAGAATATATAGAGGAGTTTTATAGATTGAGTATAATATTTGGTCATATGGAAGCAGATGAAAAAAAAACTAGCAAGGTATATTAATGGCTAGAGATTTAAAATACAAGATGAATTGAATGTTTTGTCCCTAAAAAAAGCTAAAGAAGCTTACCAGATAGCCCTTAAGATTAAAGAAAATTTGGCAAGAAAGCGCAGTTAAAGACGAAGAGGATGAAGCACGATAAGAAGTAGAGGATCATTGAGTGAAGGAAAATCAAGAAGAAGATATTCAAGTGGAAGATTTCCCATTTAAAGAGAAGGCACCAGTTCACAATAGGCATAATCATCAAGAGGAGATTTCAGAGGACCAAGACCATATCAAATTTTTAGAGGTCGATATTTTGCGTTAAGATGTTATATATGTAAAAAAAGTTGGTCATAAAGCTAATGAATGTCCAAAAATATTTTCTTGTCATAGAATCACACATATAACACACACACAGAAAGTATACAATCCTTTACACATGAAAATGCACCTAAAACCGGTGGATAATTGATCATGAAAATAACTTTATTAAAATTTGTTGAAGAAGTAAAGGAACCCACACAAAGAAAAACATTGTTCAAAATTGTTTGTAAATTAGGAGTAAAGTGTTGTAAAATAATTATTGATAGTGGGAGTACTGATGATTTAGTATCCACAGAAATGGTAGCAAATTTGAATTTAAAGAAAACTAAAAATCCTACTCCCTATAAAGTTTCATGGTTGCAAAAAGGACATTAGATAGTAGGTAATGAACAATGTGAAGTGGATTTTCAAATAGGATGTTATAAGGATAAAGTTATTTGTGATATTATGCCTATGGATGTGTGTCATATATTTCTTGGAAGGCCATGGAAATATGACAGGAAAGAAATGCATGATGGAAGGAATAATACCTACACTTTTGAAAAGGATGGTGAAAAGCATGTACTTTTTCCTTTGAAGAATGAAAAAGCACCAGAAGAAGACCAATATGGAAAGAATTTCTTCAAGAAATCAAGCATGAGGAGATAAATTTTTCCTTGATTGGTAAGCCAAAGGTATTCCTCACAAGCACAAATTTGAATGATCTTCTAGAAGAAATTAAAAATATGTTGAGTGAATTTATTGATGTTGCAGTGGATGAGTTTCTTGATGACTTACCTCCTATTAGAAGTATCAACCATCATATTGATCTCATTCCAGGTGCTAGCCTTCCTAACAAAGAAGCTTACATAATGACTCTAAAGGAGAATGAAGAGATTACAAATCAAGTGTAGTAATTGCTGGATAAAGGCCTCATTCGAGAAAGTTTAAGTTCGTGTGTTGTTCCAACAGTGTTAACTCCAAAGAAGGGTGGTAGATGGAGAATGTGCATAGATTCTCGAGCAATCAATGAAATCACAATTAGGTACAGGTTTCCATTACCCTGTATTGATGATATTATATATTGTCTAAGTGGTGCATCATATTTTTCTAAAGTAGATTTAAAAAGTGGATATCATCAAATCAGAATCAGAGAAGGTGATGAATGGAAAACAACGTTGAAAACTAATAATGGTTTATGTGAATGGTTGATAATGCCCTTCAGCCTTACAATGCTCCCAACACTTTTATGAGACCAATGAATGCAGTATTAAAATAATTCATTGGAAATTATTTATAGTTTATCTTGATGATATCTTAATTTACAGTCAATTAAAATAAGAGAACCTAAGACATCTTAAGATGGTTTTGAAGAAACTACAACAAGATAAATTGCTAATCAATCTAAAGAAATGTAGTTTTATGAAGACATAACTATTGTACTTGGGTTTTGTAATTTCAAGAGAAGGCTTAAAGATGGATCAGGAGAAAGTGAAGGCCATAATCAATTGGTCAACTCCAAGAGGGATTTCAGAGGTAAGAAGTTTTCATGGATTGGCAAGTTTTTATAGGAAATTTACTAAAAACTTCAGTGGCATATGTGCTCCAATTGTTGAAACTAATAAAGAGAAACAACCTATTTTAGCATTGTTAGATTTCAATAAGTTGTTTCAGGTTGAGACTGATGCAAGTGAAACTACATTAGGAGTTGTCTTAATTCAAGAAGGAAAACCAGTTGCCTACTACAGTGAAAAACTTAATGAGGCCAAGAAAAAATACTCTTCTTATGATAAATAATTTTATGCCATCATACAAACTCTAAATAAATGGAGACATTATCGTATGCCAAAAGAGTTCATCCTCTACACACATAATCATGCTTTACATTATTTCAACAATCAAACAAAATTGAGTCAAATAAATGTTAAATGGATTGAATTCTTACAAAATTTTACATTTGTTATCAAGAATAAAAGTGGGCAATCAAATAAAGTAACAGATGCATTAAGTAGGAATCAATTTAATTTTGCAAGAATTCCAAGTAAATGTCTTAGGATTTGATGAGTTGAAAAATATGTATAAAGATGATCCAGATTTCAAAGAATCTTATGAAGCTTGTGAAATCCCTATAAGTAGAGATAAAAATCCATAGTTAGACTACATGATACAGGAGGGACTTATGTTCAAAGGAAAAAAATTATGCATTCCAATATGTTCGATGAGGGAAAATTTGTTGAAAGAAAAACATAGTGGGGGTTAAGTAGGTCATTTTGGGAAAGATAAACTCTACCACAATTACAAGCATTTTATTATTGGCCTCACATGCAAACATATGTAAGGAAATTTGTTTAAAGATGCAGTATATGTCAATATGCAAAAGGAAGAAGTTAGAACACTGGACTCTATCAACCCCTACCAATACCAAATTAACCATGTGACTCCATAAGCATGGATTTTGTACTAGGACTGCCCAAAACACAAAATTGAAGTGACTCAATATTTGTTGTTGTTGATAGATTCTAAAAAACAACATAATTTATAGCTTTTAAAATACAAATTATGCAACTAACATAGCAAACTTGTTCTTCCAAGAAATAGTTAGATTGCATGGCTTACCTACAAGTATTGTTTATGACAGAGACGCTAAGTTTGTGGGTCATTTTTGGAGAAATCTATGGAAAATGATGCAAACCAATCTCAGTTTCAGCTCAACATATCATCCCCATAATGATGGTTAGAAAGAAGTGGTAACTTAGGAGCCTTGGAAATATCTTGAGAAGTATGGTAAGTGAACATCCCAAATAATGAGGTCAGGTACTTTCTTAGTCAGAATTTTCATATAACGACTCACCCAACAGAAGCACTGGATTGAGTCCATTTCAAATTATTTATGGGATGCATCCAAGAGGAATTTATGAGTTGAGGAACCTGGGAAAACAACAATTCAGAAGTGTAGATGGTGAATATTTTGCATCTAGTATGCAGGCAATACAGGAGAAAGTCAAGCAACAACTACAAGAAAGCAGCAGTAAGTATAAACAAAGAGAAGATCCAGAAGAAGATAGTTAGACTTTAATGTTGGAGACCTTATTATGGCACATCTTCGGAAAGAAAAAATTCCTAAAGGGGAATATAATAACTTAAAAATAAAAAATATTGGACCATGCAAAATTTCGAGAAATTTTTCCGTGAATGCTTATGAAATAGAATTACCCAAAGGTTTTGGAATTTCAAAAATATTTAATGTTTTAGATCTGTACCCCTTTAAGGAACCAGTGAATGATCCTACTGATGCACCTATTAGCAACAAAGTTAAATGGGATAAAAAACTACCTTCAACACCAACAAAGCATATTGAATCGATCATCGATCAAAGAGTGGCTAAAAGGACTAGAAAGAAATAATATATGCAATACTTGGTCAAATGGTAGAATCAACTAGTTGAAGATGCTACTTGGATGACAACAACAAAGATTTCAAAATATGGTACCAGTATTGAAGAAATTCAGAAGCAAAACATATGATTGTATCTGTTTTCTTCCCCGGTAGTATGATGCAATAACATCACATATTTTTATTTGTTGTAATTATTTAATATAGAAATATAAAATTTTATAGATTTTATGAGTCATTCTAGAATTAATTAGGAGATTAGGAAGTTAGGATAGGTTCCTAAAGTTGAGAGGATAATTCTCAACTTCCTCCAAATATATAGGAAGAAGTTTCTCTTGAAGAGATTCGAGAGATTACTTCCATCCTAAATAAATCGTCGTGTAATTGTTTGTAATGCTCAAGATTTGGAGTGTGATTTTATTTAATGAAATTTATGTGTGTTTTGTTGGCAATATGATGCAGAGTGTTGTCCTTGATGGCAACCCACTGAATGAAGATGAAGACATGAGATTGTTGACATGTGTTGTCCTTGATGGCAAACCACTTGATGAAGTTAGTCTTGACCTGATGGACTTGGTAAATGATGTAAATCTAATATGAAGTGATGTTTGTTAGCAATATGATGCTGAGTGTTGTCATTGAATGGAAACCCTCTTGATGAAGAATATGGCAACTTACTTGATGAAGTTGTGCTTGATAGAATATGTTCTTGATGAAGTAAATCTGATGTATCTACAGTGAGTACAGAAGGGAATGAAGAAAGAAATTCAGTATATGCTAGATCTATGATAAAAAGAGTATGTCTCAAGGCATACGCGGATTTGCCTAGGAGAAGTCGCGTATGCACGCGGGAAACAACGTGCCAAGTCGCGTATGGGAAAAAGCGCTCAAAAAGTGCAAAACCAGTGGTAACCACCATGGTATTGACCCATTGTATTGGGTAATGATTCGTCTAAATGACCCCGTCCAGGAATACCATCGGAAGTAATGTAGTTTTGGGCTCATGGTATTATTTTGGCTCATGGTATTGAAAAAGGGGCTCATGGTATTGAAAAAGGGTAAACCTATATAAAGAGAAGAAATTCATTGTGCAAATCATGAGTGTGGGTGCAAGATGTCTGAGCTTGAATGAATATTTCTCTGTGAAGTATATCTGTATGGAAAGGGTAAAGGTTTTATAATAGATCTGAATCTATGATGCACCTATGAAGAAATGATGAAGCGAAATATCTAGATCTGGAATGTATTTGTATCTACTAGATCTGTTTATGGAAGGCTTAGATCTGAGATGAGGCGAACATCTGTCTGAAGTAAAAGGGTAAATCTGAACTGAATATCTGATCTGAAGAAGTATGCTGCTCTATAATAATTGAAGATCTATACGCTAGTTCACCGCAGAGGAAGCGCGTATATACGCTTCTTCGTTGAAGAGAAAGCGCGTATGCGCATGAAATATGTACAGAGGTATACGCTGCTTTATGTGAACGGAAGCGCGTATATACGCGACATCAGTGAAAGGAAAGCGCGTATGCAAACTAGGGTTTGCTGATGTCTGTGGTAAGAAATTTCTGATCTGTTTTGCTGGTTTACTGATATCTTTCAGTGAGTTATATGTATCTGTTTCATGGTTGACTGTGCTTAAAAGTATGGAAAGGGTCCAGTTTGAAAATATGATGAAATGTGGCCTGTGAGTGGTGTCCTAAAGGAAGCTTTGGATCCAGTGTGAAAATTGATGAAACGTGGTCCATAGAGGTGCTGAGGGTTGTAGCCTTCAGCCAGGGGGTGGTAGCTCCCTTCCAGGTGAGGCTGGTAAACGAGATCAGGGGGTCGTAGCTCCCTTCCAGGTGAGGCTGGTAAACGAGAGCAGGGGGTCGTAGGTCCCTTCCAGGAGAGGCTGGTAAACGAGTCAGGGGGTTGGAGCTCCCTTCCAGGAGAGGCTGGTAAACGAGCGCAGGTGGGTGCCTGCGTGCTGGTAGGAGTCTGTACCAGCACATATGTTGTAAGATGTTTTCTCTATAATAAAATATTGAAGGCTGAGCAACTGCAGCGGTGGTTTTCTCCCGACTTGGGTTTCCACCTAAAAATCCTGGTGTTCATGTGTGATGCTTTGTGTGATGGTCTATTCTGTTCTTACTGCACATGTTTACTGTTTATAGAACATCTAATGAATGAATGATGGAATGATATAAGTGAAGAACTAATGGCATAATTATATCTCTGTGTATACGCAAGTTTTATGAAGGATATCCGCGTATATACGCTAGTTGGCTTCAGCAAAGTAGCGTATGGGTTTTAGAGCATGAAAAAGTAAAATTTTTTAGTTTTCCCTAAATACTGATTCACCCCCCCCTCTCAATATTTTTCCCAACAATTGGTTTCAGAGCAGGTCCTTCTGCAAAAGCTTGATCGCTTGAAGGAGATCCGTCGCAATGGGAAGTCAAGAAGGAGTAATGTCTATAAAGCCACCTCTATTCAATGGAAGCAATCTGATATTCTGGAAGGTACGAAAAAAATCATATCTGCAAAGTCTTGGTGCAGATGTATGGGCAATCGTGGAAGAAGGTTATCAATACCCAGCAAGTATTCCTACCGATGCAACAGAAAGGAAGAAGTATGAAATCAATGCCAAAGCAGTGAATGTCTTGTTAGGAAGCATGTCTGAATCAGAATTTGCTAAAGTGATGCAGCTACATTCAGAAAAAGAAATATGGGACAAAATCATTCTGAGCTATGAAGGAGATACAAAGGTAAAAAGTGCAAAACTCCAAACTCTTAGAATTGAATATGAAAATTTGAAAATGCATAGTGATGAAAGTGTTGCCAGTTTCTTTCTTCGTCTAGATGATATTGTAAATCGGATGAGAAATTTGGGTGAAACCATGGCTGATACTACTCTGGTGGAAAAGGTCTTGAGATCTTTGACTTCAAAATTTGACTCTAAAGTTTCTGCTATTGAAGAAAGGCAAGATTTGCAAACTCTTACTATTGTTCAATTGCATGGTACTCTGACTGCTTTTGAAATGAGACAAGGAGGCCCTTCTCAAGTAAGAGAAGCTGCTTTTAAGGCATCTACAAAAGGAAAGGAAAAGGAAGTTGTCAAAGAATCCAGCTATATATCCGATGAAGAAGAAGTGAATTTCGTGAGAAAGCTCCAACTAGGTACTGGAAGATTCAAAGGTAAGCTTCCCTTCAAATGTTTTGAGTGTGGAAAAGTTGGTCACTATGCTGCTAAATGTCCTTATAAGTGAAGATGAAGAAGATTCCGACCAAGCTCTACAAGTGCTCATGGCAAAGAAGCAAAAGAAGAAGGTTACTCGAGGAAAGGAGATACCTCAGAAATCATGTATAGCAAAAATTGAAGAAGATGAAACAGATTCTGACGAAGCTCTACAAGTGCTCATGGCAAAGAGGAAAAAGAAGAAGGCTACTCGAAGCAAGGAGATATCTCAAAAAATTGAAGAAGATGAATCTGATAGTGATTTGGGCCCTTGTAATCTTCTGTGTGCAAGCAATGGTGTAGAAAGTGAAAGTAAAGTTGTGGATCTAGAACAAGCTATCAAGATCAAAGTTGAAGAACAACAAAAGGAAATTGATAAGAAAGATTCTATCTACAAAGAGATGATCTCTCAAATGAAAGATCAAATAGAAATGTTGAGTGGTCAGGTGGACAAGTATCAAAGGTTTCATACTTATGCATCCAATCGAATTAAAGAACTAGAAGCAGAAATCAACGATCTAAATGCAGATCTCGAAAAATCAAGCAAGAAGAATGAAGGACTTGAAGCTGCAATCATCTTTCTACAAACAAATCTTGAAGCATCAAATAAGAAGAATGAAGAACCTCTGTCATTTGAAAAGGAAGGCCTTGAAGCAGAAATCATCTCTCTCAAAGAAGATCTGGAAAAATCAAATAAGAAGAATGAAGAGCTGTAACAAACATGTGAAGAAAACGAAAATTGGTTGAAAGAAGAGATTCTAAATCTGAAGGATCAAGTAGAAGATGGAAGAAGGAAAGAAGAAAGCTTGACGAAGCAATGTCAAGCCTTGGAGGTTGAGGTAAACATTCTCAAAGGTAATTTCGAAGAAAAGGTTAAACTTTTGAGGTTTCAAGATAGTACTAACATTTTGGACAATATTCTGAGTAATCAAAGGTCTCCTGCTATCAAACTTGGTCTTGGTTTCCATGAAACCGTTAAAGGAGAATCTAGCTCACAAGGAAGTGCTAAAAATTCAGAGGAAGTCAATGTAAAACCTGAAGTGTTGAAAGAGTCAAAAGATCAACCAACAATCATGAATTCTCAAAGGAATTCACTCAAAAATGTTGAATGCTTTAAATGTCATAATTATGGGAATGTTGCAGCAAATTGCAGGAGCAGATCATTTCAGCCTCAAGCAAACAGTTCCTACATAGAAAGGTACTCCGGTTTCTTCAAGGGATATTGTTTTTCATGTAACAAGTATGGACATAAAGCAGCTGATTGTAAAAGGAGGAAGATTAGAAATACTCATTATGATTCTTATGCTTATTTCTCTGGACACATGAGATGTTATTCTTGTAACAAGTATGGACATGTAGAAAAGGAATGCAGGTTGAACAGACATGAGAAATTGGATAACTTCCAGCACACAAATAGAAAGTTCAAAGAAATCTGGAAAAAGATGGAGGACCGATCAGAAACGTAGGGAATTCTGACCCTACTGCAGTCATCCGCTTCTGAAGCTTACTTCTCTGATTGACTGCAGGAATGATGTGGGATACATTATGTGATTTAGTAATGTATCGTGACAGGAGGGAGCAATGTATGATGTCTCTCATGGTTGATTTGATTATTCTGGTTATATGTATTTCTGAAAAAGCATCTGATATGAAGAAGACAGGTACAGGAAGTACAAGTTCAGGGTGAGAAGAAGGATTGTGGAAATTTTCTATGCTTCACTTTCCATACGCGGGTTAGTTGAACAAAAGTCGCGTATACACGCGAGTTTCATCAGACACAGTCGCGTATGAATCGATGATAAGAGAATTTATATGCTAGCTGAAGATCTGGAGCAGAGGTTCAGGGGGAGCATCAGTCTGATTGTTAATAACTGTATTATTGACTATGTATCAGCTTAGTTTCTCAGTTCTAAATAATGATGATATGATACATGGTTTCTTGTGTTGAAGATTGTGGATGAGTCCTGTTTGCTTGTTGATGAAGAGTATTCATGAGATGAAAGTCCTATAATTCGGAGATAAGGGCAGCCCATGCAGAGATTGTTGCTGATGACTTGCTGATGAACGTATTCAGGTTGCACAAGTTAAGATGGAGCACTGGTTCAGGGGGAGCAGCAAGTTGAATACTAATGATTGCATTGTTGGCAATATGACTACTTATTCTTTGGTTTTTGTGATACTCATGCTCAAATGATGATGACTTGGTACATGGTTTATTATGATGAGATATTGAGCCCTGGTTGCTGATAAGTATCTTTTGTGCTCACACATGGATGAGTTGGATGTCGTTTGATTCAGAAATAAGAATAGATCATGCAGATTTTGTTACTATGGTTGAGATCTTTTGCCTACATATGTTACTTCATGTTAAATCTTGAAGATCATGGTGATATTGGACGACATGGATGATTGAAACAGAGTTGAAAATAGTGTTCTGGTATGATAATCTCTCTTGGAAAGATTGTATTGATGCTGCAAAGAATCTGAAGGCTTGGTTACTAATGGGCTTATGCTACAACCGGTGGATGGCGCTTGAAGACACAACTACACTGTTCTGTAGTCCAGGGAAGCATTCAAATATCTCAGAAAGAAGCTGAACACTGGCTTTTTCTCACAGAGGATCAGATCTAGTTAAAATTTAGAAGATGGCATTGGATACGCGGATTTCCTAAAACACAGTCGCGTATATACGCGAGTTCATGCACAGAAAACTGCGTATGACTGATTGCTGACAATTTTCTGTTTGGAGTCAGCTCTCTTCAGCACAGCTGCAGTGCTGTTTGGTATCTCTGATACTATTTGGTCTCTGGTGGTGTTCCAGTTCTCATAATTCTATTTCTAATGTTTTGATAAAGATGCCTTGATGATTTGTTGGTGAAAGTGTTCAGGATGCACTAACTAAGGGGGAGCCTTAGTCATATGGAAAGGATGCTTTGATGCACAGATTCAGGGGGGAGCATTAGTCTTGCTGAGTATAATTCATTTTTGGCATTATGGTGGTTCTGATATATGATCTCTCTTGAGGTCTTTTTGGTATTGGTTATGAAAATTCATATTTGTATTTTTGATGAAAAGGTCATGTTGAGACCCATGATGTAAAATTTGTAATATTCAGTCATGTAAGGACTTGGCAAATTTGTAAACCCACTTGGTTGGGTAGCTGAGTCAAATTTTGTAAACCCACTCGATTGGGTAGCTGAGTCAAATTTGTAAACCCACTTGGTTGGGTCGTTGAGTCTCATATGTAAATCCACTTGGTTGGATATTTGATGTAAGTATGAGTCGTTGGTGATAGGAAGTTCATAGAGTCATGTACTTCATTGGAAAATTTGTTTGAAGATTCAGCATGAACTCAAGGGGAGCTTGGTCACTTCAGTATATATCAGATCTACAGAACGCTTCTTCCACATGAGGAGAAAAGGGGGGAGAGTATGTTGGTTTTTGATCCGCCCTTTGCCCTTGATGTCAAAGGGGGAGAGTGACATGGTGTTTGAATGATGAGAAAGAATGGTGTCAAAGAATAGGGAGAGTGACATGGTGTCATTGTATTCTTAATGTACCTATATGTTGTGGTGATCAAACACCATCATGGTTGCCATCAAGTCCAAAGGGGGAGATTGTTGGCAATATGATGCAGAGTGTTGTCCTTGATGGCAACCCACTGAATGAAGATGAAGTAGATGAGATTGTTGGATATGTGTTGTCCTTGTGATGGCAAACCAATTACGAAGTTAGTCTTGGACTCGATGGACCTGTAAATGATGTAACCTGATATGAAGGATGTTTGTTAGAAATATGATGCCGAGTGTCATTACTGAATGGCAACCCTCTCGATGAAGAAGATGGAAATTCAGTTGATGAAGTTGTGCTTGATAGAATATGTTCTTGATGAAGGAAATCTGATGTATCTACAGTGTGTACAGAAGGCAATGAAGAAAGGAATTCAGAATGTGCTCAAATTATGATAAAAAGAGTATGTCTCAAGGAATACGCGGATATGTCTAAGGGAAGTCGCGTATGCACGCGGGAAAAAACGTTCCAAGTCGCGTATGGGCAAAGCGCTCAAAAAGTGCAAAACCAGGGGTAACCACCATGGTATTGACCCATTGTGGCTGTAATGACTGCTACAAATGACCCCGTCTGTGAATACCATCGGGAAGTAATGTAGTTTTGGGCGCAAAGGTATTGTTTTCGCTCTTCAATATTGAAAAGGGGCTCATGGTTTTGGAAAAAAGGTGCAAACCCATATAAAGAGAAGAAATTCATTGTGCAAATCATGAGTGTGGGACAAGATGTCCGAGCTAGAATGAATACTACGAAGCAGACCGTATGTGGAAAGGGTGTTTGATAACAGATCCGAACTAGACATGCACCCATGAAGAAATGATGAAGCCAACACTAGATCCGGAATGAACAAATCACAGATCCGTTTATGGAAGGCTTAGATCCGTGATGAGGTGAGCATCTAGGCGAACATCTGTCTGAAGCAAAAGGGTAGATCTGAACTGAATATCTGATCTGATGAAGTATGCTGCTCTGTAATGATTAAAGATCTATACGCTACTTCGCCGCGGAGGAAGCGCGTATATACGCAGCTTCGCCGAAGAGAAAGCGCGTATGCGCAATAAAATATACACTGAGGTATACGCTGGTTTGTATGGACGGAAGTGCGTATATACGCGACATCAGTGAAGGGAAAGCGCGTATGCAAACTAGGTTTTGCTGATGTCCGTGGTAAGAAATGTCTGATCTGTTCTGCTGGTTTACTGATATCTGTCAGTAAGTTATATGTATTTGTTTCATGGTTGACTGTGCTTAAAAGTATGGAAAGGGTCCAGTCTGAAAATATGATGAAATGTGGCCTGCAAGTGGTGTCCTAAAGGAAGCTTTGGATCCAGTGTGAAAATTGATGAAACGTGGTCCATAGAGGTGTTGAGGGTTGTAGCCTTCAGTCAGGGGGTCGTAGCTCCCTTCCAGGTGAGGCTGGTAAACGAGATCGGGGGGTCATAGCTCCCTTCCAGGTGAGGCTGGTAAACGAGATCGGGGGGTCATAGCTCCCTTCCAGGAGAGGCTGGTAAACGAGTCGGGGGGTCGTAGCTCCCTTCCAGGAGAGGCTGGTAAACGAGCGCAGGTGGGTGCCTGCGTGCTGGTCAAGTCTGCGCCAGCACATATGTTGTAAGATGTTTTCTCTATAATAAAATATTGAAGGCCGAGCAACTGCAGCGGTGGTTTTCTCCCGATTTGGGTTTCCACCTAAAAATCCTGGTGTTCATGTGTGATGCTTTGTGTGATGGTTTATTCTGTTCTTACTGCACATGTTTACTGTTTATAGAACATCTAATGAATGAATGATGGAATGATATAAGTGAAGAACTAATGGCATAATTAGATCTTTGTGTATACGCGAGTTTTATGAAGGATATCCGCGTATATACGCTAGTTGGCTTCAGCAAAGTAGCGTATGGGTTTTAGAGCATGAAAAAGTAAAAAGTTTCAATTTGCCCTAAATACTGATTCACCCCCCCCTCTCAGTATTTTTCCCAACATGTTTAATTTTGGGAAAGCGCTGCACCATAAGACCTTGATTGGGCACTGTTGATTCCTACATCAGTTGTAGGGTTTGGAACATGACCATAAAAAAATGGACCCTTATAAAAGAAAATGATATTATATCCTCCTGCTTAGCCTTCTATTGAACATGATCTACCTTTGTGGCTAGAGGATGAGGAAGAATATAAAGTGTATCATACAACACCATACCCAATCTGTAACCTAGATGTTATTATAGGAGGGGGGAAACCTGATGAAGATGACCTCATTGACCATATCCTTGGTACCAAGGATATGGTCAATGAGGTCATCTTCATCAGGTTTCCCCCCTCCTCTAACAACATCTAGGTTACATATTCGGTATGGTGTTGTATGATACACTTTATATTATTCCTCATCCTCTAGCCATAAAGGTAGATCATGTTCAATAGAAGGCTAAGCATGAGGATATAATATCAATTTCTTTGATAAGGGTCAATTTTTTATGGTCATGTTCCCAACCCTACAACTGATGTAGGAATCAATAGTGGCCAACCAAGGTATTCCTAGGATAAGAGGGTAACCATTAATCTTGGTTTTGGGATGGAGAACCAGGAAATCAATAGGATACTCCCAAGAGTCGATGGAGACAATGAAATCCTCAACAAATCCCTCGAGAGCTACTATGGATCTGTCTACAAGTTGTAGCATTGTGGTGGTTTTCCTCAAAGCCCCTTGGATATTTAGCTTTAACATAGTTTCTTTAGTTATCACATTGATGGCAACCCCAAGATCATTCAGGGTATGAGGGAAAATGATGCCATCAATGTGCACATCCATTATTGGGCTTCCAGGGTCTAGGTATTTTGCAAAAATCACTCTCCCCAACATCAGATTACATAATTTCCCAACAACATTGATGGTGGGGGTGTATCGCTTCTTTCTCCTAGGATTTTTGAAACATTTCTCCTTGATAATGTTATTATAGATGGGAACCTCCACTTGATGAACTTGTGAGAGAATCTGGAATCAATCCTTGGATTGAGTTATGCTTGCTTGACTCAAGTCTTGAACATGTAAAAATTGTAGAGTTTGGACCATCTAGAACCTTAAATATCAATCCCTCTCTCTCGGCCAAACAAGAAGAACAATTGTGAAATATGTTGAGACAACACTTAGATGCTTTTTATTAGGACTATAAAGAAATGAAAGGCGTGCATCCCTTAGTATGTACTCACCATATTTAAATCAAAGAAGGACACAAGCCAGTGCACCAACTCCAGAGGAGAATGAACCCAACCCTTAAGGACATAATGAAGGAAGAATTACAAAAGTTGTTGGATGCAGGGTTCATATACCCCATATAAGATAGTGATCATAGAGGTTTTCATCTATGCCTCTCTATTTTATTTTGTTTTGTATTTTTTTTCAAACTTCTAGGGGTGATGTGGACTAGAAGCCATGAAACTTCCAATCACATTGACTTATCTGATAATAGTATTGATGAATTTTTCCTTAGACAAAGTTCTTCTGTATAGCTTCAACCTATATCCATTAACTAGCAAGGGAATCCCTTCCTCATAAATGGTTCTGATCTATACAAATCCATTGTCATGAAATTTTTCCACTTGGTATGGACCCAACCATATTGTCATTAATTTCCCTTTAAAATATTTGAACCTAGAATCATGTAACAAGGCCCAATTCCCTTCCTGAAAAGTATTTTATTTGATATGTTTGTCATTCCAAACCTTCCTTTGTAGTTTTATAACCTTAGTGTGGAGGAGATCCTGCATTCTGAACTCATCCAATCCATTCAGTTGGAGCATCATTTATTGTTGTGCTCTTGTGATATCTAAGTCCAATTGGGATGCCATTCTCAAGTGTTATATTCAAACTCAATAGACAACAGAGTTTTCTTCCCATAAGCTAAATCACAAGGAGTGAATCCAATGGTTTTATTCCAAGTAATATTATAGGGCCAAGTGGCCTCCACTAATCTTTCTGCCCAATCTCTTATGTTGTTGCTAATAACCTTGGCGAGGATGCTCTCCAATGATCTATTGGTGACCTCTACTTTCCCATTTTCTTGAGGGTGATAGGCAGTAGATGTTCTATGCTTGATATTGTGCTGCCTTAGGAGTTTATCAATAAAATGCGATGTGAATTAAGCTCCTTGTTCAATGACTATCTCCCTTGGATACTGTTGAAGCCTCGAAAATTGCTGCTACAACATTGGGGGATAACCACCCGGTCCGGACCTTAATACAACTCCTTTTCCATTTATGATAGTGGCTCCAACTGGTTTAACTAGGTCCAGTTACCTTTTCCCTATCGCTATTAGTTTACGATGTATCATTAACTACCAATAGACAGGGATATCAGATCAATTCTTCTTGCTGATCAGGCAAGAGAATGACCCTTAAGCTGATTTGGGTTCAGCTAAACCACAACTAAGATTTTTCCTTTTTGAGAAGAGGACTTAAAAGAATGTAAATTTAATCTAATTGCAAACTTATTCTATAATGCAAGCAAAAAGAAACTAATCTAAATCCTATCTCAATCAGGTAGATGAAAATCTAACCCAATTAAGAGCAAGATAATTAAGTGATGAGAATTAAAATATGTCTGGATTTTAATTAATGTCAAACTAACGAAGAAATTCAATTAGCTCACATTTGTGAGTACCAAAACACATTCTATTGAGACCATTTGACTAAAATAATAAATCAACAACACTCCGGAAGAAATTCACAAAAATGATATCTATTATCATATCAGTCAAACTAATAATTAAACAATAATATGTGGAAGAAATTCACAACACATTACTATTTAATAAATCAGTGTTATAAGACAAATTTCTGAGTAATGGTTACTCAGAAATCAGAGTTTAATTCATAAGAGCAGAGATACTTAACAATTTGAGACAAATTACTCATATCAACAAAACTGCCAAAATATGAATAAAATGAAACAACAATTTTATTAAAATAAAAATGAAACTGGTATTTGATACATAAATGCCAAAAATACCATTTAATTGAATCCGCTTCTCTGATCCTGATCTCTAACAGTACTTTACATTACTTGAATTTCTGCTTTCAAGACTAGAGCTGCAGAAATGCAAACTCTGCCCATCATGCATAATTCAAGATATAAAGAATAAACCCTCATTAATGTTCAGATTTGAAATTTTCTCTCCTCCCCATCTACAACTCTAAATCCTTATTACAGAAATTATTTTAGAAGTCTGGAATTGCAGAGGAGAGCAGCCCCCTCATATTCCATTATGCAATCTTCTATTTATAATATTTGCAAAGGAATTCTTGAGATGAAAGTTTGTTGAAGAAAATCTATCCAATCACTTTTATTTGCTCAAAAATTCCAATCTTTTAATTGCTGGAGCATTCTCATTGATTAAGATCTTTTCTTCATATCTCTTCTACTGTTTTCCTGCAAAAAAAAATCAAAATAAATTAAGATGCAATCAATAAGAACAAAATATCATTTCTGGCATTTAAAACAAATCCAATCAAATTCTATTTAAATAAATAATTGAAAATATAAGTTCTCTATTGATGTCTGGGATGGTTTAATTGGTCAAGGATATTATTGACAAATGGATCTGCAATTAGAAGAGGCTTGGACAAATGAAAATGCAGAAAATAAATCAGAAAAATTGATTTTTCTTTAGAAATTCGGAGCTTGATTTTCTGCATGATTTTTGACCCAATTAATGACCAAATCTATTAGTCGAACCTCCTCAGAAATGTTTTCCTTGATTTTATCTTTCCAATGAGCCGTCCTGGGCCTCATTTAGCAAAGTAAAACTCATTCTATGAGCTTTCAAAGTTGATGAGTCAAATCTGGCATAACTCTAGAAATTCTGTTGCTAGGCTAAAAATCAGAATTTTTAATTAGAAATTTAATCCTAAATTAGATTCTAATTATCTAATAATTAATTCTAAATTAATTATTAATTAACTAATATATACAATTAATTTTAATTAATTATCATCTAATTTAGAAATTAATTAAGTTACAAAATTAAATTAATATACGAATGATTTGAAAAAGTTAATTTAAATATGATTAATATTATAATTCAAATTATATTAAAAGTATAATAAAAATTATAATTATAATATAATTATTATAATATAAAAATATAAAAATTAATTTACAAACCATTGGAATCAATCCAAACCCAAAATCCATAAAACAAACCATTGAAATCAATCAAAACTCATTAATTCATCCATGTAAGTTTGTGGAAGAATATGGTGAATGGAATGTGAGGTGAGGGTGATGTGAGGTGAAACAAAAACTTTATATTAAAATTTTTTTAACACATCGCATATCGCAAGAACGTTGGATCGGGGTTTTTTAAATGTGCATGTTCTAAAAATTGCGATGGATCCGAAATTGCGAAATTGCGATCTGCGATGGATCCGAAATTTGCGATTTACGATCTGCGATGGATCCGAAATTTGCGATCTGCGATCTGCGATGAATCTGAAATTTGCAATCTACGATCTGCGATGGATTCAAATTTGCGATTTGCGATCTACGATGGATCTGAAATTTGCGATCTACGATGAATTTGAAATTTGCGATCTGCGATCTGCAACGGATTCGAATTTGCGATTTGCGATATGCGATGGATCTGAAATTTGTGATCTGCGATGAATCTGAAATTTGCGATCTGCGATCTGCGACGGATCCGATGATGTAATAAATTTTTTTTTTTTAAATTTTATTTTGGTTTTATTTTAATGATGTTTAGTTTAGCTATGAAATTTTCTAAACTACAGCCACTCCGAAAAAGAATAAAAAATAGCATTTTTAACCCAGACTAGAAAAATGATGGTAGTTCAAAGGAGTACCATTTTTAAACCAGTTGACCAAATGAGGCGAAACAAGCATCAATGGGAGGCTTATAAAAAATCGATTCAATCAAAGCAATAATCCAAAGAAAATGAAAAATTAACAAAAGCGTAGGATAATCAATTAAATAAAATCCTAAAAGGCGTTTAGTAAAAAATTTATAGAAATGGGTCCCTATTATTTGAAGTGAACAAGTAAAAAATGGGGGGGTTGTGTTTTATCACAACAATGGCGACACATGGGAGAAGAACCAGTTATCTCTGTTTGATATGAATAAGATTTTCCTAAAATCAAAGTAAAACTAATTAAAGAAGAGAGAATTATGCTTGAAATGCTTGACTAGGTTCATTAGTCTGAATAAAAGAAAGAATCATCTAACTGTAATTTTTCTTAAAATTTCTCATAAATTAAAATATTTCAAAAATCTATATCAATCCTTAATTAGTTGTAGAGATAAAGCAGGGGTCACTTTACTGCTTAGCTTTTAAAATATACTCATTTGTCACAGGTAGAACCACTGTTGCCAGCAAACATCTATAGTCTCGACAAGGTTACCTTTTAATCACCAATGATTTAGAATCCCATCTCTTTAAGAATGATTGACCTAGAGATAAATCCATTTATATTATTTTTATTTTTATTTTTATTTTTTTTAAATTTTAAAAGCCATTGTCCTGGTTTGGTAGCCAGATATTTGACAATTCCATTCACTGGTTATAATTGGACTGAACAAGCTGGCTCGTAATGAGACCCCTTGTCTTATAATTGTTTGCAATCATAAGCCATTACCCTGGTTTGTTTAGCAGTGTTGGTAATGTCAGCCTATTTTTCCTCTATAATCATGGTAAGCAGGCTCATGATGAGACCTCTTATCTTTTAAGTTTAAATATATCTCTGGATTATACTCTAAAAAAATAAGACTCTTCGGGATAGGGAGAATCATTGACTCCTTAAGAGTTAAGAATGACAATTTCAGAGTTAAAATGTGCTTTGCTGTAAAGTGTCTTTACTTGGTTAAAAATAACTTTTCTTGACTGATAATAAAACTTTGAAAGATCTTAATAAAATATTGAAATCTCAAAATGATTACAATTTTGATAAAAAATAAATTTCTCCAGATTTTATGATACTTTGTCAACTTCTCTAAATTGGTAATCTCTTCCTTAAATATGTCTACCTTTATAATAAGAAAATAAAACTTTTAGTAAGATATTTAAGAAAAAGCTAATAGATGACTATTAACAATTTTTCTCCATGTATGCTGACCATAGTTAGGTAACAAGAAGGCCTTCCATAAAATCATGGCAAAGTCACCAAAATCAAAACTGAGAATCAAAGAAAAATAATTCTTATTCTAGAATAAGAAAGAAACTAACGAACAAAAATAAAAATGAAGAAATTTAAAAGTGGAAAGGAAAATTCAAGTTTCGCATGATAAACTCAAACAAGAATGTTTATAACAATGTCTCAACAATATGAAGAAATAAATAATTGTGTAATCAATCCTTCTTATGTAGAGATTTAGAAAAATCATACCTTGCAGGGTTGTAGTGTTTTAGGCTTTTTAGATAGCAATGACGATAAAATTCAACCACAATGAATACTTTTTGTCTGATATCAATATTTTTGTTTCCAAGCATCATCTTAATCATTTTCTAATAAAAAGGAATGCTTAAAGAAACAGATTAAAGGTTCAGAAACTTCCTAGCGTAGCTGTTTCAACGAGGATTATCGTTGCTTCTTGAAATTAAGCCAGGAGAAGAGTATGGACTTTGAAAATATGATCTGGCGGAGGATTGGAAGCTTTTATGAAGATCTGCAAAACAGATTTATGTATCAGAACAACAAAACTTAAACTAAAGTAACGAAATGGAAATCAATGAAAGTGGGTACATGAATCTTACCATTGGATAATTGCTTTTGATCTTACCTGAAAGTTATCAATTTCTCCAAACTAGCTGAATTCTTATTTTAATTAACATTAAAAACTTGAAGAAGTCAAACTAACCAAAATCCTATAACCCAAAATCATTATTTATTTTATCTAAACTAAAGCAAACAGTAAAATAAAAAAATGGAATGCTTAATGTTCGAGGGAAAACAAATGCATCAGAAATGAGAATGAAAATTTGCAGTAATGACTGTTTCTCAAAATATTATAAATTTCATATAAACTCCATGCTTTTATAAATTTTCCAGAATCAAGACCACATCCAAGATAATAAAATTTAAATGTGAAGACAGAGAGGTCTTGAATTTCTTTTTAATTATGGAATTATATATTTAAAATTGAAATATATGAGAAATCAAAATGATTTGAATATGCTGCAAATTTGTCATTAGGTGCTTTCTTACCATAGTGGTTACCCAAGCTTGCTTTTAAAATAACAGATCGCTGTATCGGATGATCCGCATCACATGCTTCTTCACCATGCTTCAATTTTAATTTGCAAGACTTCACCTTTGTTGCTATGCCATATATCTATTAAATGTTAATGGCTCAGAGGCATGCATTGAAAGCTATCACATTAGAAATTGCAATGGCAAATTGCCGATATGAAAACATGTAATGGGAACATGTGCAATGAAATGAAGCGATCACATCATTAAAGATATATTATATTGGGGATCGGGGAATATTGACATTGTGCTTCCCTTATTGCACATCGCACATCACAGATTTTGAATTGTGATGTGAGCACAATTAAAAATGCGATGAAGCGATTGCAATATCGGCAATTTCTAATTGGCGATGCTAATCAGTGATTGGTGAATGTTTTGGTACCCGATGTAATACAATATGATTCTTTCAATGCCGATATGTGATGAATGACGTGGTTAACTGGCGATTGCGATCGACAAACTTACGCACATGATGTAACGATTCTCGATACGCTGATATGCGATGAAGAGTGGACCCAATAACTTTATGATGAAAATTTAATAACATATAAGATCTGAGACATCGACCCTTTTAAAGTTATGCTCCTATCATTATTTGCGATTGAATGGACGCGATATTTTATAAACTTGATTTGAATTTCATATCGGGTCCGAAATTATGTGGTCGTTGCAATGTTGGTAAAGGCAATTCACGATAATGGAAGTATACTTAACTGCAAACCTCTGATATGCGAAATACGATATGACATATGAGTGAGGTGATACATCGGAGATCTTTTATGTACAATTTGTTATCAAAAATGCTAAAAGCTACTTCCAATGAAATATTTCGCTACAAATGGTTGTGAAGTGGATGATGTGATATCGAAATGAAATTATTGACGAAGACAAGTGGGATGGTAGTATTGCAAACATTTTCACTGAAGTATCAGCAATATGAAAATCAAGTTGAATCCTATGATATTGCTTGAAATTTCAATTGGGTTTTTTGATGGTTGAAAGCAAAGTTAAAAAATGTTCAAATTCTAATGAATCACAAAATAAAATTTCCTTGAACCTGTTTGCAATTATGAAATGGGTTTGCTGCTTACTTCCAGTTTTGAAAACAAATGAAATCTTGCAAATAAAACAAAACAAAAATAAAAAATAAACTAAGGAAAAGAGAAACTAATAATAGATGAGAAAGAACATGTGAATGCGTACCTGAGAGGAAATTCTCTGTAGTTTTTTACCTCATGAATCTTCAAATTTTTCCTTCGATTTATCAAAATTTTTCCTTTGTTCAAAATCATCTCATCATTTATTCTAAATCGGAGTGAGCAATCAGCCTAAATAAAATCTGCTTGTTCATGTTTAGGAAATATAAAATTTACCAGAAATAAATATGAAAATAGTCTTCCCTTTTGAATTGAAACAACAATTTATTACCTCTGCTCATTCCAAATTAACTTGAGAAAAATATGTATTGTTATAGTGACTGTTCAATAATGCCTTCAGTAAATAAATATGATGCGTATTACAACATCAGATAATAAACTAAAGGTCCGAATGGGATAAAGCCACTAATTGTGGAAAAATGTCAAAACAGATTTGAATGTGTGCACACAGCAAAAATGGGCATCCTTAAGGTCAGCTTAGAAAATTTCGAGGAAGATAATATGAACTTCATATGATTACCACAAAAGGTTAGACTGAATAATAATGATTGAGTTAGAATTAAGCTTATCATAGACAATCATACATTTCATGGGATAATGAGATCATGGAGCTTTTATATCTTCAAAACCTTTATCATATAAATTTCAAAAGAAAATCTTAGAAGGAAATCCCGAAATTAAGAAAAGTGGCTTTGAGGCGATTGATGCCAAGTGCAACCTTAATTGAATTTAATCAAGACATTATTTAAAATAGACAGAGTAGAGGTATTGCTGAAAAAAAAAGGAAAACAAGAATTAAAATCTTATGATTGGGAGAAAATGTTTTCACTGAACATGTATGAAAATGGCTGATTGCTTTGTTTTATTGTTAATCTACAAAACTGTTGAAAATAAATTAACTACATTAACTCTACTCCCATTCTAACCATATACTTGAAAAATGACTAGGTATAGTCATATTTCCAGTGTAACCATTTTCTCATTTTAATCCCTGCATGTATGTACAATTCAAATGTTAATAATAAAAATACAAATCTAATTGAACTAAGAAAATTAAACCTGAAATAAGAATGTACAACTATTGTTAGAAGCTTATCTAAAATTTCCTTCTCATGAAATTTTCTTTCCAGTTGAATACCAATTGGATCATAGAAATCCAGATGAATTTCTTTTAAGGATTGGAAAATATTCAAAGAAAGAGATAACAGGCCAGATTGTAGATGTGAGCTTTTAGATTCAAAGGCCTGGAAGAAACTGTTAGTGTTATGTGTAAATGTTAAGCTATTGATAATCTTCCATGAAGGAAAAATTTCCAAATATTTTTCAAATGAATTAATGAAAAATGGATGGAAATCTTTCAAATGAAATGGAAAATTATTAATTAAATTGGATTGCTGGCAGACTTCCAAAAATACATTCTCTTGTTGATATTTCCTTTGAGAAGATAGAAGCTTTTGATAAAACATTAACATTGATTGAAATTGAAATTGAAATAGCTTTTGATGTTCTTGATTATAATATAAAATTTCAATTTTCCAACAGGGCAATGCATCAATTGAATGTTTGATAGTAAAGTGCTCAATATGCCAGCGTAATGTATCAAAAATCTGAAAATAAATCTGATTTAATACAAAATAAGTGAGGAAACAAAAATAAAATGAAATCACTATTAGTACAACTAATGTTACAGCACAATTGAGATCGTTTTGAAATAATTTTTTTTTCACAAGGATTGGCCAGAATTATGGAATTTGAGTAATTTCGAATTCCAACTTGTGAATTAAAAAGGGAATTATGATTATGAACAGGAATGAAAGCTTGATCATGATATGAATCATAAATTGGAATATTTTCTCGAATAGTGAAATCATGAAGATAATTTGCTGCTTTAGAATGAGGATTGGTTGAAATAATTTCTAAATTAAAATGTCTCTCATTCTCAGATGTTATTTGAAGTTTTTGATGACGATTTTCTCAAGAAAAATCAACATCTTCAATGTCAGAGTAATTATCATAAATGATTTCACAAGATTCTCTAGATTTCCCTTCAATCTCATCCAGTATATCAAAACAAGGAGGAACAAGAATTTTATGTTCATTAATGGCAAAAGAATGATCATTTATTGTTTCTCTATCTTGATAAAAATTTATTGGTAATTTATTTAAATCACCCTCTTTAATTTCTGAAATATCATTAATACCAAGAGGGGAAAATTTACCATCATAAAAAATATCAGGATAAAGGGAAAAATGTGAATCTAAAATAATGCAATTAAAAATGTCTCGGTTTGAGAAATCTTGTGCATTATGATCATTGTAAATTTCAAATTCCAGATCATTCCTTTGTGTGCGCATGCTTTCTTGAAGAAGGCTACTTTGCTGCTCTGATTTTAGCATTTGCTCATCATGAAAAGATTCAGAAATTTGTACAGCAGTTTGCATTTTATTATTTACTTTGATTGTTGCTTGCACTCGCTGATTTGCAATCTGATTTTCTGAATTTAATGCAGAGAAACTTTCAGATTCTAATGCAGGTCTTTCTCCAAAATTGCTGTTGTTGTCTTCTTGCATTTGATTAGAAATATTTTCCAAGCTTTGTGAAACCTCTTCATCACAATTTATTTGCACACCCAAATTGGAATTCTCATTTACGTTAGAAGGGGGCGGAACAAAGCTTGAACTAATTTCATATGGATTGGGAATAGGAGGAAAAGAATAATTATGTTCAAACCAATCTAATGATTTTTCTTTCATGGGTTCATATTTGACATTAAATTTTAAACAATTCAAATGAAGTCGAATATTAAAATCTCTAACAGACTCATTTTCATTTCGTAGATATTCAATTTCATCACATACCTGATCATAATCATAACGGTCAAATTTAAAAATGAAATTTGTAACAAATTGATCCCAGCTGTGAATTGAGGCAACCAGAAGAGTTCTACACCAGTTTCTGGCTTCTGCCGCAAATGTGAGAGTAAAAATTCTGCATAAAATGCCTTCATCAATTCCTTGAAAATCATAATTTGAAACATTTTGAATAAATTGAAGAACATGATTAAAGGCAGAAGAAATTTTCTTACCATTGAATTTTACCTAAGACAAGAGTCTTACCACTTCGGGTGGAGTATTGGAAGATGCACGTCCATGGATACAACTCCAAATTGGAAGTTTAAGAGGAGCCATCGTGATTAAATAAAATGTTAAAATTGAAAAGGCTCCAACGGACAACAAGTTTCAGGCCCTCCTTCTAGCGCCAAAAATGTTGAAGCCTCGAAAATCGCTGCTACAACATTGGGGGATAACCACCCGGTCCGGACCTTAATACAACTCCTTTTCCGTTTATGATAGTGGCTCCGACTGGTTTAACTAGGTCCAGTTACCTTTTCCTTATCGCTATTTGTTTACGATGTATCATTAATTACCAATAGACAGGGATATCAGATCAATTCTTCTTGCTGATCAGGCAAGAGAATGACCCTTAAGCTGATTTGGGTTCAGCCAAACCACAACTAAGATTTTTCCTCTTTGAGAAGAGGATTTGAAAGAATGTAAATTTAATCTAATTGCAAACTTATTCTATAATGCAAGAAAAAAGAAACTAATCTAAATCCTATCTCAATCAGGTAGATGAAAATCTAACTCAATTAAGAGCAAGATAATTAAGTGATGAGAATTAAAATATGTCTGGCTTTTAATTAATGTCAAACTAACGAATAAATTCAATTAGCTCACATTTGTGAGTACCAAAACACATTCTATTGAGACCATTTGACTAAAATAATAAATCAACAACACTCCGGAAGAAATTCACAAAAATGATATCGATTATCATATCAGTCAAACTAATAATTAAATAATAATATGTGGAAGAAATTCACAACACATTACTATTTAATAAATCAGTGTTATAAGACAAATTTCTGAGTAATGGTTACTCAGAAATCAGAGTTTAATTCATAAAAGCAGAGATACTTAACAATTTGAGACAAATTATCCATATCAACAGAAATTCCAAAACATGAATAAAATGAAACAACAATTTTATTAAAATAAAAATGAAACTGGTATTTGATACAGAAATGCCAAAAATACCAGTTAATTGAATCTGCTTCTCTGATCCTGGTCTCTAACAGTACTTTACATTACTTGAATTTTTGCTTTCAAGACTAGAGCTGCAGAAATGCAAACTCTGCCCATCATGCATAATTCAAGATATAAAGAATAAACCCTCATTAATGTTCAGATCTGAAATTTTCTCTCCTCCCCATCTACAACTCTAAATCCCTATTACAGAAATGCTTTTAGAAGTCTGGAATTGCAGAGGAGAGCAGCACCCTCATATTCCATTCTGCAATCTGCTATTTATAATATTTGCAAAGGAATTCTTGAGATGAAAGTTTGTTGAAGAAAATCTATCCAATCACTTTTGTTTGCTCAAAAATTCCAATCTTTTAATTGCTGAAGCATTCTCATTGATTAAGATATTTTCTTCATATCTCTTCTACTGTTTTCCTGCAAAAAGAAATCAAAATAAATTAAGATGCAATCAATAAGAACAAAATATCATTTCTGACATTTAAAACAAATCCAATCAAATTCTATTTAAATAAATAATTGAAAATATAAGTTCTCTATTGATTCCTGGGATGGTTTAATTGGCCAAGGATATTATTGACAAATGGATCTGCAATTAGAAGAGGCTTGGACAAATGAAAATGCAGAAAATAAATCAGAAAAAATTGATTTTTCTTTAGAAATTCAGAGCTTGATTTTCTGCATGATTTTTGACCCAATTAATGACCAAATCTATTAGTGGAACCTCCTCAGAAATGTTCTCCTTGATTTTATCTTTCCAATGAGCCGTCCTGGGCCTCATTTGGCCAAGTAAAACTCATTCTATGAGCTTCCAAAGTTGATGAGTCAAATCTGGCATAATTCTGGAAATTCTGTTGCTGGGCTAAAAATCAGAATTTTTAATTAGAAATTTAATCATAAATTAGATTCTAATTATCTAATAATTAATTCTAAATTAATTATTAACTAACTAATATATACAATTAATTCTAATTAATTATCATCTAATTTAGAAATTAATTAAATTACAAAATTAAATTAATATACAAATGATTTGAAAAAGTTAATTTAAATATAATTAATATTATAATTCAAATTATATTAAAATTATAATAAACATTATAATTATAATATAATTATTATAATATAAAAATATAAAAATTAATTTACAAACCATTGGAATCAATCCAAACCCAAAATTCATAAAACAAACCATTGAAATCAATCAAAACTCATTAATTCATCCATGTAAGTTTGTGGAAGGATATGGTGAGTGGAGTGTGAGGTGAGGGTGACGTGAGGTGAAACAAAAACTTTATATTAAAAATTTTTTAACACATCGCATATCGCAAGAACGTTGGATCGGGGGTTTTTAAATGTGCATGTTCTAAAAATTGCGATGGATCCGAAATTGCGAAATTGCGATCTTGCGATCTGCGATGGATCCGAAATTTGCGATTTGCGATCTGCGATGGATCTGAAATTTGCGATCTGCGATGAATCTGAAATTTGCGATCTGCGATGGATTCGAATTTGCGATTTGCGATCTGCGATGGATCTGAAATTTGCGATCTGCGATCTGCGATGAATCTAAAATTTGCGATCTGCGATCTGCAACGGATTCGAATTTGCGATTTGCGATCTGCGATGGATCTGAAATTTTCGATCTGTGATGAATCTGAAATTTGCGATCTGCGATCTGCGACGGATCCGATGATGTAATAATAATTTTTTTTTTATTTTTTATTTTATTTTGGTTTTATTTTAATGATGTTTAGTTTAGCTATGAAATTTTCTAAACTACAGCCACTCCGAAAAAGAATAAAAAATAGCATTTTTAACCGAGACTAGAAAAATGATGGTACTTCAAAGGAGTACCATTTTTAAACCAGTTGACCAAATGAGGTGAAACAAGCGTCAATGGGAGGCTTATAAAAAATCGATTCAATCAAAACAAGAATCCAAAGAAAATGAAAAATTAACAAAAGCGTAGGATAATCAGTTAAATAAAATCCTAAAAGGCGTTTAGTCAAAAATTTATAGAAATGGGTCCCTATTATTTGAAGTCAACAAGTCAAAAATGGGGGCGTTGTGTTTTACCACAACAGATACCCAAATTTGTAGAAAATTTT